>OY101448.1:87783004-88227556 GCA_956483635.1 Panzeria rudis | reverse complement strand
CCTGTAGTATAATTCTACCATGATTACTGTCAATTTGTATGGAAAAACTCGTCTAGGCCCAGTTCTGTTTCAAAATTAAACAGACATTTCTTTACGAAATTTACCAACCTGAATTTCAGTTTGCTTTTTTACACATACTTTTTATGGCAGCCTAAATTTCAGGCAGAGCTGCATACTACGCATTATACGCACAAATTAAGATCCTGCGGACGCCTAATTCAGAGTACGGGAGTACAACTATTCCCCCTTATGGTGGTTGGCGTTTTTGTGGCGAAAATCAGGCGTTTTGTAATAGATTAAAGAAAAATGTCACTTATTTTCTTTAGAGTTGGTTTTTAATGTGAACATTAGAGATTTAGTCATCCTTAATCTTTGTTTTCTGTATTTAATTATAGCAGTTAATTATCTGCTTTTATTACCCAGCTTAAGCGGCCAACGTTGGTGGTTTAAGCTGTAAAAAATAAGTATGTCAACACACACATTCAATTGTACTTTTTTCAATTAACAATATGATATAAATTCTGTTTTATGTTGTAAACCCGTCTATACTTTTATTTCACAGCACATAACAATTATTTCTTAAGTTTTTCTATTGTTTCTTTTTTACTACTACAAATTGTCGAACTTGAAGTCGACAAACGCCAACCACGATAAGGCCCATTACCTGATAGAACAACCTTTAATTTTTATTTTGTTTGAATTTAAGTATCTATTGTTTGTGAAAATGTAGCGTATGTTATCAGGACTATCACGTACATATGTGATGGAAATCGATTTTGTAATAAAATTATTTTTAATAAAGAATAAAAAACACCTTTGAAATTTGCTTCGCTTTCGAATTCAATCCAATATGTATTCTGAAATTATGATCAACATGCTGTTGCTACTTAACTTCTTAATCTTATCGATATTACCCACAAGTCGTGGCATTCGATGGCAAGCCATAATAAATTACATGCTATAAAATGATAAATTATTTTTATTAAAACTTATGCATACATACATATCTTTACCTAAAACGCAAACGGCCCTACCTAACATTTTGAAAATTGTTCAGAAGCAAAAAACATGTTAAAATTAGAAATGTTGGGATTTTTAATGCGAATTTCTCCAATACAATAAAAAATCTTACGAAGAGTTAATTTCTGAATGAATTTTGTAATACATATTTTGTAATATTTGAAAAGTTTTGTTAGCTTGTCACTGAAAATGTATGAAATGTAATGTTTTAATAGTAAAAATAGATTTTATACATAGTACATTAGTTTAGTTATGTACGATTTTTAATAATAACATTTTTGTTGTTAATATTCCAACTTCTTTACTCTTCAGTTATGTTCGGCCATACATTTTTCAATTTCTTCTACAGTACGTGGTACAATGGCGAAATTTTCATTACCTGTTTTGGTAATGAGAACATCATCCTCTATACGCACACCACCAAACGTTCGGAAACGATCATATACATCCTTCACTATGAATTTACTGAGTTTAGGATCAGCCAAAACTTTATCCATCGAAATATCCACAAAATAACAGCCAGGCTCAACGGTAACATACATACCTTCCTTTAAAACACGAGCAAAACGCAATTTACTGATCCAAGGCTCAGAAGGACGGGCTGGTTGATCGGGCAAATAACCGCCTACATCATGAACATCTAAGCCAATAAGATGACCAAGACCATGAGGTTGGAAAAAGCCAGCTAGACCGGAAGCCAGCATTTCATTTACATCTCCTTGTAACATACCACCCTCTTTCAAGCACTGCAACAAAACTCGACAAGACAAGCGATGCATATCTACCCAAGAAACACCAGGTTTAGCTTCTTTTAACACAGCATTGCGAGCAGACAATACGGCATTATAAATAAACTTTTGATCTTCTGTAAATTTACCATTAGCGGGAAAGCTGCAAGTAATATCAGCAGCGTAACCACAATAATTGGCACCCATATCGAAAAGACACATATCACCATCTTTAACAACTTTATCATTGGGAGCAGCAGCATGGCCATAATGCAAAATAGCGGAATTAATGCCACTACCACATATGCAAGTATAAGAAGTGTGACGACATCCCCCAACGGCATATGAATGGTGCAAGAATACAGATTCACCCTCATATTCCGTACATCCTGGGCGCATAAATTGCATAACCTTTATGTGAGCATCTGAAGACACCTTGGCTACATAACGAAGCACATCGATTTCCTCAGGTGATTTGATAACACGGCACTCAGCTATAATCGGATGTAAAATATCACAATTTACCACAAATTTATGAATTCCTTCGAAGCTAGCTGGCTTGGAACGCAGGCCACTATCTGTATTCAAGCCGGTTAGAGTTAAGATTAGTTTTGGTGCAGCTTTTTCCAAAAATGTTTTCAACTCATCAACATATAAAACGCTTTCAACTTCATACATTGATTTAAATTCGTCTAAAGTCAACAAACGTCCCATCCAAGTGGCATATTCCTCGGGAAGCCGGGGAACAAACAAAACAGATTCGCCACTATCTACATTTAATACACCATAACAATCGGGCTCTTTGACGCCAAACAAGTATTGGAAGTAAGATTCCTGGCGGAAGTTATAGTGGATATCAGTGTCGTTGAAACTGACATCTTTGCCACCCTCTAACAAAACAAATGAATTTTCCTCCACAGCTCTAGTTTCTCTTAAAGCAAGGCATAATTTCTGGCGATTTTTGCGAAACAAATCCATGGGAACAGCATGAGTTTGGGGACCCATTTGGAATGTAGCCATGTTGATAATGCTTTAAGGGAAAGAGTAAATGTTTTCTACCAATTTGGTTTATTTCTCTAGTACTTACAGTTTTTGTTTGCTTTATCTTGAACGGGCAAAGTATATTGTTCTGATTTCTTTGTCTTAATCTGTTCCTACTTATTTTTTATTATTAATCAATCCGCCTTCTACGTTGTCCGTTCTCCAACAGCTTAGTATTATTTAAATCTATGTATTGTAATTAATATGCGGTTAAGTGAGTTGCATTGTCGTAGATAACAATTTTTGTAATTTCTTTTTTAATTTATTTTGTTTTATTGTTATCATTGTGGTTAAGTGGTACCATACTGATTTGTTATCACAAAACAAAGCAGGGTTCCTAAAATTTATACAACATAGTGGTTCACAAGCGATTAATAGTACATTTCCATTATGAGCAAATTAGGTACATGGAATTCATACGATGATTTTTTCCATGTTTTTTAAAACATGAATTTTGGAGTATCATGGCGAACGGGGTAGAGAAGCAAACGGAGTAGAGAAAAATCAAATTTTCAGTTTTCGGTGATTTTTTTCATATATATCTTTAGTTCTATTTGCATTTTCTCTCATTGTCATCTCTTATGCAATTGTGCTACAGCGATGGAAAAGTCAGTGCTATTGTAATATTTTCAGTACTTTTTCATTTTTAAAACACCGCAGTACCCCCACGACATAAAAAGTACTTTTCCCAATCCGTGAAGCGGCCCACCCACTTGCAATATAATTGTGAAAATTTTCGTATTGTACAATAATATCGCCAATGTGTATGTCATATTCGACGATGGCACAATATATTGGCAAAAATCAAAATGCCTTTGATTTTTATTGTACAATAAGGAAAATTGTGTTATATGGTGGCAGAATTGTTCAGTGTTATATTTACACACGTACATACATCCATACGGGCATAATTGTAAATGTAGTCAGAATAGTTTCCCACGACTTCAAAACGTCGAGATCTGCTGAAAACTCGATTTTCAAAAATTGGGATGAAATCACTGACTTCCAATTATTGATAGCGGGAAGCTAAAAATATATTCAAATGTCAAGAATGGTTCTTTTGTATGATAAATAAGAATACCGAAGTTATGTTTTAAATTCTTTAAAAAGTACGTACCATTTAGGTGAAAAACTACTTTTAAAGTTGAAATTCAGTACCAAATATAAATCTGTATTTTCCATCACTGTTGTGTTATGTTGTTGTTGTTGTGAAAGAGCAAATAAAGCAAATTTTGAGAGTAGTTTATAAAAAAGACATGCAACTAAAAATCATCGTATGCAAGCAAAAAGATTTTGGAAGCAACTTTTAAAGAGAATTAAAAATAAAACATGATTTTTAAATCAGCGTATGAATTGGGTGATAGATTTGGGAAATTTAAAGTATTGTTCATAAATCGAAACGATTCCCATTAGGTTTGGTTTGCCAAAGATATGTTTTAATATAAAAAAAATTTATATTTTTATACTTTATTTATCCCGTCATATATACAGTGGCGAGCACTTGTGGATAAATGTATCTCATGTATTAGTTAAAACCGCTTCAAATTCTAAAAAAATATGTAAAAATCAACCAGGTTTTCTACTAAAACTATTAATTATGATCCAATTAAAGGACAGAAAAAATATTTATTTTTGATCTTAAGCTAAACCGAAGTTTTGCCCAATTTCGTGAAAAAAGTCAATGTATCCACTTTTGCCCGCTTATGCTTTTGTTATCTGGCAGCACAATAAGTAGGCAAATATCAGTTGTTTTTCCGTTATTTGAGTTGATTGTAACACAAATGAAACAAATACCTTACGCTAGTAGCAAACTTTTTTAATTGTAATTGTTTTTTCAAAAATATTTAACTTTCAATAAAAATGCGAAAGATTTCCATTGTTTTAGAAAATAAAATTATTGAAATGACAAAAAGCAAGCAATCAGCACGTGAAATTGCGAGAACATTGGGAATTTGCCACCGAGCAGTGCTTCAGGTAAGAAAAATAAAAAATATTAGCGGAGAAGGTGCTCAAAAATCGCGACGAAGTTTGCTCACCGAGAGAGATGCTCGGGCCATAGAACATTTATTGGTTACGAAGCAGGTAAAAACACCAAAACAGGCAGCAGATGCTATAAACAAGCCAGTTAGTGAGTGGACAGCACGCAGGGCACTTAAAAGAATCGGGCTCACTTCAGCTATAAAGCAAAAAAAAACCAGCACTGTCGGAAAAAAATGTAAAAGCACGACTAAAGTTCTGTTAATGGCACAAAAACTGGAGTGTGGAAGACTGGAAACGGGTAATATGGTCAGATGAAGCCAAAATAAACCGTTTTCAGTTAGATGGCAAGGAGTACTACTGGCACCGTTCTTATGAAACACTTAAAAAACACCAAGTAATAGGCAATTCACACTACCGTGTTTATGGCCATTTTAAGTGCTTACGAGCCAAACACGTTAATTTTTAGATGTTTTCCCATATAATCAATTATCAAAAAATTTACGTGTTTCAAAATTAAACTCATTCAAAAACCAGTAAAAGGCAGGGTTCCAAGTACTTCTTGATGTATGTTCAGTAGATTTTTTGATTTTAGTGCTTATTGAACACAGTTTGTAATGGCGGCAAAATATGTAAATAAAGTCGAAATTAAAAAAGGTTGTAGCATTTCTATAACAACAAGCAGCGTATTCTGAAAATTATGATTTGTGTTGGCTTAAAAGTATTAAAAACCTCGTTTTTTGTTCAAGTTTTCAATTCAAATGGAAAAATGTACATACACATTTAAAATTCTAATTAATAACTTTGCAAAATTATTAATATTTCGGACACAAAAAAAATTTTTTGTTGCCGGTTTGCTACCACCTTTTATGAATTCATCATGCTGTAAACAGAAAGTTTATAAAATTGTAGTCTGAACAACTTTGTTTAGTTTCTTAAAATATTTGCCGAAACACGTTAAACTATAGCAGTGTGAATATAGTATAAAAGAAACCATGAAGCATGGGGGTGGAAGTTTAATGGTTTGGGTCTGTTTTACTTGGTGGCACCTTGGGCCAGTGGTAAAAATTGAGGGAATAACGAAAAATGAAGATTATCTTCATATCTTAGGTGATAATTTACCCGATTTTGTGGACCAAAGTGCTTACCCGGAGGAAGAAGTTGTTTGTCAACAAGATGGGGATCCCAAGCACACGGCCAAAATCGTTAAGGATTGGCTGTCAAGTCAAAAATTTCAAACAATGCAATGGCCAGCGCAAAGTCCAGATCTCAACCCAATCGAAAACTTATGGGCTTTGCTGAAGAAACGTCTTTCCCGCTATGATAACGTGCCAACAAATTTAAATGAAGTTTGGTCCCGAGTACAAACGGAGAGGTCAAATATTCCGAAGAATACCATTGAAATCTTGGTGGAAAGTATGCCAGGACGTGTCAGAAGTGTGATTAAAGCAAAAGGACTGTGGACAAAATATTGAAAATTTAAAGAAAAAAGGTTTTTTTCAATCGTGCAGAAGTGGATACTTAGGACTTTATCATGAAATTGCATTCATCTTCAGTTTATCCTTAAATATTATTGAATTTAATTTTGTTTTCTTAAATTATTATTTTTATTAAATAGTTTAAATAAAAACTTGAACTGGTTTTCCTTTATTTTATGTTTTTTACTCCGATTTTTAATTTTTTTAAACAAACATGTATCCACAAGTGCTCGCCACTGTATGTATGTTTTGTTAACGAATGTAATTAAATTACTTATTATATATGTACTTTCCTAACAACTTTTTTGTTTTGTTATTGTTTAACACTCCACATCAATGAATATGTTTCGGAGATCAAAATAGATAATTCTTATGTATTTTCATCTGCTGAATTCAAAAATGATCATACAATTTTTCTATTAGCTCTAGTTTTAAAGATAAAATCATATTTTTCATTTGTTATTGTTTGTTTTTCAAACAGCTGCTATTTTACTTCTGCCCGAAGAAAATGTACAGGCTGTTTCGTGCAAGAACACGAATAGTTTTCTCTCAAACTCACCCTAATTTACCCGATCTTGCAGTACTGGAACAGTTTTCGTGCGAGTTGGGATCCCGCCGGATCCAAATGTTGAGTACGGGATCGCACCTATTAATAGATTTTTTTAGTAAAGATTTAAAATATTAATTAAATCGTAATTTTTATGATATTACTCATAATCGTTACATAGTGTCCACACCTGATGAATTTATATATGATGAATGTCAAATTGATATCATAATGAAAATTCATCAGGTATAGACTTAATTTATTAATGTTATATCAGCGTTATGATATAATCATCAGAGCTCAAGCTCAGATGAATATATTATGATATGAAACGTCATTTTATTTTTTGTTTTTACTTGATCGTTTATATTCTTTATTAGAATTAGTGCAAATTATAAGAAATAAATATTTTTTAATGAAAAAACATAAATTTTGTGGTAATTATTAAATAAATCTTATAATAAAAATATTTAATATATTTTTGATGGTCGATCTTAGCTGTACGACGAAGAAGAAAATGTGATTCATCATGATATAAATTCAGCAACGTCTACCCCTATGTATTGATATGAATGAAAAATTTACAATTTCTCTGCCGACGTTTTATTAGGTGTTATGATGAAAATTCATCAGGTGTGGACACTAAGTTACGGTCCCTGTTTAAAAGGCATATTCTCTAGATATGCACAATACACATTTTTGCCCAAAAGCCGGTTACAAATAGACCCAGTTAGGGCTCAAGTGGTCAATTTTCGACCACCAGGTGGGATCCTATTTCAAGTAAATTGTGTATTAATACTGCTGTTGTTTTAACTAAAAACTAATTTCTTGTTAAAAACGGTAATTTAACGAGGACTCTACGGTAGTGTAAAAATAAAAGTTAAAAGCAATTTACAGTGTGCCTTTTTCACCTGACTTTAAAGGCATGCTATTTTAGTTTGTGAGAGAGAGGTGGTGGGAAGCTAAAAGGGTAAGAAAAAAGGGACAAATTGAAATTTTAGGGGTTTTTTTGTTATATCTCTTTGTCATTTTCGTACTCTCAGCATTAAGCATGTGTATAATCGTCAAAAAAGTCGTGGATAAAAAGTTTGTAATGTACTTGTGTGTGACTCTTCGTAGGAGACTTAAAAGAAAATTGTAAAAAAAGCCTGCCTAAAAGGCATAGTGTAAAAAGCCTCTTAATTTATTGGGTTGGGTCAAAGTATATTAATACAAGTACGCTCACTTCGTCTGGTTAACATCAGCTGATTTCTACTAAATTGTCAAATTATTTTTAATTTCTTTTTCCAGTTTTTATCCAGCAAACATAAAATACATTGTTTGAAACAGTGTTTTAAAATAAATTTTTATTTTATTTTTGTATAAATTAGGATAATATCGAATTAGTTTATAATAGCCTCGCCATTTGGTAATTGTTCTTATTATATATCGTAAAATTAACTGCAAACGGACGTAACTACACTTTTATTTTTTTTTCAAGCAGAAGCAAAAAACAAAAATTTGAATCCTGTTAGAATTTTGTAAATGAAATAAAACAAAACGAAATTCAAAGCACCCATAACACCGTTGTTTATTATAATCTCAGGCAATACATGCATTTGTATATTATTTACGTCGCTTAGCATTAAAAAATATATGAACTTGCAGTTACGTCCGTTTGGATTTCTCTAATAAAGTCGGCGTTTTTGATGGCAGGAATCTAAAATTTTGCGTGAATCCATTTGCATATAAGGTGACGATATGTACCTCTTTATTGAACCTGAAACTATATTTGGAATGCTACGAAGTGGATTTTTTCTGATGTTTTAATTCGTCCTAGAAGTGCTTTGAAAGAAGTGAAAGTGTAGTTCTTTAAAAAGTACTTATCCTTTTTTAGTTCCACATTTGAAAAATGTAAAAAATAAGTATATTGGCATTTCCAGAAAAATTCAGCTTTTGTCGCGTTCGTCGCCAAACACTTAAGCTGGTTTTTTTTTCAATAAAAAACTTTATGTTTTTACTTCTTTATATATATATATATATATATATATATATATATATATATATATATATATATATATATATATATATATATATATATATATATATATATATATATATATATATATATATATATATATATATATATATATATATATATATATATATATATATATATATATATATATATATATATATATATATATATATATATATATATATATATATATATATATATATATATATATATGTAGAACATAATAAGCTCTAAATTAAGTAAAAGAAAAGGAAAACAACACTTGAGTTTTTCTTTGATAAAAAAAGAACCTTTAGTGCTTAGCGACGGACGCGACAAAAGTGAAGTTTTTCTGGAATTTCCCATATTTATACGTTCGCAATTTGAGAAACCATTTGCTATTCTTCTTCAGAAAGGTATATTTTAAATATGAAACCCGCATGTTTGTTGGGTATATGGAGCTTAAAAGTGTGTGTATGTTTTTAGCAATTTAAATTGCTTATAACTCCCAAGATATTCAGCGGATTTTCGTAAGTCTTGAGTAGTAAAGTTCTATGATTTATTTGTGTCCAACGGTATGCTTTCAGTGAAAATCTGCAGCATATTTTGCGCGTAAAAAAATTAGCAAAAATTTTACTTAAATATTAATATTAAATTTACAAATGTAAACATTTTATTTATTTTCTTTTGTTAACCCTTTTATGCCGACTTCTTGTTAAATACAAACCCCTATATTCATAAAATTTAAAATGAGTTTGAAATGCATTTTATTTCAAAATTTTCATAGAAAGTTTTCTTTAAATGCATTTTATTTTTTATGAATATGGGGGAAATATTTTAAATTCAACATTTGCCTTCTACCATCTTCAACAACAAGAAATCTACATATTTTAACAGCATCGCAAATATACATACATATGATTATATATTAGCATTATTTTGGTCAGCCATTATATGGTACCAAACACACGGCATTATTTATAATGAAAAATTGGCATGAAGTTAGCATAAGCGACGAAATTGAACTTGGTCTTAATGAGTTCCTACATACAATTTGGCATTAAAAATCGGCGCATAACGTGATTTTAACTCACGATTACACTCTAGCGTTATTTTTACTGTAAAATTGTATGACAAAACTCGTTAAGACCATTTTCAATTTTGCCACTTATGCTAACTTCATGCAAATTTTTCATTATACATAATGCTGATAGAAATTAAATTTAAATTGTATGCTTGTCTTCTTTAGAAGCCCTTAAGTATTGCCAATTTTGGGTAATTATATAAAATATAATAGCGCGGATTATGTATATAGAAGTTGAAGTTGTGACTACGACAAATTGTGCTAGAATAAAGAAAAGTTTGGCAAGTTTTCTTTATTCTATGACAATTTGTCGAAGTCACAAATTCGACTTCAACATACATAATCCGGGTGAGTGTCTTTCTACAATTTGTATTTTCGTGCTGTTCGATTTATTTGGCCAACTATATATGTATGTAATTTGAGAATGTATATCAAGCTAATCAGGCCTAACGTATTTAATGTTACGCTGCAGTCACACGTTCAAGATTCTCTTTCAAGTTATTTACGTATATATTACGTATAAATTCATAAAAATTGAAAGCTGTGACGTAGGCTGCACGCAACTTTAAAGCAATTTGAAAACAATTTTGTAAAAAACATAACAAAAAACAATGGCGGCAGAATATTTGCACAAGAAAATGGGAATCACCTGTTTTCTTGAACGTAAATTGAAACACTCATCTTGAAAGAGAAATTGAAAGCAAGTTCGCTTCAATTTTTAGAAGTATGAGTGTATTGATAAAAAAGTGTGAGTGTATTAAAAACTGAAACAAAACTTGAAACAAAACTTTGTCGTGTGACCCCCAAGTTAATAAAACAAATTTATTACATTTTGTACTCAACGTTTCGTTAATTGTTTGTTGACTTCTTTAGGGGCTTTCGCCTATTTAAATTTCAAAAATATAACACTATTACAAAGTTACTCAGATTTTATACAATTTTACTTATAATATAATGGTTTTAAGTTACATAAATATTACAATAAATAATTGCATTTTAATATTAATTTATTAAAACTATTAAACCACTAAGATATTTTAAGAAAATTGTATTTTAGTTCGTATATTAAGATGTGTATACTATGGTGCACTGGGGGTTAATCAATATTTTTCATTTTCTTTATATAGTTTTGACAATTCAGTAGAAAATACAAAAACAAAATGCCTGTTGTTTTTGTTGTTGTAGATGTGAGCGTGCTTGTATTAATACCCTACAAGAAATGTATGACCGAAACTAATACCTACACATATTTTTACTAATACATTTGCATATATTTTGTCATTGTTGATAGAGATATCCATCATCGTTGACGAATGTACGTTGTTTATAATGTTGTTTCATTTTTAAAATTTTATGACGTTAAAAATTAATTTTAATCCCAAAAATTTGTGTTGTGATATTGTGTGATTTAAATAGTTTATTTAATACATCATTTGGCTTTTGGCACGGTTGGATTGCGTGGCTGCATGCGGGCTAGTTTTGATTCGATGAACGATTTGGTGATTGTCCAAACTGCTCGGGGATTATGCATGTCAAAAAGCAAAGCACCAGAGGAATATGAACGTTGCAGAGTGTTTTGTTGTGATGGCTGATACAATAGCAAACAATAGCGATATGTATGTATACTAAGGTGAGTCCTTACATTTTGCGGCTAGCATAGTGTAATTTGCATAATCAGTGGAAAATCTTTTACTTCATAGGTATTCAATAGCAATGAACTAGGTGTCTTTCAAGATACATTTATTACAAGCTAGTGGCAAGAATACAACAAGTACAACATTAAAAAACAACATTGTTTTTTATTGTTGAATATAATATATACATATATAAAAAATAGTAAATTGTGTTTTATTACAATAGACACATATATCCGTCAGCTTTGACCGATATATTCATCAAGACTGATTGGTCAGCTGTGATTGATATTTTCATCAAGCCTGAATAATCAACTTTGACCGATATATTCATCAAGACTGACTAATTATCTTTGACCGATATATTCATCTGGACTGCTTAGTCAGCTCTGACTAAAATAAATGGGCCTGATTGTGTAAGGCGTTGACGTAAACGGCTTTATCGTTTTTTGTAATAGATTAAAGTAACACACAACCCGTGTTCTTTAATCTACTACAAAAAACGACTTAGGAGCTTACACCAAGGCCTTACACAATCAGGCCCTATATCTTTAATGATTAGTAAAAAGCAGTGGAGTGAGCAGTTCAGCTATATGTTCTACAGTCGATAGAATTCATAAGTTCGACAAAGACGCAAAATCACACTGAGTCGAGCCGCCGCTAATTTCAGCCAACCGCGCCGCCGCCGAAAAAGTTTGGCTTATGTAGCCTGAAAAATAACCGCCGATTCTCCATGTATAATATCAAATAATAATTGTTTTATTAATTTTTTTCATTTATTTTTATCTTAAATTGGATTTTTAAGTTATATGTTTTGATCCGGCTGAAGCCGAATTTGAGCCGCCGCCAATGATTTTCTCACGAGCAGCGGGCAAAATCGCTCGGCGCAGTTCTCTATAGAGCAGCTGATAAGTTTAAATAAATTGTTTGTTTTGGTTTGTTATTTCTCAGATTTGTTTATCAGTTAACTAGAGCAATTGCATTAATTAATACATTTAGAAGTAATTATTATTAGTCATATCATCAAACGCAATGGATCACAGCACAATAGGTAATTATAAATTTAATAAAAAAAATCAATAATTATAAAAATCAAATATTATAATGTCTGCGTTTTACAGTTTCATCTGCCGAAGAACAATTAAAGCATTATGGTGTCTTCTTAGATGAACACGATAAAAAATTAACTAACATACTAAAGAGAAATAATGTTTATAACAAAGAAAAACCTTTGCTTAAAGAACCTTTAGTTCGAGTCAGCTTTGCTGCCCACGAGGAAGAGTTGGTGTTGGTAAAACTTTTGGAATCAGAAAGGCTGCTGAATAAAGTTTTACTTACGTTTAGTCATATATGTGCGGAAATCGATGACGTTAGTCGAGAAGCCAGGCAAATGCAATTGAAATTTCTTTATAAAAATGAAGAGTTGATGATCATCATGCAGGATGCAAATTCGCACAATGATGAAGATATGTTTAAGAAGAATAGCGTCAATAATAACAATCAGCTCATGTTAAAAATAAGCGAATCTATGGAATTTTTATATCAAATGCATTTTCTTTTACAACGTTGCATTTTGTTAGGTAATAATCTATTACATCAATGTGGTGCTGTTTTGGCTCAAGATAAGTCGGGCATAGAGATGAAATTAATGGTAAGTGATACATATAAGTAAAATGGTTAACAATTCCGAAGAACGTAGCAGCAGTCTTACTTACCAGGGTTGTCAGATTTATTTTGACCCATTTCGCCAAATTCAATGTCAAAAATCGCCAAAATCGCCAAATTGGTGTTTCCTTAGTTTTTGCCAATAATATAATTTTTTTTTAATTTTAAAAATATTTTTTATAAATATTAAAAAATAAATTTAGTCCGAATCGGTTAAATTCGCCAAAAATAAAAAAAAGGCGCCAAAATGTATTTTTTGTTTAATTTTTATGCAAAAATGATTAGGGAACACAAAAAATGTACAATGTTTACTATAAACTAGCTTATAGTTTCCTTAAAGCAATAAAAAATTGCCCGTGTCTCCAACGCACGACTGTAATACTAAAAGAATGTAGAGATAGACATACACCTCTTCTCGAGGGTTGGTGGGGAAATTTCGATATCAGATGTGGAGATATTTAAGGAAATTAGCGATAATTCGCACAACCTTATAGGAGTATTGGAGCGGTCCGATTTCTTAATTTTTTTACGAATTTAGTATTCAATTTTTATCCTACATACTGAATTTCAGTCTCTAATATGCAACTTGTAGCCTATAAACCAAATTTCAGTCTGCTAGGAGGAAAGTTTCCGCTTTCTTAATATTTCCTTGATTTATATGCTTATTCCTATCTTATGTATTAAATTTAAGTTTTCTAGGGCTTTATGAAGTACCTTACAATGATTACATTTTTAATTTTATGATTTTACTGCTAATATAAAATCGATTGTTAATAGGGCATTTACATTGTCTCGAAATCTAGTACTTTCGAGATCTAGTTGGTTTTTAGTAGATTTTCCAAAACGAAATCTACTTTGTCAGTAGATTTGGACGAAATCTACTCAAAATCTAGTGTTTTTCATTATTTCTTTCACCCTCCACAACATTTTCATATAAAAATTGAGCGAATTAGCTACAAGATCAGAAAAATCTTCCATAAAAGGTGTATGAATTAGCTTTTTGGGTTACAGTTTAAGATAAATTTCAGTCAAGGCTTTTGTCTTGGATACGAAATCTTGGAAAATGTAAATGTAAACGATATAGATTTCGTTAAAGACTTCAAATCAAATTGTATCGAAATCTAGACAATGTAAATGCAGTATAAGAAATAAATTCAAAAAAACTTTTATATACAACCCTGTTATGTAAACCGAATCCGAGTAAATTTCTCCTTTTCCAAAAATAAATAACGCCTCCATTGATGTATTTTAAATCATATATAGTAAATTAATTAGAAATATTATATTTTTAGCTATAAAATATATAAAACTGGAAAAAATCGGAAAAAAGTTTGCTATTAGTGGAGTTAATTTCTCTAAATCGAGCGTTTTCAAATCGACTCGATTTACAGAACAGGCAGAATAATTACAGGTTTCTTACATATCAAAAACAATATACACTTCATCCTCAAGAGTAGGGTAATTAAATTGGTTCAGCATTTCTTGAGAAGGTCCAGAAGAAGTGCAACAAAGTGTTATTTATGTTCATATATTTTACAACTCGTAATAACGTTTCCAGAAGTTCAAATTGCATTCTATTTGCAGATGAGGTTTGATTTGTTGAAAATATTCTTTCAATATATTTTGTTCGCATAAATAGATATGAATGTATAAAAATTCATACATAAAACTACAGGAGTAAATATACCGCACTATTCTCTAAACCGAAGCCGAGTAAATTCTCGTTTTACAAAAATAAAAAATGCACCCATTGATGTATTTAATATCATATATGGTAAACTAATTTCAGATATGATATTTTAAGGTCTAAAGAATAGAAAACCGCAAAATAGTTTGAAAAAATGTTGCTATTAGTGGAGTTGATTTATGCAAATCAAACGTTTTAAAATCGACTCGATTTGCATAACAGGCAGGATAATGTCATTTTTTCATACTGACTAATGCTGAGTACACATTTGGCACTTCTTTTGTTGTAATTTTGTGGTGTCATAAGGCCATACGCGATGTTATCTTCATCCCGAAAGGGGGAAAAGCATCGCACTCCAAGGCGAAGGACTTTAGACCCATCAGCCTTACCTCCTTCCTTCTAAAGACACTGGAGCGGCTGATCGACGTTCATATCAGAACAACTGTCGACAGTACTCTCCTCTCAGCCTCTCAGCACGCCTATACCAAGGGGAAATCAGTTGAGACGGCCTTGCACTCGCTCGTAGGATACATAGAAAAATCACTCGAGCATAAAAACTTCACACTGGTAGCCTTCATGGATATTGAAGGCGCCTTCAACAATATTAACTCGGCGGCAATCATCCAGGCTCTCATGGAGCTAGGGATTGACCGATCCATATATCAGCTCATAAAGAATATGCTTCAAAGTAGAACGATCACATCCACTTTGGGTGTAGCACGCATCACCAGGCACGCACGTAAAGGCACGCCGCAAGGTGGAGTACTATCACCCCTCCTGTGGAATGTGACGGTAAACGCTTTGCTTAAGAAATTGGAATCCATGTATATCAAAACCGTTGCATACGCAGACGATGTTGCGGTGGCGATATCTGGCTTCCATCTAGACACGTTAACACAAAGGCTGGAGACGGCACTTAACGAGGTCAGTGACTGGTGTTCACAGAATGGCCTAAGTGTCAATCCTACCAAAACGGAGTTAGTACTCTTCTCAAGAAGATACAAAATTCCAGCTTTCACGCTACCAAAATTAAATGGCACCACACTAGCCCTTTCGGACAACGCCAAATATCTCGGTGTAGTCCTTGACAGCAAGTTAACATGGAGGGACAATCTTCATGCAAGAGCAGCTAAAGCCTTAACGGCAATTTATGTTTGCAGAAACGCCATTGGCCCCTCCTGGGGTATATATCCCAAAGGGGTCAATTGGATATTAGAGACAGTGATCAAGCCTATACTTTTTTACGGCATATCCGTCTGGTGGAAAGCACTGGACTTGGCGAGCAATCGATCTCGTATAGAGAGGGTTCTTCGCATAATGGCAATCATGATAACTGGTGCCCTAAGATCCACACCAACAAAGGCTCTTTTCGCTGCGTTGTGCTGGCTACCAGTGGATCTGCTGGCCAGAAAGCAAGCACTACGTACAGCAATTAGGCTTAACGCAATCGGCGCATGGAACCATCTACCGTGGGGTCATGCTAGCATTCTAGAGACTACCGATACCATTCCGGATCTCATTGACTACTGCACTCCGAAGCCCTCCTTCAGGAAAGAATTCCGATACTCCTTGACGGGGGACTTTTCCCCAACACCACACGGGGCCATACACATTTATACCGATGGCTCCAAATGGGGAACGAGAGTTGGCGGGGGTGTCTATATCGCTGAGTTCGGGATCAAAATGTCTTTCAGACTCCCGGACGAATGTAGCATCCTACAAGCAGAAATATCTGCCATCAAACGAGCAATATACTGGCTAAGGTTTTACCGGATATCAAATGCCGACGTTCAGATCATAACTGACAGTCAACCGGCGATTAAAGCACTCACTGGTGTGTACACCACATCCGGCCTAGTCCTGGAATGCCGCACAGCACTAAACACGATGGCGAGCAATCTAGGTATCACCCTCAGATGGGTAAGGGGACACGAGTCCGTTTCAGGCAACATCATTGCGGATGATCTGGCTAAGAGGGGAACCTTGCTTCGGGATGTCGATATTGACGATCTCTGCGGGATCCCACTCTCATCTTGCTGGAGACGAATTGACGCTGCCTTCTTGCAGTTGGCTCAAACCAGATGGTACAATGAACCAACTTGCTCTATTGCGAGAACAATATGGCCTCGCCTTGACATAAACAGAACTAAACAACTTCTAGATTTCACTAAACCACACCTACGCAACCTCATGGCCACGGTCACGGGGCACTGCACCTTTGGAACCCACGCTAGACGCATGGGTCTCCCATACAATGACTACTGCACAGGCTGCAATGACGTAGAAGAAGAAGAGAATGTAATGCACCTTTTATGCCTTTGTCCAGCTCTGGAGGACCACCGCCTTCGCCTACTGGGCAAAAGTTTCTTCGGTAGCCTCTCCGAGTTCTCAGAAATAGAACTCAAGAACATAAGTTCCTTCATTAGGAGCAGCGGGTGGTTCACTCGCTGACTACCCAAATGGCGTTTCTAAAACACGAACGACCCTTCCTGCACGGAACTCCGTACGCCTTACCTCTTTCTCTCTTCTCTTTGAACTAATTTCTAATACCTCTATTAACTCCTCTCCTTTCACTCTATTTGATACACTGTTCTGTTCTCTCTTTCCTTTCCTTTCCTTTACAGGTATCACAAAGGGACCATTATTATTGGACCCAAGTGGGCTGGAACCCTTTCTTTATAATTTTCACCAGCGACCTGATAACCTAACCTAACCTAAGGCCATACACAGAAAAGTATCGGAAATGACAAACATTGCCACTACTAGAGACTGTTGTGTTTGCTTGTGATGTCACGAAATGCCATAATGTGTACTCAGCATAAGTTTCTAAAAACAATGTATGGCTCAACAAAAATAGCCAACAAAATCGCCAACTACTTTATAAATCGCCATTTTGCCAAATCGAAAATTAAGACGCTAAACAAGTTTTAAAATCTACACGTTTGGCGAGAAATCGCAGCATCTGAAAATCCTGTTACTTACGTTGAGTGTGTTTTTTTAGCGCCCTGAAAATTAGATGTAAAACCTGAAAAATTAGCTCAATTATTTCCTTAAATAACTTGCAAACTTATTTAAGGAAATGTGCAATACCACTCAAATATTTATACTACAACTAAAGTGTTTAAAATTTGTATGTACAATTTAATTAAAAAGGCGCGTAGTTCACTTAAAAATAATTATTTCATTCCGATGATAGAAAATCGAGTTTTCATCAGATCTCGAAAAACAATGGTGCAACAAACAGTGTTGCCAATACATAATTTGGAAATTACACATGACCAGGTCCCAAACCACCAAGGTTGGCTGTCCACTGGGTAACCCAAAAAACCCACCCGGGTTTTTATGGGTATTTTGATTAAAAAACCCAAGTGGATTTTTTACGTTATATCAATTTAAACAAAGACGGTATAGTTTTGAAGTTTCATTTACAGAAAAAATAAAAAATCATTATAAACGAATAACACAAGTGCATACACATGTATTTATATGCCCATTTGTGTGTATGTACATATTAGTGATGTTACGAATATCAATATTTAATATTCGCGAATACGAATACAAATAGCTGAAACAATATTCGCCGAATTCGAATACGAATATTCAATCTAAATAGTTAGTATCACTTAATATTTCAAATTTAATTGAAAAAATCTACCCTTTGCGTCAATAACAATAAATTGAGAAAAAATGACACAATACTATAGGTATTTAACATTATTATAATATTCCGATGACGGAATTTGAAATTATTAACTTAGCACCTGAATGGCATTTTTTTTTTAATTTTGGTGGAAAGTAAATAAGGGAAAATACGAGCCTCTTTTACCTATACTCAGGCAGTATTTAGTGAAACCAGCAATGAGTGTTCCGAGCGAGAGAATGTTTAGTGGTGCGGAGCTTATTTACACACCGCGCAATAGGCTTGATGGAGAAAAGACTTCAAAACTTTTATTTTTGAAGTTCAACATTCCTCTACTGAGCTTTGAGTATTACTTTAACATGATTAATAAATTAATTTAACAGGACTTTACTTTTTAAATACCATGTCTAAAAGAAGATTATTGTTTTGCGTTATAGAAAAATTTTTTTTAGTAAAAATTCATATTTTTTGTTTAGTTTTCAGTATTTTTTATGTATTATTTTTTGGAACGTATTCACAAAATATTCGTGAAATATTCGCTTGAATTTGGCGAATACGAATACGAATATCATGAAAGAGGCGAATATTCGGCGATTCGAATACGAATATTCGTAACATCACTAGTACATATAACCCTAGTGGGTTTTTCAGTACTTCCCAGCAAAAAAATGAGCGCGTTCAAAATGAAATAGTGTTGCAAGATTTCTTAACACTTGTTTTTTGGAATGCATTATGAATGTCATCGTAAATCGTAAATAAAGCTATAGTTTTTGAAATTAAAAACACATGCGATTTTACTAGGTAATATATGTATTGCATAGAATATCCAAAGAAAAAGGCTTGCAAAAACGGAATTAAATCATCACATTGACACATTTTCATAAAACAAGATTTAGCTCCAACAAAAAATAAGAAGGCAATAGCTCAGTGGTAGAGAGCATGTCTTAACAGTCAGAAAAGCATGGTTTGTATCCCAGCTGCGGCAATATTTTTTTATTTTCATTTGTTTTATATATACATTTACATCAATTAATTCATTTTAATGGAAATAAATCTATTTAAAATTTCATGTAAACACAATATCACATTAAATCGAACCAGTTCGTCATCACTTGAACCAATGATTATACACATGATTTGTCATGTTGTTTTTTTGCTGGGTAATTAATTAAAAAAAAAAAAAAATAAGACAGTCAGGTCTGTTCTGTATTCCATTCTGAATGAAAATGTTCGGAATTATCAAAGCATTGTTGTTACAAATTAATATTTATAACAACAATGCTACGACAATTATGAATATTTGCATTCCGGATGGAATACAGAACAGGCCTGATTAATTTAAAAAATTCATAAAAATAGTAGTCCAAACACGTTTATAAAAAGTTATTTTAAATCAGTTACCACTCTGGTGGTTCAGATTTTAAATGCTTTTAAGAAAGCTAATGTTTTTTCCAATCTAAGACGATTTCAAAGGTTACTCCATATTAAACCATAAGATGAAAACATTCTTTCTATTGATGGTGAACTAGCTGGGCAATTCATTAGTGAAGTGAACAAGTCGCAAAAGTTTGCAAGTAAACATTTATTAATTTTAAAAACTCAGAAAATAACGTTACGCGATATGTGAATAGCCCCTTAGTATTAGTATAGTAACATTTGTTGGAGATTTAAATATACATCTATTGTAATTTTTTGAGTAGAATTGTTAACCATATATGGCTCTGTGAGCTCGGTTATTTTGTAATTTGTATTAATAATAAATAAATAAATAAAGATTTATTGTACAACTGTACAATATTTTGTTTAACGATTCGATAACAATTATTGAAGATTTTCTTGATAAATCTATACCGAAAAAGGCTAATTTCACAGCATTGCTTACATCATTAAAAAAATCAATTATACCCAATAAAGCCAAATAAAACCCAATAAAGCCCAAAAAACCCGAACCCCCCCCGGGCTGGGTTTTATTTATATATATATATATATATATATATATATATATATATATATATATATATATATATATATATATATATATATATATATATATATATATATATATATATATATATATATATATATATATATATATATATATATATATATATATATATATATATATATATATATATATATATATATATATATATATATATATATATATATATATATATATATATATATATATATATATATATATATATATATATATATATATATATATATATATATATATATATATATATATATATATATATATATATATATATATATATATATATATATATATATATATATATATATATATATATATATATATATATATATATATATATATATATATATATATATATATATATATATATATATATATATATATATATATATATATATATATATATATATATATATATATATATATATATATATATATTGGGTGTTTTTTATTGAGGTATAGAACTTTAAGTTGGCATCACTTTTTTAACTGGCCGCCATTTTGTCAGCTGTCAAGTGATTAATATTTAGTTTGGTTTGCCATTTCATCATGAACAGGTTGACAAAAGAACAACGCTTGCAAATCGTGCAAATTTATTTCGAAAATAATGGTTCAGTTCGCGAAGTTTACCGCAAGCTCCGTCCATTTTATGGTCGACATAATCGTCCATCAGAGCAATTAATTCGGTTAACCATGGATCGTTTTCGCACTACGTTTACTCCATGTGATAATACGCATCCGCAGAGACATCGAACAGTGCGCACCGAAGAAACAATTGCCGCTGTAGAGCAAAGTGTTGAAGAGGACCCGAATGAATCGATTCGCCACCGTGCACAGCAATTGGAGCTTTGTCCATCAACTTTATGGAAGATTTTGCGCAAAGATCTTGGCTTGCGACCTTACAAGATCCAGTTTGTGCAAGAATTAAAGCCGCGAGACCATGCAATGCGTCGTGATTTTGGTGTATGGGCCGAAAATGAGATTGATCTCGATGCTGATTTTCATCGCAAAATTTTTTTCAGTGATGAGGCTCATTTTTGGTTGAATGGCTACGTCAACAAGCAAAATTGCCGCATTTGGAGTGAAGAGAATCCACATGAGACCCTTGAGACGCCATTACATCCACAAAAACTGACTGTTTGGTGTGCTCTATGGGCTGTTGGAGTCATTGGGCCATACTTCTTCCGAAATAATGCTGGAGAGTCAGTTACCGTTAATGGAGACCGGTATAGAGCCATGATAACCGACTATTTTGTTCCCGAGTTGGATGGCATGAATGTGGATGAGTTGTGGTTCCAACAAGACGGCGCTACATGCCACACAGCGCACGTCACAATCGATTTATTGAAGGAAACATTCGATGAGCGCATAATTTCGCGGAATGGACCTGTCAATTGGCCACCAAGATCGTGTGATTTGACACCATTGGATTATTTTCTTTGGGGATATGTGAAGTCGCTCGTCTACGCCAACAAACCAGAAACGTTAGGGGACTTGGAAGCCAACATTCGTGGCGTTATTGCCAACATACGGCCCCATATGCTCGAAAAAGTGGTTGAAAATTGGACCTGTAGAATTGGCTTTATTCGAGCCAGCCGCGGCGGCCACTTGCCCGAAATCATATTTAAACATTAATGGCATAAAATTATCCTTCCAATAAAGCCAAATTGATGGACATTAAAACGATTTTCTTGTGTTTTATTTCAATTCGAAGTCTATACCTCTAAAAAAAAACACCCTGTATATATATATATATATATATATATATATATATATATATATATATATATATATATATATATATATATATATATATATATATATATATATATATATATATATATATATATATATATATATATATATATATATATATATATATATATATATATATATATATATATATATATATATATATATATATATATATATATATATATATATATATATATATATATATATATATATATATATTAGATCCTTTTGTTCCTATAAGGAGCATAAAAATCAGGAGCATAAAAACCTGGGTTTTTTCCAACCTTGCAAATTACACATAAGAAGAAAAATTGTACATGATATATTTTCCATAATTTTAACTTGGTCTTTGGGTTTATGCAAAATAGGTTTTTTGAAATGAAAAAGTCCGTTAATTGCTTTACTTTTCATATCTATGCTTCTAGCATTGAATCTCCGACTTGTAGGATCTTAAAAAACTTCTAGTCTTAAAACCCTTAGAGATTCATCATGTTCTAAAACTCGAATGACATATAAACGAATTGAAAGCCATCTACTACTACTATTTGTGATACTATATTGCTAACTTCAGTCTTGAAGCATAGCTTTTTATGACGAATGTATCTTGCATCCCAAGTTGCACAATAAATCTTCAAAATATGTGGGTAATTATAGGCAAGATTTAAAAGCTGCTGGGTATATCAAGTGATGAGAGCATACAATCAAAACAATATCTTACTTTTCATTTTAAAAAAACTTTCTGCCGAGCTTTGTTGTTGAAATATTACGTACGGATTTTCAGATGCAAATCCGACCAAATTTATGAATATAATAAATTTTCTACAACAGAATTTTTCAGAAGATAAAAATATTAGCAGAAATAGACCATGCACATTATTTTAAATCAATAATTCTGTACAAAAAAAACCGACATCACTACAAAGAGAAACTTTCATAGTACCAAATCAAGGTAGATTTATTTACCAGGTAGTCGCAGTTCCTAACAAATGTCAAATGATTAAAACACATAGACAACATAACTTGTGTATTTTGATACAAAATTGGCATCCACAAATAAAAAAAGAGTAAACAGCTGTGGTATCGAGAGTACCTGTTAAGGTACCAAATCGTTCACGACTTTCAAATAACAAATTTTGCTAATTAGACTATGAATCATTATTTCGGGTGCCCACTTTATTTTTATTTTTTTTTATTAATTCATAGAAGTAATGCAAAGCCTATATACCAAATAACTAGAGTCCGACCGAAACCACTTTTTTGAGGCCGAACCCGACCGAACCTAATATTCGGCAAAAAGGCCGAATATTCGGCCGAATCCGAAACTTGCCGAAACTTTTTAGCATTAACTGATATTGACATTTTAAAAACTTGACAGAACTGAAAAGTCATTTATTTTATCAACGGCCCTTTTCTCAATGTGATTAAAAGTTAACGTGGTTTTTAACGGCAAATACAAAACTCTCCGTTAAAGTATACGCTATCTTTTAACTGCACACTGTAAAAAAGGGCGTAAAAGTATTTCTACATACGTACAGTGTCAGTCAAAATAATAGTAGAAATTTAATATATTTCATTACATCGAGCAAATATAAAAGTTAAACATTTACGAGCATATGACTAATAAAAGCTTGGCATGAATTTAGCTTAATAGAACTGGAATATTGGGTTCGGTACACATACATTGAGGAGTGTTTTGTCACTTTATTGATGACGTTACAAGAGCACTAATCAAAAAGTTGAGTCGGAATAACCAAAAAGATATAAAGTGGAATATTTTCTTATTTTTGACAGTAAATTTATTTAATTTCTACTAAAGTGAAATATAAAAAATTTTTCTCCACGGTATTGAGTTTATCGTGAAGATTGAAAATGAGCTTTTGTCATATTTTGCAATTATTAAAAAAAATCTGTTTTAAAAAACAAATAAACAATTTCAGTGCAAAATTGCAGAAGTAAATTCGATTGCGAAAAGTCGATTTATAATAAAATAGATTTTAGATTGGAATCGAAATCGGTTTACCATTCCCTAGTTTATTTTGGCAACAAACAGTTGCATACTTTATGTTACTATGTTTATCTTTTGGTTGAGCTTTATAAAACTAAGTAAAATTTGCATTCAATTTGAAAAGATATATTACGGGAAAAACAAGATTCATGATGGTGACATATTTTAATTAACTTCCTTATTTACAGAGAATAAAAAGTTTCGGTTTCGGTATTCGGCAAAAAAGTTGGCCTAAACCGAATATCAGTCGAAACCTCAATTTTGGCCGAATCCGAAACCGGAACCGAATATTCGGTCGGACTCTACAAATAACATAAGTGCTGTCCCGTACTCAACATTAGGATCCCAATTTGCACGAAAACTGTTCCCGTACTGCAAGATTGGGTAAATGAGAGCGAGTTTGAGAGAAAAATATTCTTCTTCTTCTTGCACGAAACAATCAGGCAGATTGTGCTAGGTGCAAAAAAGTCAGCTATTTGAAAAACAAACAATAACTAATGAAAAATATGATTTGATCAACAAAAATACTGACGAAATAATTGGTAGTTTTGCAAATCTCAAAGCAAAATAAATACATTTGTATATATTCAACAAAGTGTCTAAAAACTAAAAATGGTATTAAAAATTCTGTAAAGTGCGACTTCGCAGCGCACACGAAGAGTTCCGTTCGAATACATACATATGTATATATCCCTTTTCGTTTTTGCCATTTTTTCATTTTGAAACATTTAACGCTTTGATTTTTTGTTTAATTTAAGTTTATTTATTTTTTAAGTTTTTTTCTTTGTTTTGGAGATTTTTCGTTTTTTTTGTTGCAATTTTTGCCGATTTTTTAGTTTTGGCTTTTTTTTTGTTTTGGGTTTTTTGTTTGTTTTATCGTTTTTCGCTTTTTGACGATATTTTTAGTTTTAGCGATTTATTTTAGTCTTTCCGCTTTTTTCGGTTTCGGGTATTTTTTTCGGTTTTTTGTGATTTTTTTAGTTTCAGCGATTTGTTTTGTTTTGACACTTTTTTTTCGTTTTGGCAATTTTTTTGCTTTTTGGCGATTTTTTGCGCTTTTCTGAAAATTTTGTTAGTTTTGAAATTTTTTAGTTTTAGCGTTTTTGAAAATTTCAAGAGTTTACCTCATACGGTTTCCAAGATACAGCATATTGTCTGAATTACGTAGTAAAATTACATTAACTGATACAGCACCCTTTAATTTTTATTGTTTTAAATATCAGTGTTAATTGGTGTAGTCTATTCTACAGACTACACTAATTAACACTAACTTTGAAAATTTAAAGTGTATATATAAGAGTCTGAATATTACATTAGTGTTTCAACATGCTTCGTTGCTCGCTTTAGAACACCCTTTAGTTTTTAACTGTCATGTATTTGTTGTAGCGGAAAAAGCTTTACATATTCTGTGGAAATTTCAGGTTTGTAGCTCTTACGGTTCTCGAGAAAACAGCCTGTGACAGACAGACGGACAGCGTAGCGAAAACAATATGGTTCCCTTACACTTTTGGTGTACGGAACCCTAAAAGCCAGTATGTTGCTTTTTTTTGTTTATTTTCACAACATTTTCATGTTACTTTTTGGTATAAAAATTTGGTTGTTGCTGTTCCCGCACTTTTCTGTTTAATGAGAGTAATTCTTGCTTACTCTCATTTTATCGAACTTTACCCAAAAAGCATGATACAATAATAGAAGGTAGTTCAATTCTCTCTTTTCGTCGCGAATTATGAAAATTCATGCTACCATACTAATTTATGAAATCCAATTTTTTCCGTTTTATTTAAAAATAAAAATAATAAAAAAATACAGAAAAAACCTGATAATTTATGATTAAAATGCAGTAACACAAGACACTTTTGTAAGGATTCTGGTGTAAAATTTGTTAACTTTCCAACAATTCCTTATGTTCGGCAAAAGTGGCTTAGTTTATGCAAGATCAATAAGTCTGACTTACCAAAGACACCTTTGGTATGTTCATTACATTTTGGAAAAGATGACATAGTCATAGGACAGAAGCAGGCTTGGGGAGTAATGATTACATTTTCACTTCAATTACATACAAGTAATTTGTAATGACCTTGGCGCAATTGAAATTACTTGTAATTGTAATTGGACTACTACCAAATACAATTATTTCTGGTTGTAATTGCTGTACCACCAATTACAACTATAAATAATTGTAATTGTAGGAAGCCTATTACAAATTACTTGTAATTGTAAATTACAAGTAACTTATATTGGCATGATTGCAATTAAAATTACAAGAAAAGTCTAATTTAATTACAATATACGCAATTATATTTTGAAATTTTTGGAAGACTTTTATATAGCCAAAATGACCAAAAATTTCTACAGATTTTGAGAATAAGAAACAATCCCTTAAATTTGTTCATACTCACAAGCTTGACAAGCAGCACAAAATCGCAAAACATCACTTTTACTGTGAAAAAAGCCAAATTTCAAAAAAGCCGTAAAATTTATTAAACATCGCTAAAATTCTAAGGAATGCCAAAATCTCAGAAAAAAAAGCGAAAATGACGAAAATTCGCTAAAACTTGTTAACATTAAAAACATAGAAAAGTCTGAGAGTGATTAAAAATCGGTAAAACTGTAATAAATACAAGAACTGGCTAAAAAAATCACATTTTTTTCGCGAAAATAGTGAAAATTCGCGACAAATTGCAAAATTGCAAACAAGCTTTAAAATTGCTTAATAATAGCTAAAATTGTGAGGAATGCAAAAAGCTCGGAAAAAATCGCGAAAGTGAAGACAATTCGCAAAAAAATTGGTAAGATTAAAAAGATATCATGATTAAAAGATGATAAGAAAATGTTAAAAACCAAAAACTGACAAAAAATTACTTTTATCGCAAATATTGCGAATTTTCAGCATTTTCACGATTTTTAACGACTTTTTCGCATTCCTTACAATTTTAGCTATTTTTAAGCAAATTTACGGCTTGTTTGTAATATTGCAATTTTTTGCGATTTTTTAGCCGGTTCTTAGCTTTATTACAGTTTTATAAATTTTTCATCATTATAAGACTTTTCTGTTTTTAATGTTAACAAGTTTTTGGGAATTATCGTAATTTTCGCGATTTTTTCATAGTTTTTTGCATTCCATACAATTTTAGTTATTTTTAATCAATTTAGTTAGAGCTTGTTTGAAATTTTTTAATTTTTCGCGAATTTTCGCCCTTTTCGGGTTAATAGTGATTTTTCTTGCGAATTGTCGTTATTTGATTGAGTTTTGCCGGTTTTTTTCATTCCGAATAATTTTAGCTATATTTAAGCAATTTTAGGGCTTGTTTACAATTTTACAATTTTTCGAGAATTTTCGTGATTTCCGCGACAAATGTGTTTTGAGCGACGTTTGCGCAAACTTTTTTAATTTTCGCGATGTAAGTAAATTTTCTAGCTTTTATCCTCTTTTAGAGCTCAAGCGATTTCCAGTTAATTTTAGATATAAGTTGAGCATTAAAAATTTTGCATTTTCTGGAATGATTTTTGAATTTAATAAATATGTAATAGATTTTATTTGTAATAAAATACATATATATTAATTTTTATTGTTAAAGTAATTATTACCTATTTTTGGGCAATTACTATGACTTTTGCCCAAATACATGTAATTAATTGTAGTTGATAATCTTCATTACAATTAAAATAATTTGTAATTGCTAGTATATCAAATACCCATTGCATGTAGTTGTAATTGTTCATGCCTCAATTGCAATTACATGTAAACGTAATTCCTTGACTTCTATTAAGTTTTATCTAGGGATGTAACGATACGCCGTTTTGCCGATCCGATACCGATACCGATATTTAAAAATAAATATCGCCGATACCGATTCCGATACCGATACGAATATTGAAATTGAGTTCAAGTTTAGATTAACAAAACTCAAGCGCAATTATTTTATTATACAAAATTACATTATAAGAGAGAATATTTAAAATTAATAAAACATTGGAAGTAATTTTTAAGGAGCTACATTTTCTTTGCTTCCAAAATATCTATATTAAAAATATGCAGATAATTAGTAGAAAAGCAAGAAAAAATGTTTAATTCCTTTATAATTTTGAAAAATACTCGCCATGCTTTTTAAAAAATCGATTTTTTAAAGGACATTTATCAACTAATATTCTTCTAAATAACTTAATAGTTAATTATTAAAAGACTTCTAAGTTTATACTTATTCACTTAAATTTACATGAAAATACAGTTCTGAGCTTAAATTCGCATAAAAAAATTGTGAAAATGGGTAATTTTGTATCCTTTTTCCTTGAGGAAAAATCATTATAGAATACCGAAAAACAAATTTGTCCTAGCATCGCTTCCACCGAATTGGTAATCGAAAAACAGAACTTCTTGCAATGGCAAGGATATGTAAAACTAATTAGAAATTATCCAAATTTGCAATACTTCCAGATCGCGAATTCTAAATTTTCATGAGTTCTTTGGAGTATCTTTTTTTTTTTTGCTGGAATAAGATTTATAAAACAACGACTTGAACTTGAATTCATGGTAAAATTAACAAAAAATAAATAATATTTTTACAAAATATCAGCATAAAATATTATTAATTTTTAAAATTGATATTAATAAGATATAAAAAATAACGAAGTGAATTTAATTCATGGTAAAATCGAGCAAAAATAAATTATTTGTTAAAAAAACTCTGAAAAAATTGTTAAAAGTATCGTCGTATCGACAGTAAAATATCGCCGATACCGATGTATCGGAAAATCTGAAGTATCGCCGATATATCGGTATCGGTATCGGTATTCGTTACATCCCTAGTTTTATCACGAAAAATTATATTATTTGCTGATAATTCCTTATGTTAGTTGAACACATTATTAAAACATTTTGCAATTTTGAAATTTATGTAACATAATTGTAATTTGTTATTAAATTATTAAAATTATTAAATTATTTACAAAAATTACACATTTTGTAAAAAAAAATCCAAAATATTAGTTCCCATTTCGTAAATGTGGCAAGGTTTTCATTTAATATTTCTAAAAAACAAACTGCAAAAATCAACTTAAAAGTCAAACAGTTTTAAAATGAAATAACCTTGTATTTTTGTATCATGCCAAAAAGTACGTGATCGGAGCAGCGTTGCCGTTTTTGTTACTTTTAACCAAAATTGGTTAATTTTTTCCAATTTGTGCTTCTGTACTTTTTTTCCATTTTGGTTGGAAAAACTACCACAATTTGAGCGTTTTTGTTACGTTGTAAAGACAACACTGCTGAATAATCAACATAGCGT
The DNA here is from genome assembly GCA_956483635.1 of Panzeria rudis. NCBI lineage: Eukaryota > Metazoa > Arthropoda > Insecta > Diptera > Tachinidae > Panzeria > Panzeria rudis. The sequence continues at coordinate 88,198,018 of OY101448.1, read as the reverse complement.
TACACAAAGATACATGCCAGTATCCAAAGAACGAAATGTTTTGGTGATTTGATTAATTTTGTTTTTGATTTAATGAAAGGATATTTTCGCAGCTAAGTTTAGTCAAAACTAAATGCTGGAATAAGCTTGATTTTAAGACCATCATTTTCAGTTTTTGGCGATTTTTTTAGTGTTGCGATTTTTTTCAGTTTTGGCGATTTTTTCAGTTTTGCCGATTTTTTCAGTTTAGCCGATTTTTTCAGTTTTTGCGACTTTTTTCAGTTTTGGGGTTTTTTGCGATTTTTTGGAATTTTTTTCGGTTTTTAACGATATTTTTAGTTTAAGCGTTTTTTTAAGTTTTGGTGCTTTTTTCGTTTTGACGAATTTTTCGGTTTTTGGAGTTTTTTAAGTTTATGGCGATATTTTTAGTTTTTGTAATTTTTTGGGGTTTAGCGATTTTATTTTGCTGTTCTAGCGGCCAAAGTTTTACATGTTCTGTGAAAATTGCAGGTCCGTAGCCCTTACGGTTCTCGAGCAAATAGCCAGTGACAGACACACAGACGGACGGCGTAGAGAAAACAACAGGGTTCCTTGAAACTTTTGGTATACGGAACCCTAAAAACGTACGGTGCCATAGGATACTGGGTAGGAATGAAGCTCCTATCGCCTTCAGCCTACCGCTTGTCGCATGGCCTTATGCCTTCAGAAGGCCTGTCGACTTCGGTCTGTCACCTTCGGTTGGTCACCTTCTGCTGATCGTATACGGCGAATCACATTCCGGCCATATGTTATGTTATTATAAATCGTTAAACAACAGAAACAAAATTAGCTATTTAGCTGATTAAGCCAGCTAAACGAGCTAAGCCGGCTAAAACAGCTAAGCCGGCTGAATCAGCCGATTAAGCCGGTTAAATGACATAAGCTGGCCGGGTTAACCGGCTAATTTTCGCAGCTAATTTTTTTAGCCGGCTTGGCCGGCTAAATTGTACAGCCCTACTCATGACATTTCAAATTACACATCGAAAGTAATCGCTACTTTTAAAATAAAAAATGAAAGTGGTTAATGTGCAATCACTTCTTATTTTTGTTTTTCTTAAGATATTAATAAATTTTTTAAAAGAAATATCAATATCTTAATACAGCTCACAACTTTATAAAAACGTTTGTTTATGAATTCTACTTTTTTCTTTTGTTTATCTTTGAAATTGTCATCTGTTTGACAATTAACACAATTTGCACGAAGAAAAAATAATAAATTAACTGCCTCTTCCACTATGTCGAAGAAATGTTTTCATGCGCATTCTAAGCGAATGAAAACTTGTTTTCATTTTTCTATCCCACTTCTGTACGAATAGTGACTTGAACGACAAGTCGAAAGAAGACGAAGTGCTTTCATACAAAATTCCACTTCACTATGTCATAGTAATGCGAAAGCAATGTCAAAATCACTCACTTCTCTTTTGCTTGCGACTAGTAAAAATTATTGCAGAAAAGTCAATAAAATTTTTGCAAAGCTTAATATTTCACTTCATTTCAATATATATTCACTTTTTATATATTTTTTATTATATATGCACTTATTCATAAAATTTTTTAATAAAATAAAAAACACTAACACATTGAAAGCTTTTGTTTTGTTTATTGTCCAAGGCACATCAAACAAAATAGTCGCAGCTCTACAACAAAACTAGCATTTTTGTTGGAAAAATATAAAAATTTGCTGTGTAGCTGCAACTATTTTGTAATATGCTTTCTTATTGTTAAGCGCAGTTGTATTTTTAACTAAACAATTCAGTAGTATTTAAGTGTTTTTAAAAAAGAAATCGGCTAATGAACTATAAATTTGCGATCTGGCATTATTAGTACGTAAGAAATAAAAAATGACATACGTAAGTCGATGCGAATAAAAACTTGCGACATAGTGGAATGCAAATTGATTCGAAGTCGAGTGACTTGTTTTCATCCGCTTAGTTTTTCTTTCTACATAGTGGAAGAGGCAGTAAGTAAAGTGCGACTCATGGTAGAATAATATACAAGGTAGCCCTGGAACGTCAGCTGATTATTTTTTATTAGATTTTTTCTTGGTACGAACTGTCAAATGTTGTGTATATGTGAAACAACTACGTTGCACACACAATACCACACGTATGTTTGTTGCTTCTGTTATGCAAACACACACATACCCTCTCCATTAATGTTTGACATTTTCTATTCCAAAATGTACATTTATATTAGTTATTCTACCATAGTGCGACTTTGGCTCGCACGCAAAGGGTTCCGTACGAATACACATATGTATATCATTTTCCGTTTTCGCTCCTTTTTTAATTTTTTTTATTTTTTAATTTTTTGGCGATTTTTTTGGTTTCTGCGTTTTTTTCATTTTCGCGACTTTTTCGTTGCTTTTGCGATTTTTCGTTTTTTGCAATTTGTTTTGCCGATTTTTTTAGTTTTGGCAATTTTTCGGTTTTGGCGTTTTTTCAACTTTTTTTTCGCTTTTTGACGATATTTTTAGTTTTAGCGATTCATTTTAGTTTCGGCGCTTTTTTTCAGTTTTGGCGCTTTTTTCGGTTTTGGCGTTTTTTTTTCGGTTTTTGGTGATTTTTTAGTTTTAGCGATTTTTTTTTGGTTTTGACATTTTTTTCGTTCTGGCGATTTTTTCGGTTTTAGGCGATTTTATCTAGTTTTGGCGCTTTTATTTTCGTTTTGGTGATTTTTCAAAATTATTATCGATTTTTTTTTATGATATTTTTAGTTTTAGCATTTTGTTTAGTTTTAGTGCTTTTTTCGTTTTTATGACTTTTTTCTTTTTTCGGCGATCTTTTTTAGTTTTGACTATATTTTGCGTTTTAGCGATTTTTCTTAATTTGGTGCTTTTTTCTTTAAGCGCTTTTTTCATTTGGCGATTTTTCGCTTTGACATTTTTTTAATTTTGGAATTTTTTAGTTTTTGAAAATTTCAAGAGTTTACCTCTTACGGTTTCCAAGATACTGCTGTATCTAAATTACATAGTAAAATTACATTAACTAATAGAACACCTTTTAATTTTATTGTTTTAAATATCGGCTTTTACGGTTCTAGAGAAAACAGCCTGTGACAGACAGACGGACAGACATACAGGCAGACAGGACAGCGTAGCGAAAACAATAGGGTTCCCTTACACTTTTGGTGTACGTACGGAACCCTAAAAAAGGTCCGTTTGATTACTTTTACAGTAAAATGGAGTAAATGAGTAACTACTCAGTAAACTGAAAAATTTACGCTCAAAAAAAGCTGATGCCAAAAAAATACACGAAAATAAAATAGTAAAAATTTACGTGCGCCTAGATAGCGTCGATTTTTAGCGTCGAATGAAGCGAAGAATGATTTAGCGATTTCCGGGATTTGTAAGAAAATGCGAATTTAAAAGAGAAATAATATGGTCGTATTTCGTTTTGAACCAGAATGAAATGAATCATTTAAAATTCGTTTAATACGAAAATTAACATTAAAAATATAATTGCTTATTTGTATTTACATAGTTTTATACACAAATTAAACTTTTTTATAATATATAAACATAACTATTTTATTCCATGAAAAAGATTGGTGAAAATAATTGTTAGAATCCACACTACAAATTAAGAACAATATGTTAGTAACAAAATTATACAATCTAAACTTAATTACCATGAGAGAGAAAACAAGCTTAAGCACGTATATTTCAACAGCACCCAGAATTTATGGTTTACCAAAAATACATAAACCAGGAACACCACTTAGACCAATCAGTTCATCCATAAACTCAGCAGCACAAGGTCTATGTAGATTTATAGCTGAAACTTTGAAAAATTTAGTAACAGAGTCCAAATATAACGTGAAAGATGCTGTTCAGTTCAAATCTAGAATAAACAGTTCTAAGATAGATTACGATGAAGTCCTCGTATCTTTTGACGTCGTCTCACTTTTTCCAAGTATTCCGGTTAACCTTGCTCTTGAAATAATAAGGAAAAAATGGAACATTTTACAGAAATATACAAATATACCACAAGAATTATTCAAAGAAATTTTGAATTTTTGTATAAAGGAGACTAGATATTTTAAATTTGATGGAAAGATTTACGAACAACGCAAAGGAATGCCCATGGGATCCCCAATCTCACCTGTCGTAGCAGACATTGTCATGGAAGAACTTTTGGAATAAATCTTGAATAAAATGGATACAAATCCAAGCTTAGTGGCAAAATATGTGGATGATATATTCGCCATAGTAAAAAAGAACATGATAGATGACACTCTAGCAAAATTAAATAAATATAATAGCCAAATAAAGTTCACTATAGAATTAGAGAAAGACAACCAATTACCATACCTAGACTGTATAATTAAAAGAAACAGGGATTTACTACAGACAGACTGGTACCAAAAACCAGCGTCATTGAATAGGTTAATTAATTTTTTTCCAAGCATCCCAGGCGGGTTATAATAAATACTGCTACCAACTTTATTAGAAGAGTCCTTGATATCAGTGACAATAAATTCCATGAAGAAAACAAGCGAAAAATCACAAATATTCTACAGAAAAATGAATATCCATCCAAAACTATAAGAGACCTTATTAAATACGTAGAATGAAAACACGAAAGAAAATTAAACAATGATAACACAGTGAAGATATATAAACCAATTACATATATACCGGGTTTATCTGAAAGGATAAAGAACACAGACATATATGACAATAAGAAATATCAATTAGCTATGAAATCATACAATTGTTTAAACAAAGTTTTCAGTAAAACTAAAGACGCCTTACCTAAAGAAGAAAAATCAAACCTAATTTATGAAATAAATTGTAGCGGAGGCGATCAAAATATATGCAACAAAACGTATATTGGTACTACAAAGACTAAACTTAAAGCAAGAATATCATCACATAAATCAGACATCAAACACAAGAATAGACCAATTGAACAAAAAACTGCACTCGCTGCCCACTGTGCAGTGAGTGGTCATAAACCGGATTTTGATAATGTGAGAGTTTTGCAAGAAGAGAAAAGTTACAAGAAGAGATTTATATTGGAAATGTTACACATTATTAATGTACTAACAAACAAACGGCTAAAATACAAAAGAGATAATGACAAGTGCGCACAATTATAGCGACACATAATAAATAAACATAAACAAGAAAAACAATAATTATTTCTAAATTAAATAATGTAGAGGACGGTGCCTAGGAACTAATTTTACTTATTTATATTAAAATATATGTTTATGTATGTATGTAATAACTTACTACTTTTTGCTAAAATTCTTTTTATTTAATTAAAAATTATGTATGTATGTTTTTAGATTCCTTGAAAATGGTTAACAAAGTTAACCGAAATATCGGAGAAAAATAAAATATATAACAAAATAAAAACACAACTTTTTTTGAAAATTTAATTGTTTTTATTTGCGGAAAATGACCTTAAGCCGGAATAAAAGAATTTCATTATATAAAAGTAGATGTGGACAAAAATGGAATCATTTATTCTAGGGATGTAACCATACGCCTTTTTGCCGATCCGATACCGATACCGATACTCAAAAAGAAATATCGGCGATACCGATTCCGATACCGATACGCATATTGAATTTGTGTTCAAGTTTAAATTGACAAAACTCAAATAAGGTAATTTTTTATCATACAAAATTACAGTGTAAGAGATTATTATTATTTAAAATTGATATTAACCCATAAAAAATTGGAAGTAAGTTTTAAGGAACTACATTTTCATTACCTCCAAAGAATCTATATTAAAAATATGCAGATAATTAGTAGAAAAGCAAGTAAAATTTTATTTAGGTCATACACAAATTTATAACTTCTTTAGAATTAAAAAAAATACTGCTTTTAAAAAAATTTAGTTTTTAAATGACATTTCTGAGGTTTTCTGGAATAAGCGCGCCTGTCTAAAAACCATTTTTTTCAGGACAGCCGAAATACTTTATTTTTAATACTTTGGACTCTAAGTGATTTTTATCAAACTTTTCTTAGGCAGTCATGTAAACATATGTGGTAAGAAGTTTGTGTAAAAATATCAGGCTAAAATTCCCTAAGGGTAAGATCCTAGAGAACAATTAAGAAAACAATTTGCCAAATACACTAAAAGTGTGCGGAAAAAGCTTATGTCGATAACAGTTGTTTGCATTGAACTAGTTCAAGCACACACGATTTTTTACCTGAAAAATGATTGCGCTTATTATTAACTGAACAATAACCAAAAAATATTTCGGAAATGTGTTCAAAAGTAACAACGCATATGCTATGTGTTTTTTTCAACGGCAATAAATTGCCAGCATGCAATTGTAAGTTGATTTAGTTCATTAGACCTGAACAATATTTGAATGAATTAAGAAGTTACATTGTTTTTAGAAAAAATTCGGAATAGGTCCATGTTATTAGCGAAGTTTTTGGTCCATGTAAAAGAACATATAAAATAATACAATTTGGCATCAATAATTTAAAATCGACAAAAATGGACATCCGCGCTTATTCAAGAAAATCACAGATTTATCGACCAATATTCTTCTAAATAACTTAATGGCTTAATTGCTAAAATTCGTCTAAAATTTATATTTATTTACTTAAATTTACATGAAAACACAGGTTTGTGTTTAAATTCTCATAAAAAGAAACAAGTTGCGAAAATGGGAAATTTTTCATCATTGCAGAACGCCGGAAAAGAAAATGTTCCTAGCATCGGTGATTGGTAATCGAAAAAGAGAACTTCTTGCAATGAGATACATATGTAAAACTAATTAGAAATGATCCAAATTTGCACTACTTCCGGATCGCAAATTCTTCATTTTCATGACTCTTAGGATTGTCTTTTTTAGCTGATAATGATATTTAAAAAAACGACGAATTGAATTTGAATTGACGGTAAAATTAACAAAAAATAAATTATACACACAACTTCAAAAATAAATTATTTTTTTTACAAAATAATAGCGTAAAATATTATTAATATATTAATAAGATTTAAAAAACAAAGGATTGAATTTAATTCATGGTAAAATTAACAAAAAATAAATTATTTGTTAAAAAAAATCTGAACAAATTTTAAAAAGTATCGTCGTATCGGCAGTAAAATATCGCCGATACCGATGTATCGGAAAATCTGAAGTGTCGCCGATATATCGGTATTAGTATTGGTTACAACCCTAATTTATTCCATAGAAACTATATAACGTTAAGCAACTAGCTAAGCGGGGTGTGAAACTAGACTCCTTGGAGGACTAAGAAAGCTTTCTGTGCAAAAAAATTGGAAGAGCCGTTTTCCAGAAAAATGGCTTCATGGCCACAATGAAATGGAATCTTTTATATCTTGGAAACTAAGATACTTCAAGCAACTAGCTAAGTGGGGTATGAAACTAGACTGCTTAGATTCCGCGGGATCCCAAAGTAGAGTAAAGAAACACACCTATTACTTAGCATAAAACAACACCTTACTATAACAGCTTATAGAAATAAATATTATCAACAAGTTTTTTCATATAAATTTTTTATCTTTGTATATAATGATTATAACATGTTTAGCCATAATGTTTAGCATTAAAAGAAATTTACGAAGAAAATCCGATTTTCACTTGAATTTCTATACGACCATGCCATACAGTTTCAAATAAAAAGCTGGTCCATAAACTGCGAAGTTGTGCGATAATTGGCCGTTCGATTAAAAAAGAGGCCCAAATTGCAAGCAAACCCTGTGAATAAAAAAATTATAATTAAGTTATGAATTTTAGTCGAACTGTATGGGATCAAAAAAATAATTTTGAAAACCGGTTCAAGTGATAGAAACATAAAAAAGAAAAGAAAAATGCACACGAATTCATACCTACTCCTTATTTGGATTCGGCTAAAAAAAGAAGAATTCTGAGTAGTGGACGTTTTCGCATTATAACAAAATGTTTTTTATAGAAATTTGTTTTGCTGAACTTATATCAGTTGTTTCTGCTATTATAATAGAAAAAACTGTACATTTTACTTGAACCTAAACATTTTTCATTAATGGCCTTACTTTTGTCATATTAAGTTTCAATTGCCTGTCCGATTTTCGCAAAAATTTGTGGGACAAACTGCAAGTAAGCCCTTTCAAACAAAGGAAAATTTTTAAGACCGGTACACAAAGTTGATAACGTCCTTTTTGAAGTCGGTTAAAAAACTGGTGTTCGAAAAGAAAACCCTTAACCGTCAAAACTTAATCAACAAATATAACATAATAGTGCATTTTCATAAACGTAATTTCGGCCAAAACATTTGATTTGCCCAAATGAGGTAATTTGCAACATGATTTCCCATATATTTTTCATATTGACCATGATGAAATAATATAGGTGGCATTAGTAGGGCAACAAATACAACATTACAACAAAAAAAGTAATTTTTGTTTGTGCAATTCGTATAAGTCAAAAATTATTGTAAACAAAAATCAAAAGGACGCGCTGCAAGTAATGAATTACATAGATTACACTGGTTTACAGCCAAAAAAATACCAAGAACGCCACATGCCTAGATAAGTTAATTGGGACCTCCTGAACAGGAAAAACGCTGTAATTTTTTTTCTAAGTACCGTTTTTTAGATAACGGTAATTTTGTGTTTTTCGGTGTATGGTCCTACTCAAACCCTTGTGGAGCCCAACCGAAAAGTCCGATCGAGATAAATGGCATATCGTTGGAAAAGTAATTGAATGCCTTTTCAACAAGAAATGGCTGAGTTATGGCACCTCAAATTTCAAAATTTGCCTATTTCTTACGTTTGTTTCAGAATTTTTCATTTTTATTTCGTTTTTTTTTCTACGTTATAGTAAAGATCTGGAATGTTTTATTTTTTTACCAAATAGTTTATTTAATTACCAAGATTTTAAGCGTAATTTGAAAAAATGGATGAAAAATAAAGTTTTATTAAGGTTTTTGTGGAACGACAATATTTTCATTTTCATTGCTCACACACTATATTCGGCGTAAATTCAAAAAATTTAAATTAAAATGACGAGCGACTTGAACTTTTGCGTTTTTTTCGGATGGATCTTCGCGAATGAGGAACCACAATAGTCCGCCATCATTTGTTCATCCCACCAGCCTTTGTAACGTCTCTCAATTTCTTCCATTTCCTGGTGAAATCTTTCACCCATCACTTTCGGAGCCCAAGTTCGTGGGGAAAATATCCAAATGACTGAATAAGTGTAATTTAGGTGTCATATTTGAACCTAAAAGTTCAAAAGAATAAATTTTCAAATGATAACGGCCTTTTTGATATACATGCTTTCACTCAACGCTTACCAATGACATTGAATTTTTGCTGTAATGTATCGATCTTCTCAGCGTAATCAGGACTTCTGTAGTTTCCCAAAAAGTTGTGAACGATGTCCTGGAATGCTTCCCATGCCTACAAATGAGCTGGACCTAAACACTCATTAAATGCTTCGTCACCATACAGAGCCCGAATTTGAGATCCATAAAATATACCAGCTTCAATTTTGCTCGCTGATTTTTCTCGGAAATTTTTGTTTAAGGTAATTCATGGCAAGACTGTCTTTTGGCAACTTTTTCACAATATTTGTAAATAAACTAAGCGTCATTTTTGATATTGTACTCTCCGTGCGTACGTCTACTTCGCTCGGGCCAAATTTTTTGGGTGTAGTGATAGACATAGAAAACAGGGAAACTTCGTATTGCCCCCTTGCAATCCAGATAGTATGGCAACTAATCTAAAATCAGAGCAAACCATTGATGTTAGTCATAATGTATGAGATCGAGAAGTTCTTTCATTGTTTCATATGTTTCCTTTATGTATTTTCAATATCCGATTGGAATTGATGGTTTCGTATTCCCTTTATGAAGCAAGACTGCCTTCAAATTATCCTTGCCTCCATCCAGAAAAAGACGCCATTCCTCTGGGTCATAATTTTGTTGGAGAGCATAGAAAAGACCACATATGTTGGCACAAAAACAAAAGTTTGCCGTTTTTGCGAACAAAAGTGCAAGTTGTTTGCTGCGATCACGATAATATGTAACACGTGTCTCAGGAGCACAATATCCCCACTGTTGCAATCGTGATGCAAGTAATTCAGATTTCGATTTCGACAAATACAAATACAAATCTTGGCACAAATCATTAAGCTCGGCCTGAGTAAGTAAATGGGGTTTCTTATTTGATTGCATTTCTGATTCACTGCACTCATCTGATGAATCATTTCTTATTCTTGTTCTTTTTCGTATTTCTGTGGGCCCTGCTACAATCAGCTGCGGTTTGGGGCACGATACTGAGTGTGGCACTGGCAGCGTCACCGACCTAATAACTGGATAAACTGATTCAATTCTACGTCCGTTAGCCTTTTCCGTTAAACAGAAATAACAATCTGTTGTATGGTTGATCTGGTTTCTCCATTGCATTGGCTTTCCAAATGTGACGAAACACTCTTGACCCTTACCAATTTTATTTAATATTGTTCGGCAGTTTCATGCATTATTCGGTGTCCACGGTTTGTCGAGAGACGCAGATCGGAAGCCTAAATACTTCTTATACGCTTCAGATAAATTTTTCGTATTCATTTTTCGCATCAAATGTTGTGATTTCTTTTTCACAAGTACACCACAAACATAACAAAATTCGTTGGGATCGATTGAACACATTTTATTTTTTGCACGTACAAAGCCAAACTGACATGTGTTTACTGTGACAGAGAGAGAGAGAGAGAGAGAGAGAGAGAGAGAGTAAAATGTCATATTTCGTCAACATATACAGAGATTCAAATTCCGTTTTTTTAAATACGTTAAAACTGATGGACGCCGAATATAGTGTGTGAGCAATGAAAATGAAAATATTGTCGTTCCACAAAATCCTTAATATAAACTTTATTTTTCATCCATTTTTTTCAAATTACGCTTAAAATGTTGGTAATTAGATAAACTATTTGGTAAAAAAATAAAACATTCCAGATCTTTACTATAACGTAGAAAAAAAAACGAAATAAAAATGAAAAATTTTGTAACAAACGTAAAAAATAGGCAAATTTTGAACTTTGAGGTGACATAACTCAGCAATTTCTTGTCAGATAGAAATTTGCAGCATATCGACGGAAAAGGCATTCAATTACCTTTCCAACGACGGATTAATATTTTAGCTTCAATATATGTGCTTGTGTGCGCTTATTATGAAAATCAAAAATATTTCCCCTCCGTATATGCCCAGTAAAAAATATATGGATTAATCCATAATCGAGCAATAAAGGAGCAATGACTTGTTCATCCATTTGTAGTAATAAGCGAGCTATCGAAACATTTTTTTTGTTTTGTTGTTTATGCCTCGCTTAATACTCCAAATGGATCAATGAGGGATGTATCAGTTCGTTTTTGGTTTTTTTTTTTGCTTTGACATAACTGTTAATTGCTGATATTTTCGTTTTGTTTTTCTATTTAATCAGTTTAGTTTTAAAAAGTGAAAGATGTGTTATTAAAAAAAAGCAAAAAGGTACGGGTATAGTGACAAATTGTTAAAAATGTGTAAAAATTTAGTTTCTAAGCGTCATTTAAGACGATTAGTTGGAAAAGAAATTGAAAAATTCTCAAATTGTAATCGGGAGACTTTAAGTGAACAAGAGGCATCACCACCTAACAAAGTCAATGAATTATCGAATGGAGATAGCCAAACGGAAAACTTTGATGTTCATTATGATATCAACTCAAACAATATCACTGAAAATGTTAATCAGAAGCTTGCTTCTTGGGTAATTGAAAATCGCGTTTCGAACGAATGCTGTAATTCACTACTCTACATTTTAAAAAGTGAAGGTATGGACGTTCCACTATGCAGAGAAACATTGTTGAAAGCAGTGCATGCAGAAAACCCATGCTGCTCCATAGAGAGCCCAGAAATAACAGATATGGCACCAGGTGAATACTTTCATTATGGTTTAGAAAAAGCAGTGATGATGCACGGCCAGTACTTATCACCTAACGCAAATTCCGAATTACTGATAGATATATTTGTGGATGGAATGCCGCTTTATAAAAGCTCATCAAAGTCATTATGGCCAATCCTAGGTGCCTTTTCAGAATTTAAAAACACAGAGCCATTTTTAATTGCTACATATATTGGCCCATCAAAGCCTCCAGATGTAGCAATATTCCTAAAACGGTTTGTGGAAGAATACATCAAATTAAAGAATGAAGGTATTAAAATTGTTGACAAATTGTTCATACCCAAAATTAGACTTTTTGTTTGTGACACACCTGCAAGGGCTTTTTTAATCGGTACAGTGGGTCACACTTCTGCCCAAGGTTGTTCGAAATGTGAGCAAGAGGCTTCATATAAATATAGAAGACTAAATTACACTATAGTGCCTGGAAATGCAAGAACTGATGTAACTTTCAAAGCACGAAAAAGCAAGGCTTATCACTTACCGCAATTTCAAAGCGAAATTCACCCCTTGGAATTATGCAACATCAACATGGTCACACAATTTCCGCTTGACACTATGCATTTGATTGACCTTGGAGTGTTTAAAAAGATGTTGCGTTTAATTTTACAAAAAAAAAAAAACAAAATATAAATTAAGCATTTCGAAAAACAATGAATTAAATCGCAAAATATTATCTGTAGCGAATTATACGCCAAAAGAGTTCGCTCGGAAAGGAAGAACATTTGATGAGGTATGCAGATGGAAGGCAAAGGAATTCCGACAAGTAGTGCTTTACACAGGAATAGTTATTTTCAAGGATATATTACATGACGATTTATACACCCACTTTTTGCTTTTACATGCAGCATATCGTATTGTTTCATGTCCTTCGAATTGTCAACAGAATTTGCAATGCGTTCAGAAACTAATGGAAGCTTTTGTTGCCGATTTTGCCTTGATATATGGAAGTGAAATGATCAGCTATAACGTGCACAACTTACTACATTTGGCGAAATGCGTTGAAAGCTTTGGAAGTGTTGATAATTTTTCAGCATATAAATATGAGAATTTTTTGCAAACTTTAAAAAAAGATTGTCGGAAACCGTCACAGCTTAGCCAACAGCTAAACAATCGTGCCATAGAACGACATTTGATTTTAAAAACGGAAGATCCTAAATTTTTACCACTTGGGAAAAAACACGAAAACAACTTGTTTTTGAGATATAAGTTCGACACGTTTTTCTTATCCGGAAAGTCTCCTGACAATTATTGCTTCACTATGAATATGATTCCCATTAAAATATATGGCTTCCAAGTAGATGCCGGCGAAGAATACGTAGTCGGTAACGAATTCACAGATGCTGTAAGCTTGTTTCAGTATCCCGTAGACTCTAAAAAGTGTTTAGGAGTTTGTAAGGCGAAAACTCTTAATACTAATCGAGAGAAAATTAACGTGCGTGACATATATTGCAAAATATTTTGCATACCTGATGGGGAATACTTTGTATTTATTCCTATTTTACATCACTGTCAGAATTGAGAATGGCATACAGTACATACATACATTAGAATCGCCCAAATTTCATTAATTTGTGCAGCAATGTTTTTAGACCCATTAAACTGAAAAGTGATCAATTCGGATTCAGTGGGTCTTTTACATAAGGTTCAGTTTAATTGGTCTCAAAACATTGCTGGAAAAATTAATGTAAATTGGGCGATTCTGTAACGCATGAACATATCCCATTTTTAATACACGTATTAGATTCATGAACCATGAATTTCAACGCAAACATATTCCAAACGCAGCCAATATTTACGCCGGAAACTCAAACCAGCGCTTCGAATAGTGTGACAGGTAAATGCATAGAGCCTCCTTATTATAGTTCTTATAGTATTCATTTTATTATATTTTTCTTTTCTTTCTTTAATTTATATTTTTCCAGAAACAAGCCATGAAGCTAAGGAAGCAATAAAAAACCTGGAAAACAAAGTTGATATTCTCACAAATGAAGTCGGATCATTAAAGCAAATTATGTGTAAACAGACTGTTTTATTAGAACAGCTTGCTAAGCATTTACGCCCAACTAGTAGGGATCTTAAAATTTTCCCAATTAATTCTTTGGAGGAATTAAATTCGGCAGAACAGCTGATTAAAACCGAGCCTGATTCAGAAGTGGTAAGACTGAGTTTTTTTTAACGCAATCAGTTAAACAAGTATTCAAAATTGTTTGTTTTTTATTTTAATTTATTTCAGATTTCGTATATTAAATTGAGGTTTGACAAAATCAAAATTGAAAAAGCACTACGCAAAATGATCGGCGAAAATATGTTGCTCAAATTAAATTGGGATGGATCAAAAAATATGATAGCCTTAAACAAATACAAATTATTTAACATTTTTTATTTCGGTAATAGCTGCATTTTTAATATCATGTCTTAAATAATATATTACGTGTTATCTTTTCTTTAATTTTCTTGCAGAAGCACTTAAAGACATGTATCCAACATACCCGGAATATGAAAGTTCTTTCAAGATGGCATTTCGCAAATGTAAGGCAACTGTTTACCGACAGACCTACTCGTCAAAAACTTCAACCTCGTCGAATCCAACAAAAAAACCATAATATTTTTGAAAAAATTTTAAAAAATAAATAAATATTTTCTTGTTTGTGTTAAAAATAACCAAATTTGTATTTTATATGAATGTTTACTCCCTTTATGCTCTTTTAGGAGACAAAAACGAGTACTCCCTTTATGCTCTTTTAGGAGACAAAAACGAGTACTCCCTTTATGCTCTTTTAGGAGACAAAAACGAGTACTCCCTTTATGCTCTTTTAGGAGACAAAAACGATTACTCCCTCTGTCGTCATTCTCAAGATCAAAGGGAGTACTCCATAAGGATCTTAAAAGGAGTACTCGTGTCTGCGGACATGCTGTGTTAAAAATCCAATGAGATCCGGAGTTTTATGGAGTAATCCATTACTCGCAAAGGAGCGCTCCAAGATTACTCTTTGGATGATCCTATTTTTTACTGGGTGTGTACATGTTTTTTGTCAACAAACGCACACAAACACATATATTGAAGCAGAATATTGACCTGTGTGGCATTCGCTTAACACAAATATGTATGTACCTTTAAAATTTACAGCATTAAGTAAATACTTTATACATATGTACATATCGTTACCTTAATATAAGAAGGCCCCAACTCATCAAAAACACTTTTTACAGGAGAAGGAAAAAACTTAATAAGAGCTGAAATAATATAGCTACACAAACGTTGTCAAAAAACTTCTTTATTTAAATTAAACGAGGAATTCAGATTGAAATACATATGTATATATTTGTAATTTTTATGGATGTTATATGAGTTAGGGCTTTTTGTATTCGTATTTTATGAAAGAAATAGTGAGATAGGGCTTTTTGAAAAGAATAATTTAACTCAAAATTGTATTTAAATTCATGGTTTTAAAACAAATTAAAAAAGGCAAAATACATTAAATTGTAAAAATTAGATAATTGTAGATAGTATTTAGATTTGATATGGTAAATTATCATAAAAGTAATGACAGTCTTTGGGCAGAAACTGCTTAAGATCTTGTAAGTGATCCCACTTCTTTTTCGATATTTCTATTCTTTTGGCGTAAAGTTGACCAGGTGTGATGGTTCTGGTAATGGACTTTTTCCTTTGCGGTAGAGGCTCATATTCGGCACTTATATCGGTTTTGTAATAAATATACCCCAAGTCATCGTATGTTAGGGCTCGGATCATGTTTACAGTATGGTCTCCAATGCTTCTTCCTGTAATGAATTTAAATATTAGCAACAATTCATATTTACCTTACCGAATTAACAAAGAACCATATTTACCTGGCCGAATGGACGGGTATTGTTTGCGAATACTTTCGAAGTCCAGGAAATCATCATAGTGCAGTTGGTGCACTTGTAAAGGGCTTGGAGATTTTCGAGCTTCTCTTATAATATCAACCAATTGAGATGGAAGGTATATTTGTTTTTTTGCTAGCTTTCTCTCAATGAGTGAATGGGTAGCATCACACTCCATTTGCGAATGCCCACTTATTAAATACTTTTGTTCTATTGTTATATGGGTTTCCTCACAAAAAGAGAGTAAAGCATTGGATAACGTACTGTTTCGGTTCTGGTAAAAGCGGCCGTCGGAATAAATTATAATATGGTGAACTTCTGGATGGCAATTGTGAAAATTGTGTAAATGTTTAGCAATGCACGTTGCAAAAAGGGAAGAGTGCAGTTTGCCATCAGTCTCATCCCACACATAGTTATCAGAATCATGGCTGATAGGATTGTAAAATGTGAAATTATGAATTTGCAATTTCATTTTATAATATGCTGCGTTTGTGTTTAATTGAGGCATCAATTTGACAGCTTGTGCATCCATACAAAATATTGCACATAAGCCGGACTTTGCGTTTAAAATGTCGTTGGACTTTTCTTCTTGCATTTTATCTATTTCCTCTCTGTGTTTTTTATAGTCTTGCTCAGATATGTTTCCTACTTTATATGATACGCAAGTATTACATTCGTCATTTTTTGGTTGGAAAATTGAATAATTTGATGCTTTTATTATTTTTGCAAAAACTGAGTACGACAAATGTTTTAAGAGGTTTTCTTTGTTTGCGGTGCACTTATCCTTGTATAGGTTATAGATTTCAGTGTATGATGAAAAATTGGATTGTAAATACAATTTTTTTGTATTCTTTCTGCAATAGTGAGATTCCATTTTTGAAAGACCATCCAGCCAGTTTTGGAGAAATGCACGTCTTTCCAGATTACGTTGACCAGTTTTCGAACACCTCTTAGATTCAATGTGAATATTTGTAATTTCTTCGGTACTTGGAACTGTGCAATGTGCTCCCCCACAGTTTAACCACTTCCTAACCATTTTTTCATTCAATCCTAAGGTTGAAAGGAACATTTGGCGGCAAACTTGCAATCGACTTGAATTGTTCATTAAAAAATATGCCTTCGATTGAGTTCGATTTGAAGATTCAACGAAACATTGCTTTTTCTCCTTCATTAAAACAAGGGCTACAATATATTGCTTTTTTTGCTCCCACGACATCTTCCAAAACAAATTAAATATTTCTTTTCGCGTATTTTCACTGAATTGCGAGCAGTGTCTTAATGAACTTTTTAAACAATAATTTGATGAACAGGTTAAACCTTGATGTCGTGCTTGCTTTACGGAAATTGAATTATTTGTTATACCCAAATATTCTTCACCTTTCATTCGCTTCACTTTATTGCTTTTGTACTTCCATTACCGACATTGATATTTTCAGTTTTTATACTTTCACAACACACGCGTACACCTTATATGCACAATTATAACGCACAAATGAAAATAAACGGCTCTTGCTCTATCAGTTATACACAATGTAAAACAACAACAATTCTAGAAATGCAATGCCTACTTTGTACGTTTCTGCAGAAATGTATGAGTCCAGTGTTTTTTTGTTTACGAAAAATTGTGTGTATGAGTTAGGGCTTTTTTTCTTCAGAAAAATTGTGCGTATGAGTTAGGGCTTTTTGTGTTCTGCTTATAACGTCTTTATTTTTTATCTAATTTACTTGAAATTTTAATAGAATGTGTATTAGCAACCATTCTACAAGAATCAATCAAAAAACGAATTTCCAAAAATAATGAGTTGGGGCCTTCTTATATTAAGGTAACGATATGTAGGTATAAGAATTTGCAAATTTAAGAAATCTAACGGGAAGCAACACAGTGAGCAATTTTGGGTAAATTTTAAAATGAGTTTAAATAATATGTTAATTTTTTAGATAAATGAAAATTTAAATAATTGAACATAAGAAAATAAAAATTGTTATTTAATTGATATTGGCGGCAACACATGTTGCTATTATGTCGTTTATGTTGCAGCTACTACATCATGTTCAATTCGTTCCTAATAAATACACGAAATTTAGCCTCCTTCATATGTATAAAAAATTACTTTGGATGAATAGGAGTTCGAAATAAAAAATGACGATAATCCAAAGTATAGAAGCCGCTATAAAAATACCCAGATATAAAAATTTACCTCCATTTGTTTTTTAACGGACCTCCCCAGACCAGGCCTACCATCAGGCATGCCACGTATGGCCTGCTAAAGAATGCCTTCAATTACGCCTGCTGAGTAATGAGTCGAGGAAGGCCTTGGGAGTGGAAGTACTATAGGCAGCTAAATAAGGCCTTATAGAAGGTCTCTTTATTCCTTCCATTTATTGCTGGGTATGGTTGTATGTATGATGTGTGCGTGTAACTTTTGAACGGTTTAACCGGCGCAACTTAAATATCATGTTAATATGAACCCATTCGACTTGGTAGATTAGAAGAATTTTTCAAAACAACATTTTCGAACATATGTAGCTTTTTTTAAATAAATTTCTAGCCACCATTCCGATGGAATCCAAAATCTAAGCAGCCCTTAAGGGGTCTGGACACGTCAAAATGCTTGACAAGCATGTTAATAGTATGAGTGAAAATTTGTTAGTATGTGTGACACCGACGAAACTTGATGGAAAATCAAAAAATTTAGATTTTTGACATGCTTGCTGTCACATACTTGTGCGTGTATAGTATTAACCCATCAAGCCTGAACAAATTTTCTTTATTTAGCGACATTTATATTTTTTACCAAACAAACGAACAGCTCAAAATCAAACTAAAAACAAGTGCTTGGTAGATCATGAAGCATAAAAATTTCACACAGCAAGCACACGTACACGATTTTGACATCAAGCATGAAGTTTTTTGAAAACTGCGTTTTTTTAAAACTTCGGAAAGAGCTGTTAAATCAGTTTTCTAAATCCGGTTACTTTTTTGGAATGCCGTTCATTTGATCTAGATCAATTTGTTGATTTGAGTGATATCGTTGAACACATTTTTCAAATAATTTTTAATAAACTTGATTTTAGCGGAAAGGTCCATATTCAACATTTGTTTTTTATTAATACACAAAATATTTTAACATATTTCTCAATTTTTATTTCAGCACATCTGCGATTATTTGTCTAATTTATTTTTAAATATTTTAACTTTCGATGAAATTTTACAAAGCTCCAATTTTGCCCGCTTTTGGCTTTCTTACAAAAAAACCATAGAAGCTATGAACCACAGTGGCAACGCATGGGATAACTGTACTTCATCAGAATTAAGTGGACTGCAGAATTGTTTGCATGAATTGGATTTCCTCTTCACAGGATGTATATTTAGAGTAAGTTTCATTGAGTATTTATTAAAGGAAGAAATGTAACAAAGATTGTAGCATTTTCTAGATAGCACTTTCAGCATTAAGGAAAAAATTGGTCCTCATGGTGTCGGGCAACTTACTCTACAGTTTAATGATTATATGAAAATGCAACTGCTAGAAATCGAAAAAACTAACCCGGGTGAAATAAATGCCTTTAATGATACCTATAATATAATAAAATTAAATGCCTTCTGTGTTGTTTTTCACGACTTTTGTGGTCAAGTTGATTCTAAATCCATAAAACTTTTACTTGAATTAAATAGTAAACATCAAGCAATTATGCTTATTGGTAATATACCTTGGTCATCAACAGATTTTTTACGTAAAAATGCGCTAACACTAATAAAAGCGCACGAAAAACTTTTAATAGATATTCATCGACAACAACAGTTATTTATACAATATCACGGCCTGAAATTGACCAAAGATTGTCGTATATACTGCAACGAAATCAGTTTATGGATATTAAAAATTGAAAAGACCTTAAGCTGTGGTCCATTTGAACTGCGTATTGAACAATTTAAGGAGCTGGCAATATTATTAGTACAAGGTATAAGAACACCAGGCTATTTGAGTTATTTAATTAAAGGAATCGTTAATGCTCACGAGAATCTTCAATTACCCATGACAAAGAGTACGTTATTGGCTATATGCAAGCTATTGGAAATGTTAAAACTCATTCAAATGTGTTTCAACGAACATACTACAAATATTGCCAAAGTGATACACTGTATTCTGCAATATTTCCAATACAAAGTATTGCAATTGATTAATGTCTGCAAGGTATGTTAAAAATTTAGGATATTTTCATTTTACACTAAAGAAAGCCCACAAAAAATTCTTATACATATTACATTTACACCAAAACGAAATCTAGTAGATTTCAAATGAAATCTCTTTTTTTAATCTATACCGTTTACAACAATCTTTTTTGATATATTTTTTTAAATTTCGTTACTCCATATAAAAATATACCCTTTAATACAATGTTGGAAACCGAAACGAATAACGCTGTCGGTATTGATACCGGTATAACTATTTTTAAATTTCGGTATCGTTAACGGTAACGGATGTTTTTTTATTTCGGTCTCGGTATTACCGGTAATTACTGTTACCGAGTCTAAAATCCCGGTATTACTGTTAGGCTTATTCATTCAGACATAAAAAATCTCTTTTTATTAAATTATTTCAAAAAGGGAACATTTTTACATAAAGTCGTTAGTGAACATTAACATATAAACAAAAAAAAATTCTTTAAGTTTTATATCTTGTAAAGATTATTTACATATAAACTTATCCTGCCAGTTCTGTAAATTGAGTCGATTTCAAAACGCTCGATTTAGAGAAATTAAATCCACTAGTAGCACATTTTAGCAGATTTTTTTGCAGTTTCATGTTTTTTAGAGCTTCAATATCATAACTGAAATTAATTAATGTATATATTTATAATTTAAAATACATTAAAAGGTGCGATATTTATTTTTGTAAAACGAGAAATTTACTCGGTTTCGGTTTATAGAACAGGGTCGTATATGTTTGTATATATGTTTATATACTTATATTAAAAAATGATTTATTATTTATTAAAAAAGTAAATTAAAGAAACTGCAGTTGAAACTTTTAATGCATATTTATAAAGTGTACTTTTTGATTATGGTGCGACTGCATTTTGTTGTTGGTAAAAAGTATTAAAAACAGTGCTGAATGAGATCGTCTAAAGGGGAACAAAAATCGGCTTATGTAATTTCAAAGAAAGTTAATTAAAACTTATTTTTGCAATTTTATTTTACATTATTTTTTTCGGAAATCGGTATACCGGTATAGATGTAAACGGTATTTTGGATACCGCTATGTTCTAACCAAAAAGGCCTTCCGTATCGGTAATGATACTGGTATCTAATTTTAACGGTATTTGAATCGGCAGCTGTTGTATTGAGAGATAAAAAAGAACTTATAGAACGTTTATTTAAACAAACAAACAAGTATTCATATTGAACTTAACTTACAGACTATGTACTTATATAAACAGGTTATTCAAGCATTCACAGTACATTCACAATAGGTGCGATCTCGTACTCAACATTGGGATCCCGCGGGATCTAATGCAAATTCATACCAGGTAAGGTAATCTCACTAATAAAACAAGTACAACATGTAACAAAAACCACAAGAATTTTGTTTTTGTAAAATCATTGTTCGTTCTCAAACTCACAAAGCAAATAGTGTATTTTGACATCCGACCATGAAGAAAATGCAAAAAAAGTTAACTGCTGTGTTTACAAGTTCACCTGTAGTGAATTCGCCTGTTTCCGTACTGCAAGATTGGGTAAATGAGAGTGAATTTCAGAGAATAATATTCTTCTTCTTCTTCTTGCACGAAACAGCCCGTACTTTTTCTTTGGGCAGATTGTGTACAGTGCAAAACAATCAGCTGTTTGAAAAATACACAATAACAAATGAAAAATATGATTTTTGTTCACAAAAATAGTGACGAAATAATTGCTAGCTTTGCAAAATTCAAAGCAAAATGCATTTGTATATCGAATCGTAACGGTACGAAAATCGTAACCAGCAAAAATAAAACTTTACAGGAGAAGTATTTTTTTTTTTTGAATAACTTCTATTCAAATGGCAGTATTGCTCTGAAATTAAGTACATATATCTGTTATTTTTAGTCCAATATACGTAACATAATAATTTTTAATAGTTTATTTCTAATATAATGGTATTTTATGTGGCTTACGATATTTTTTTCTGCTATGCTAACTACCTACTGAATAAAATTTTGTTGGTTACGATGAAATTTTATGTTAAAATGTTATAAGGTTTTTTGACTTAATTTTATTTTAAATGATGTTTATCCATGACAAAAGCAAAATTGTTTGCATTTTATAAACAAAGTTAATGTTTTCGTTAACCATTATTTAAAAAAAATTAGTAAGACGCATTATACATCTTCAGCATTGGCAATTTTTTTATGTTGTTATTGACAATTTGGAGTTGTTTTATTAGATAAATACTTAAAATGTTCAAAAAAATTGTAAACAAAGAGATCCGATAAAATTAAATTGTACCTAAGAGGAATAAAAAAAAGCATAATTAATTGTTATCCACTTGGTCTATTTCTATTAGTGAATTACTAATAGATTGACGAAATTTTTAATTCATATAGATTATTATCATGTTTTATATAAGGTTTTCTGCAAAGTGTCTTGAGATCTTTGTGGTTCACTGAAGGAATATTTCAAATATTATTATATAACGGCGCAGGCCCGTTGTAGGTAATTCCAGAGTTAAGCCTACCGATTTTATATCATATTTTTTTGTTTCGGAGTGCCATATTTGAGCTTAATTGTACGGCTATATATTTTAAAGAAAATAGAAAGTATCTTAATAAATAGTAATTTTATGACATCGTCGTCTGTGATAACATTTACTAATTTTTGAAATTAAAGTGATTTAATAAAATGCAATAATAGCGTGATGGGTTTGCCCTTGATTTTGATATCGTACGATATCCAAACGGTTCTATTTGGAATAAATATATGTATCAATATTGCTGTGAATTAAATCAACAGACATTATATAATTATAATTTTTAAGGAAATCACATATGGTGTCAAGCCTGAATCTATTGCGCTTTTGGCCTACATAGCTGTCACAGAAAATACTTATGGAAGGATGAGGGTTTTATTCATTCAAAACTTTTAGATATTGAAAAATCATGGTGAAAATTGCATTACATTCTCATATTCCGTCAGAGAAGCAATAGCCATTTCTGGTGTCATTTTCATATTTACTCTCACAAACACAGCACATCTGAGTATAGTCGATAAATGCCGACACGTTTAGTCGCCAGTCTTTCGGCCTTGTGTTGTTACCTATGCCCATCAGCACACGATCTGACTCGGTGGACATTTCACTGCAATATTTTCTACACATTTTATTTTTATATAGGCTAGAAAGGACACTTGTGTCAACGGGCTTCAATTGTTGTAGTCTCTTGAGTAAAATTTTTATTCTTAGTCATTGATTACATATATAATGAAAGATATAACGTATTATTTTAAAAAGCGAAACAATGGGTAGTATGAATAAAAAAAGGTATTTGTTTTTTACTTAAAAAATTGTTTAAAACAAAAAATTCCGGAAATTATAAAAGGACGAATTTTTTTGGTTTTAAAACAAGTTTTTAAGTAAAAAGCAAATACTTTTTTTTATTCATACTACCCAATGCATTCCTTTGGAAGCGAGAAGGTAATTTGATCACACACAAAAATTACACATTCATTACCACGTACTTTACCACATCTTACGAAGAAGGATTTATTGTTCCTGCTGGTAACAACTGTTCCTGTTTTCCTCGTTTGTACTTACATACACATTTGTATATTATTATACTACGAATTAAACAAAATGGATTATAGAATTCATTCGCTGGACACATTAAAATAATTCATTATTTTACTAGGACATGTTCTGTGTTAACAATAATGAATTCTGGTATGAAATATTATACATTCTGTGCATGAATCTCTCGTTTACTATTCATTACCTTTTCCCGCTGGGTATATCTTCTTTATCCGATACAAGTTTCTGTGATGATAGGCCCTTTTGAATTTCATATGACGATATGTAACTATTGGTCCTAGTTATCCAATATTGCTATATGAACATATTACAATGATAATATACAGGTTAATTTGATTATTATTTATATTTTTGCCTCTTGTTTAGTTGAAAAAATTTTATCGTAACCAACATTTCAGTCACCAAAAAATGTAAAAAAAACAGGTTTGGGCTTACGTTAAAATTGATTTTGGTGTTACGGTGCTTTGTAGAACTATGAAATTTTTACGGATAGCGTACAACGTCGTATATTATTGACTTACATTAAAAAACGCATATCGATAAATATGTTGGTTGCGATTTTTGTGCGGTTAAGACTCGATATATTCAACAAATTATCTAACAACTAAAAATGCTATTAAAAATCAGCATGTTGCTTTTTATTTATTTATTTTATTTATTTATTTTTTTTATTTATTTTCACAACACTTTCATGTTAACTTTTGGGATAAAAATGTGGTTTTTGCTCTTCCCGTACTTTTGTGTTTAGTGAGATTAATTCTTGTTTACTCTCATTTTACCGAACTTTACCCAAAAAGTACGGGATCGGAGCTAATATTCCACCTAAATAAATTGTTTATACAAACTATTTATTAATGTAATAATAAAATAACTAAAATCTTTTAGCTTAATGCATAATAATGGTGAACATTATTTACTTGATTGTTTCCTGTCTGATGCTGATTTGCACCGACATACGAAACTGTCTGATTTATAATATACGTTCCTGCACTGTTCCTTTGTGAAACAACTACTGTGGAATTTGGAGTATGGGCATTGCGTGCTTGATCATTCTCAGTAAGAGCTCGAAGTTGCAATTCACATATCAATAGAGAAACTCTGACTTTTGTTTCAATCAGTTTAGGCGGAAGTGCTTTTACACTAGAGCTAACACTTTCAAAAAATAAGTCAACGTGATTTTTTTCTCTGGATAGAACCACTCATTAACACTTTAAATGAATCCATTAGTTCGCTCTTATCCTTTTGAATTTGTATTAGACGTTTCATCGTATCCTTTCTTTCAAAAATCTCTTATGTGCCATGTATACTATTGGTTTCAATTATCTTTGCTATTTTGCGTGGACGACCAACGTTATTTTTTTGTGGGGAGCGTGCAACAATCATATGAGGATTAATTTCATCACTAGAAAATGCTTCCTGTTTACAAATATTTTCTTCATGGGTGTACTGATCCACAGAATTCATATGTCTGCTCAAAACCGTACTCAGTTTCCTGCTCCGCTTCATCAATAAAATATTCTTCAGCTAGCAATTCTATATTTTCATCTTTTCCTGTATTGACAGCTTCGTGCTCAATATCAACTACGGAAAAATTGCAGTTTGTAGAAATGTTCCCAGTGACACCTTTCTTATTATTTTTATTTTCTATGAAAATGATCGCCGCTTATAATGATATATTTGGAAACTGGATCCTGCAGCCTATACGCCTTTCGTTGGTTGCTATATCCCACTAAGATGTATTCCATAGACTTCGCATTTAATTTGGTACGTTTTTGCTTAGGTATATGTGCTAACGCTCGGCTGCTAAAAACACGTAGATGTTTCAGGTTGGGTTTTCTATCCGACCATATGTTTTCTAGACTTCATTCGTTGTTACGACACGGTACGAGGTTCATTAAATATGCCGAAGTTGTTGCTGCTTCTGCCCAATACACGTCAGGTAAATCTGGGCTCAAATCGTCACATCCGTGATCGTATCGGCAATCGTACTAAAATGAATTACGAGACACGTCAATCGTATAAACTGTATGGGATTATACTACGTTCACGTATGTCATAATCCGAAAATGGCGTTTTTACGTGACGAGTTGTACGTTCACGGATGTAACGATTTGAGTCCTGCTTTCTTATGCGCTGCTACGCCGTTCTGTTCCGGTATATATGGCACCGTTTTCTGATGCTTTATGCCACATTCTGGCAAATGTTCTTCAAACTATTTTCCGGTATACTCTGTGCCATTATCGGCTTATAAAGTTTTGATGCTACTATCACAATGTTTTTCGATAAGTTTTTTGAAACGAATGAACTCGTTCAAAACGTCTTATTTGTGTTTGATTTGGACTACAAAAACTTTTCGTGAGAATAAATCAACGAAAGTCAAAAGAAACCGATTCCCAGAAAAATATTTCGTACGTAGGGGACCCATTACAAATATGAGCGCACGATTTGTAATAAACTTTTGTATTCGTCATGTGCGGGGTTGCCCCGGAATCTATAAGCCAGTCATTAACATTCTTGTTATTTGTTGGAAACTAAGATGACGATGAACATAATAAAGTAGCATACGAGCTTTTTCTTCTTTATATTTATTTTTTGTTTTGTTAGGTTTAGGCTTTTGGGTATAATATTTAGCAAAATGCCCCTCTTTTTTTACTTGCATAGCATTTTGGTCTACAGGTGGGGTAATTTTTTTCTGGCAACCAAGGCTTTTTTCCCGCCTTTGAACAATCGAATTTCACGTCTTGTAGCAGTAAATTCTTTACCATATCAGCACTCAATTTAGTTTTTGAATTCTCCACTGCCATCACCAGCGTTGTAAACTCTTCTGGCAGTCTAGCGAGCAGGAGTGATGATACCAATTCCTCGTTGAGTTTCAGACCAGTCTGCTGTACCTTCAGCGACATCATTATCATTTCGCAAATGTATTCTTGTTCGCCGTTGGAATCTGCTGACTTTAGCTGAACTAAGCGTTTGAGAAGCTCAGCCTTTCTAGTTAGACCTCTGTCCCCAAAAGCACTTAACAAGGCTTCCCATGCAGTTTTTACAGTGACTGCCGTCGCTATGTGTGCGAAATCTGTCGGCTCTAACATTAGCGTTAGTTCAGCCAGCGTACGTTCACTTATCTCAACATTCTTGCCCGTGGGTGTTGCACTTAGTACTGTCAGCAGAGAACAGCAATGAGTATTGAAAAAGTGAGTAGAGTTGAATCATGATCCATAATTTCTTGTACTTATACGCATTTATATATATTGCGATGTTGACGAAACACATATCCACTCCTAAAGTTTCAGGTTGTCCATCACACTCATACTTAACAAAATTTACGATGTAAAGACGATGGAAAATAAGTATGACTCGCATACGAACATTAAAATGTTATTATGAAGTTTTGTGCTCATTATGAAGTTGTGTGTTTGCTCTGCTGCCTTTTTTACTACGTATTTTTTTATCAAAGTTAACATACATACATACATACAAGGATGAGTTGAATGAGGTGAATCAATGCACTGCAAAGTTAAGTATTATAAGTATTTCCCTAAAATTAAAACGCAAATTGAGGAGATATATATTTCTTGCAACTTATATTTATAAATCAACGACATTGCGAGTATAAGTACATCAGAGTAGTTAAATTTAAATGACGTATACGCACTTATGCATTAAACACATTCGCCACAGCAAGCTACCGACTACAACCTGTCAAAAATAGAATACATGTGTGTATATGAAAATGATTATTTTCACGACTGCACGGCTACACGACTGCAGGTTGTTGTCCATGCTACTTCTGTGGTGTAGTCAAATTAAACTAATTTCTATTTTTGTTGGCTACAAAACAAAAACTGTGTTAACAATATATCAAAATATGTAAAGCAAATTATTGATTAGAAATATTTTTTATTGTAAAATAAAAAAGAAAATTAAAAAATTTAAATGTTATAATATATGTATATGCATCAAGAATTTTTAAATAATTAAATTTATTTGGTTTGTTGTTATATAGAATATTGACTTAAGTCAGAAATACCAACATTATTGAAAATTAAAAAAATCACAGGGTAATAGCCCTTTTTAACCTAAAACTTTTAGTGTAATTTTTTTCGGCGCTCTCTTGATTCCGGAGTTACGGGGTTCGAAACTTTAATATATTATTGATCATAAGTCCTACAATAGAGAACGGATATAAACGATATATACTACGTTTATACGCACGGGTTATTTGCAAATAAAACTGTAAATTGTTGCCATATAATTGTTTTATTGCGACTTATTAACTCACGAAAACTATTCACGATTAACGCACTATTTGCAAATGAAATGTTTGGTGCTGCTCGCTTTGTTAATAAAAAACAATAAATAGAAAAACATTAATTGAAGAAAATTATGACAATTAAAACAAAAAATTAATTGTTCTTTTATACATTTCAACTTTTTTTTTTAAATACAAAAGTCTTCTATAGAAGTGCTACCAAGTTTTTGTATTTTGCTATGCCATATAAACAATGAATTAACTTATTTGCGAATAGTCCTCGTGTAAACGTATTAATAGTTATCATTTCAAAATGCTCTAAAATACCTTTGTACTGGTATATACAATTTTGAAATCCATTAACCCATTCCGAGCAAAATGGAATTTAAATCATTTTTTATATGACTTCTCACGTAAAACCACTGTTATCTTAAAAAATGGCCGTTGCTATGGTACTTAAACATGTATTTAGTTTAATAGAGAACATTTCAAGCTTTCATTTGATGTATACTTGAAAGCTATCATCGATGAAATTCGCAAGTTATGGCACTTTGAAAATGAGATTTCGTAATTAAACTAATTCATTTACCTCTTAAACTCATCTTTAAAGTACTATGACTTACGTATTTCATAGGTGACAGCTTTCAAGTATACACCAAATAAAAGCATGGCAAGTTCTCTATAAAACTATACACATGCATATGTACCGTTGTATCGACCAGTTTTTAAGATAACGGATTTTCTGCGTGAAAAGTCAGATAAAAAAATTTTAAAATTGCATTTCACTCGGAATGGGTTAATTGTTTTAAAAAATTTGTATACTAGTAGAAAGGTATTTTAGAGCAGTTTGAAGTGATATCCATGTCGTTATATCCGTTCTATATTCTAGGAGTTATGGCTAATAAAAAATAAAAGTTTTGAACCAACTCAAAACCAACTCCGGAGCCAAAAGAGATAAAAAATTACACTAAAATTATAAGGTTAAAAAAAGCTACTGCCTCATGAGGTTTTTTTTTAATTTTCAACGATGCTGGTATTATTGACTTAAGTCAATATTCAATTTTATTAAAAAGAAAAAACATCAAGAAATTTAAGTATTAAAAGTGCCATAACAATCAATAGGTTTTAAAGAAATAAATTGACTTGTTTTTACATTTTGCGAGATGTAAAAACATTTTGAATAAGCGATTTTTTATACAAGTAAAACTTTGAAAGTGGCACCACTGAAATATATACTGCAACAACAAAATGTCAGCTGGTTACGATGTAGCTGCCGTGTTCAAAATAATTAAGTAGCTGACTACACGATGACGATTGCTGCCAACGGCATTTGTAGTCGTGTAGCCGTGTAGCCTGCTGTGTCGAATGTGTTTATAGCATTATACTTACAATTTTATGAGTGAGCATAAGTAGCGAAAAAACGATGTATTGCTGATCTCTGACTGTCACCACAATTTCCCAACAACCCTTAAGTACGAAATAAGATTTTGCGTGGCGTTTCCAGATGTCGAAACTCTCACATAATCTGTTGTATTGAGAGATAGAAAAGAACTTGCACCAGTATTCCGAATATTAATCAGCTCTTATATGTATACAACCGAATGAAAACCAACGTACTCACTAATGCTGACTTTAGACGACATGTTTTTTACATATGGCTTCTTAGGTGTGTTAGACATATGTAACTTCGCATGTTTGTCAAAATTGTCAATTTACAGACGGTTTATAATATTTGCTTTCACACATACATGTGCAATTACATCTGACATAACCTCTGAGTGTTCACAACAGCTGAGTTTTTGCACAATTTTCGTAAATATATAAAGCGCTCTTTGCTTTTTAATGTTTTTTCAGTCAAACCAAACTTTTGATAATTTAATACAGCTGATGTCAGATGCCTTGTCAGATGAAAATAGAACACGCTCTAATTGAAAATTTTTCATCTGACTTTGCTTCTGTAAATGTCATCTGACAATGTTTCATATGTTTCACACGGCATGTATCACTTTTGCAGTGGGAAATTTGACAAGTCAGATGTAAAATACATGTCGTCTAAAGTCAGCATAAAGAGTAAAAATAAACAACAACTTCATTCAATTGTATGAAAGCTTGTTGTTTTTTTACGTTGTTATTTTTCTTTTTAATAGGCACACGGTGAAAAACTACTAACACATGCTCATAAACACTAATACAAAATTAAAAACTCATTTCTCTCGACGGCCAGCACTGGTTTAAACTAGGGATGTAACGAATACCGATACCGATACCGATATATCGGCGATACTTCAGATTTTCCGATACAACGGTATCGGCGATATTTTACTGTCGATACGACGATACTTTTAAAATTTTTTTTCAGAGTTTTTTTTTAACAAATAATTTATTTTTGTTCAATTTTACCATGAATTAAATTCACTTCATTATTTTTTAAATCTTATTAATATCAATTTTAAAAATTAATAATATTTTATGCTATTTTGTAAAAAAATTATTTACTTTTTTGTTAATTTTACCATTAATTCAAATTCAAGTCGTTGTTTTTTAAATCTTATTCCAGCAAAAAAAAAGATTCATGTGGTTCATATCTTTTTATAAATCAGCAAAATTGCATAAATAGCTTATATATTCACAAAACGCGATTATTATCTTGTTATATTTTTTTGAACTGTAAATACGCGAACAATCTAGACAAGTTTGGTAATGCTGAAAAAATCTTCAAAAGTAATTAAAAATTTTTAAAGCTTTGAATAAACTCGGAATAAATCAATGGAATGAGTAAGGTTTTTTAAGAAATTGGGGAAATAACATTAAATTAAAAGTTTTAAAAACCTCCGAAGAAAATAACTTCAAAACAGCTGAACCAATTTTTGTTCAAACATAGGTTAGACGATTTTGGACTAAGTCACCTTTCAAGCAAAATTTACTAAATTAAAATCGATGTAGCCGTTTGGGAGCTACGGTGTCAAGGACACACAGATTCAACAGGTTACGTCTAGAAAAGATGTGATATCTTCTAAACGGCTGGACCGATTTTTTCACACATACTCGTAGCTAAGAACACTCGACTCAAACATAAAAAAACTAAATCAAATTTGTGAAGTTTATGCTATAAAAAATAACTTCTGACTGACATTTTTTGGTACACACTATCAGTCAAACACCATGGCTGCAGACTCTCACGCAACTGCAAAATTTTTTGTGGTTGACAGTTGACTGACAAAAATTAACGGTCACACTATCGATCAAGTGAAATTTGAGGAAAACTGTCACTTATGTTCGATAATGTGTTCTCTTTTTAATAAAAAATAATATGAGGTACTCTACATTACATTAATTTAGAAAAGGGTTTTTCCCAAAATTTTTGATAATGATATTTCTCGATTTAGATCAAACTTGCATCACTAGACGCAGTTTTCCAAGTTCTAAAACGTGATTGAATATAAAGATCGTTTTGACGACAGTTTTGAAGTAATTCAACAACGATAACTCGCGAACGAATCAATTGGTTTTAATGACGTTTTTAAGAATCGACAAAAGTTTTCTAAGGTTAAGAGCTGATTAGATTTGGATTTAGTCCGAATGATGGCTTAAAATTAATTTAAAAATAAATTTATTTTCATATCAAAAGTATGTATGTTTATCAGGTATGTGATGGAAATCGATTTCGAATGAAAATCAACACAAAAACGAAGAAAGTTGTGATGGCTGTTGAAGTATTGTTTTCATATCGATTTTACTTAAAATCGAATTCGATTTCATTTTCTACTTTGTTCTATGAAAATAATTACTGTTTTCAAATCGAGTAGAATATGTTTGACGATTTCAAAAGTTTCACACATATTTTTGCAACAATTTTTGTTAAAATGTTAAATTAGTTTGTCACTGGAGTGTTTTTTGACATTTAACCTTTTTTTTGCTGATATATAATTTTTGGATATCTTAATAAATATTCACTAGCACTTTAGCAAAATTTCCGTAGGTTTTTTCTATTTTTAGAAATGTCTAATACATTTTAGAGCTTGTTCCCGATTTATTCGCGAATTATTTTCGCGCAAAATTTTATTTTTTCCTAGTTTTTGTTCTTTTTACGATTTTCAATCAATTTTAGGAATTCTTTTCTATTTTAGTGATTTTTGCAAGCTTTCACATTTTTTATAGTTTTAGCGATTTTTAATCAATATTAGATATTGCTATTTTTGGATGCTGGCAAAATTTTGCGAATTTACGACACTAGCGATTTTTAATAAATTTTAGGTCTATTTGTCATAAATGCATTTTTCGCGAATTTTCGGCGTAGAAGCAATTTTTTCCGAACTTTTATAATTTTTACATTATTATCGGTTTTTAGTCACTAACTGTTGATTTTGGACTTCTGCAATATTTTTCGTTTTCGCGTTACTAATTTTCTAAGTTTTAACTGTTTATCGGCATTTTTATATCAGCAAGTTTTTGCGTTACGCAACTTTGAAGCTCATTTTGGCTTTAGAAAAAACCGTGAAATTACGAATATTCGCAAAAACAAAACTTGCTTATATATGAATGATTACAATGTTACGATTGATTAAAAGCCCAAACTATTTAAAAAAACCAACAACGTTGGAAAACTTTGGGGTATCGCCAAAAATTGCAAAATTTTAAACGAGCCATAATTTTAATTAAAAATCGCTAAAACCGTAAGAAATGCCAAACATTCGGAAAAAATTGCGAAAACTCGCAAAAATTTGCTAACAGCGGCATGATAACTAAGTCTAATTGTGTGAACTATAAAGAGGTTAAAAAATTGCAAAAAGACGCTCCTATCCCGAACGTTGCTGAAATTCGCGTAAAGTTGCAATATCGGCAAAAAGCCCTAACATTTATTAGAAACCGCCAAAGCCGCATGTTCACGAAAAGTCGCAAACTTTTTTGAAATAAATACCCAAAAAAGGAATATATGTACCCATATATCGGGTAAATACTGGGTAGAGTCCCATCTATAAATATCTACCATATATGTAAGTGATTTCCGTGCATTCATTTGAAGTTACATATTTCAAAATCTGCTGAAAACTAATTAAATAACATGTTATTTTTTGCAAAGAAAGAGTGTTAATCAAGAACTAATGCAAACAATGTACCAACAAGCTAAAATATTTGCAGATTACTTATTGCATACTCATCGTAAACTTTTATAGGACATAGTAGGACATGTAACCTTGTTAAAGATTATGCGGTTGCGTATAGGAATTCCAAATTTTGTTAAAAATAAGTATAAATATTAAAAAAATAATAATAATTTTATGTCAAAAAAGTTTTTATATAAAGAAATACATGGAACAGAAACAAAAGTGGAAAATGAACACGATACGATTTCCATCACACCTAAAACTATTTCATTCGTTTTCAACTTTCGATTTCATTTGAAATCGAGTCGATTTGTATCACATACCTGTATATGTTGTGGGTTAGCGAATCTATATGTCTGCATTTCGTTCGGTGGTAATGCCAACTCTTAATACATTTTGTAAATTTATTTCGAAAATTCACAAAATCTATAAAGTCGATTAACTTTTTATCATATAATTATCAAAATAAATTGAATGGAACAGCACTTAAACTTTTTATAGCTGCATAATTTTTGTAAAGTTCTAAGCCAACGCGTTGTACATTTCGCTACACTCTACAGCAGGAAGCTCAAATACTTCATTGAGATCTAACAACTTTTAATTTAGATTTTTAGAAATTAAGGTCCTTATTATGATTCACAACCAAATTGATAGTTGAGTCGTAGTTGTCAAATTCTTATTATCTATTACAACTTTTATCAACATGAGGCAACTGCTTTTTATCATTTGTGTTTTGGTTTTAATTTCGACTATTGTGTTACTTTTGATTCATTATTTCAGACACCAACCTATCCCATTTTTCCACCAATATTATTGCTATACTTATAAAACATAAAATATCAAGAAAAAATAGTAAAGTAAGGCCAAAACTAAAGATATTTAAAATATTTTGTGATGGCTACTGTGGTTTCGAAGACAACAAAAATTGATTGTGAATCGTAATACAAAAAAAATTTTGAGTTAAGTCGCAACATTGACAACGCAACTTTGTTGAGTGGCAAATTATAATAGGGGCCTAACATTGTTAGTTATCACTTCTGACCTTAGTTCGAAAATATTAAAAAGCTTTGTATTTATGTCAAATTGTTTGAAAAATACATTTTCATAACTATAGGAAACGCTTTTATATTACGTTTGCCTAAAACAATGGTTGAAAACGAAAATTAATGGCTATTGCCCAATCCTTTAATCAAAATTTCTAAAAATACCTGCCCAACATAATGGTGTTAATTTGGCACTAATTTTTCTTTCAGAAAGTTGGATGAAATTCTTTAATCAGGAAATCTGCTAAAAGTTATGTAGTTTTGATTATACATCCCAGCTTCTTCTGTTGCATTGTTCTTACGAGTAGCTATAGCTTAAAATTCATTTTGGCATTAAAAGCCTGTAATAATCCTCTAACGTCATCGAATATCTTTGAATTATTGATAAGACCTTGTGAAATAAATCCACCTTGCAAAGATCATAACGTAAACAACTCCCTCCGTTACTTAAAGATAATCAAAAATATAATTTGATCTATTTTATACACGTAAAAACTCGAATGTGAAAAACATTACAAATTTTGAGAAAATCAGTAGATTTGCGTACTGATTTGCTTGTTATGCATAAAGGCTCAATTATACGTACCATAACCATAGAAAACTGCTGTTCGAACCAACATTGTGTACAACAATGTAATTGTTTATAGGCGACTTGCAATAACGCCATAACCATAACCATAGAAACCAATTGAATTTTTCTTTTCTGCCATAACCATAAGCTGAGAGAACGAATTTATTGTATATTTTTCTGATTTGTTTTTTTTATTCGATGCATTTTTTAATTTATATTTTCGCTTGCGCTTCTTTGTATATGCGTAGATTTTATTTTTTAGCATATTTTCTAATAAAATGGATGAAAAAAAGCTGCTTATGGTTAAGGCAAAACTAATCGAAGGCAGTAAGTATGGTTATGGCAATGGTGTTATGGTATGGTACGTCTAATTGAACCTTAAATCAGTATTTTAAACAAAAAACAGTACATGTACTAATAAAAACAGTACGACTGGCAACTCTAGCTTGTAGAGACACACATATACAAAGATCCACAGATACATAGACACACACTACAAACTTATAACACCCCTCTTTTTGGTCGAGAGTTAAAAATACATTGGGGTAAGTTTAAAATCTCTAAAGAACAAATTTCTAAATTTGAAAAAATTTCTGAAAAGTTACAACACAGAAGGTGGAAGACTGTCTCCTCATTTTGACAGCTTCTGCAGAAGTCATGAAACGCGAGACGCATTAATTTGGCATGATTGCCGAATTCGAAATGTCCTGTGACCGTTGCCACAATGTCTCTCTGGTGCGTTTTCTGAAGCCTTAAGAAATTCCCAGTACGGGCTGAGTCCAGCATGGGCCAGATCAACCTGGAAATCCTACAAGTAGGCTCATTAAACCATCTGGTCTGGGCCAGGGTATGAAAGTAATTTTCAGTTAGCTGCTTGCAAGAGTGCAGGGGAATACCGCAGAAGGCATCAATGTCCGACTGTAGTAATGTCGTCCCATCGTCGCTAGCTCGTCAACGATGCAGTTGCCTGCGCTGGTCCCGTGTATATGCATCCATAAAATGGTGTTATTTTAATGTCTCGCCATACCGTTTAGGGATGCCCGTCATTCCTGGAATAGGTTAGATGTTGTGTACACATCTGTTAGGGACCGAATTGCGGCACCGAAGCCAGTTTGCCGCCTTTTTAATAGCCGAGATCTCGGCCCGTAATACACTACATTTATCTGGGAGTCTTAAGGATATTCTGACTCCCAGGTGTCCAACGTAGACAACGCCTCCAACCCTGTCACTCTTGGAACCATCTGTGTAAACATCAAATTTTTCCATGGGAGGCGAAGACCCTTCAATATACCTCAAATTCTCCGAGATGGAGAAACTGAAGTCCGTGGACAATGATATTCTCGGCGTGGTGTAGTCAATGAGCTCAGGTAAGTTATCCCAAAAGCAGTGAAAGCTTTTTGGTAACCAGTTCAGCATAACGAAGAGTGCCTTATTATGCGTGAAGTACAGATCACCTGTAATTAAGATTGCCATGCTACTCATAGCTCTCTCGAAACGAGAGTGGTTGGACGCTGTGTTCATGGCCTTCCACCAGAACATAGCTCCATAAAAGAGTATTGATTTAATGACTGTGTCAAATATCCAGCACACATTGCGAGGTATAATACCCCACGACGTACTTAAAGCTTTGTTGCAAATGTAAACTGCGGCCAGCACTTTCTTGGCTCTGGTTGGGCTTCCATAACAGCTTGCTGTCTAGGATTATTCTCAGTTATTTAGCACTACCTGATAGGCTCAAAGTTGTCCCGTTCAGTAGTGGCAATTTGAAGTTTGGAGCCTTATATTTGCCTGTGAAAAGCACTAGTTCCATTTTGGTGGGACTTACGCTTAGTCCACTAGCGATACTTCAATTGCTAAGCTTCTTGAGTGCATATTCCATCTTATGCGATAGTGTACACCTCTGACACTGCTACCGCCGATGGAGTCTATGGTCCTTAATAGCACTTATATAGTTAAATTCCAAAGAAGGGGTGACAACACGCCACCCTGGGGGTGCCCCTATTGGTCGACATGACCGAGGGTGGTGATCCCATAGAAACTTTGATTGGTTTCCGCGAGAGAAGGTGAGATATAAATCTGACCGAAGTATTGTCTGTGCCAGTATCAACGAGAGCTTCCTTGATGGATGCTGGCTTGATGTTATTGAAGGCGCCTTCTATATCTAGAAATGCAATCAATCTTAAACTCGAGTCACCTCTCAATGTAGCCCACAACAGAGTATAGTGCGGTCTCGACAGATTTGCCTTTGGTATAGGCGTGTTAGAAGGAGAAATAAGTCTAGTGGTGGTAATCGTTATTCAAATATGGATATCAATAATTTTTTCTAGAGTGTTTAGCAAGAACGACGACAAACTGATTGATCTGAAGTCTATAGCTTTTGTGTGCGATATCTTTCCCCCTTTAGAGATAAAGATTATATCCCCCTTTAGAGATAAAGATTACATCCCCCTTTAGAGATAAAGATTACATCACCATTCAATGCGAGCTTACATATATGCATTAGCCACTGATTAGCCATTGTGTTGCAAGTCAGCAGTAATGATGGCGTCGGGTCCAGGGGACCAGGGGACGGCTGTAAACTATTGATTGTCCATTGCAATCTTTCTTCGTTCTCAACTGTGGATAAGTCAGATTTTCTATAGTTGGAGGGGTTCACGTTGCCTCCTGCGAGAAATTGAAAGCCTGAGAAATGTGTGCCCATGAGTGCTTCCAGTGATTCTTGCCCACTAGCAGCACATTCACCATTTGTTTTTTGAATATATCCAGGAACAGACGGAGAGGGGGTTTTGCGCAGACGATGGGTCTTCTATGTTTTCACAGAAACCTGCTAACCTTATTTTTAAACTTGTTCAAGGATGACTTGTACAGAGACCGATTTCCAGTGCTCTAAGTCTCATGGAACAGCTCTCTGCATTTCTTACGAGATTCAAGAAGGGTGGATGTCCATAAATGTGGTCTTTTGTGTCCTCTGACAATCGAGGGCGGACAAGACTCCGTTGTTGCGTTATTGAAGACGTCGGTAAGTAGATTTTCTGTGGAATCGATATCCGCGATTTTCCCAGTAAGTGGCGAACGCGGTAAAGTACTATTGAGAATACGCCCTTGTATTTCCCAGTTGGTTTTCTTGCGGTTGCAGAAGGGTTTGGCTACCTCATATCTTCGAGTGATGGTGAATTCGAGATAGCAGCCATTAGAAAATGACCACTTTCCAATCTTGTATTATATGAGCATAATTTGCTGTAATTAGCGTGATATCCAATATATCTTGCCTATTGACAACTATGAAAATATATTTTAACCTCTATTAGCGACTAATAAGTTATAATTTAATAGAAAGTCGTCTATACACTCAGCTCTTTTATTTGTGTCCGAGCTGCCCCAGAACAGCTGGTGAGCATTTGCATCGGATCCTATGATCACTGGAGTTCGAGCATGATTTGTTGACGTAACCATGTTACGGACATATTTTTTGCGCGAAGGATCCGTCTGGTCGTGCTCCAAGTAGCATGATAAAAGCCAGATTGTAGTGTTATTACTCTCCCAGGCGACGGATCACTATAATTAGATAGAATTTAGATATTATGATGCTTTTTAGCTAGAGCATTGAGTGCAAGAACTTATGGGTTGACGGTCTCTGGATCAATGCAAGATCTACATCCCGCTCTGCGAGACGCCGAAGTAAGGCACCGGATGCTGCCTCAGAATGATGAAGTTGCGTTACCTTCGCCATTATTCTACCTCGACGTTTTCGACGACCGTGACGTTGACATCTTCTGAATTGGAAATCGTTTTCCGCCATGTCCAGACGCTCCAGAAGATTACCAACCCTGCCAGTGATGGATTGGTTGTCGTCTGAGACCTCTGTGCCGGCGAAGTCGTCGATGTAATTAGGTAGATCCAGCCATGCTTCCTTACCTTCGCGTTATTATTGTCGTGACAACGGTAGACAATTAGCTTGATGCTAAAATAATGCAATATACCTTGCCTCTGCCGTAGTGGCGATAAGGAGTCCATATTTAAGAACTTCCACTTGTGGGTGCGGAGCCAGTATAGCTGCGGGTTAGTGTGGTTCAGCTGTAATAGTGGCTACGGATATCGGTTAGCGAGGAATATCGCAAGCCGATATCACACTCATGGGTTTGAAACCAGCCAGCATCAACGTTTTGTGTAGCGGTTCCTGGATTCTCCTGTAGGATCCTCCAGTACTCCTCCAACATTTTTTGGGGGATTATCCCACAGTTGTCGTGCGAGATAGCTCCATCGCTGTCCCCCTTGTCGACAATAGCCCGCATAAGTGGGTTTTTTACAACCTCACTATACGGTCTACTGACGACACGAGGCTGCATTTGCCTTGGGCTTATTTATTCTGGCTGGCTCTTCCGCCGACAGTTAACTCTTAGGCTGAGCGGTCACTGGAGATAAGTATCACCCGTGTTTGACAAAAGATCTTTGGCTCATTGAAGCGCTGCTTGTTGCTGTGTGTCGACTGACTTTTCTTTGTTGTTGTCGACTAACCTGCGTCCTTGACTCCAAATTATATAGGATCAACTATACAATAATTTTTCAGTTGTTAATGTATAGACAACGACAACTGTACACTGCTTGGAAATCACAAATTCATTTGTTTTTGTTATATTCCTCTTTGCGCTTTTCTATTCAATTTTAACAATAGTTGTCATTGTTAAAAAATTCAACAAGCAAATTGTCGATTTTGCTGACTGTAACATTTTTAACAATATTTGCTGTTGATTAACTAAGCACAATAATTTTTCTGTTGTTAATGTATAGCCAACGACAACTGTACACTGCTTGGAAATCACAAATTCATTTGTTTTTGTTATATTCCTCTTTGCGCTTTTCGTAACAGAGATGTCACATGATGTAAAATAAATTTAAACAATATTGTTAACAAGAAGTCACAGAATCGTACAAACGTTAGTGTAAACAACTTAAAATGCATAATATAATGATATAGCAGGTAGCCGCATAACTAATACAAATGTACATTCTGTGGTAGGAAATGTCAAACATTAATAGAGAGGGTATGTGAGTGTTTGTAGAACATAGCAGCAAACATACGTGTGGTATTATATGTGCAACGTAGTTATTTCATATATACACAAGATTTGACAGTTCGTACCATGAAAAATGCAAATAAAAAATAATCAGCTGGTGTTCCAGGGCTACCTTGTATATTATTCTACCATGTTAAAATGTTGACAATATAACATCTGTTTTTATTGTTAAAAGTTACAGAATATCACTAGAGGAAAAATAGTTTAATATAATTTTCGTGTTAGCGTCCTAAAACAATTGTTATTAGCCCCAAAATAATTTCTGAGACAAAATTTACACGATGAAATATTTCATGAAATTTTATTCATGAAACTTTTTTTTTATCCGCTTATTGCAAGCCTGGAAAAGCAAATGGGGTAAAAAAATTCACAAAAAATATCTGCAATTTCATATCATACCACTTTTTCAACCCATATTTCTCATTCTACTGTCAAATAAAGAGAGCTTTATGTCACACATTTCATGAAATATTCTATTGTGAGAATTTAGTCTAAGTTTAGGTGAATTCGTAAATGCAGTAAATTTGTCTGCAAACTATTGCAACAGTAATAAAAATGCTGGCATAGTTGCAGCAATATGCGGCAGCACTGTCAATTGTTTGCGTAAATAAATTTTTGACGCAGAAAAGTATTTCCTAGTGCTAGTTTTCGAACGCAGAACTTTGATTATTGCATATTTTATTATTACATATTTTTTAAGATTAACTGCCTTATTCATAATACGTATCAAAGGTTTATAAAACAAATTTTGTATAGAAATCTGCTTTATAAGCCTTTATAAACATTTGATAATTTATTGTTAATAATGAACTAAAAACTTAGAAAAACTTATTGGGCCTTATTATGTTGCCTAATGTTTTACTTCTATTGTCAAAGTTGAAAATTTGATAACCACAATAAGGTCAAATAATGAAAATAATACACTATAATTATTAATGAACCAATCTTATTCAACTACACAGAAAAAAATATTACTTATATCCAAGGAATTTTTTCATAAATGCTATGAATCGAACATGATAATATTTTTGCAAACTTATTTCATTCCAGTTAGGAACTTTTACATAATTTAATTCATATTTCTTTTTAAAAATTCTGTATTGATCTTGTATAGCTTGTTGTACTAGGCAGAACTCTTTCCTTTCTGCCAAACAGACTATTGCAAATGTATTTTATTTTTTTCTTTATATGAATAAAAAAAATATTTTAGAATTTGTTTACAAAACAAGTTTCAAGCATTTTTCAAAGCAACTTTAATTTCATAAATTTATTTATTGAAAGCTAAATTCATACTGGGTATGAAAAAATTCCTGTATTTTATTTATAAATTACTTAAATTAATGAATAATAGATTATGAACTTTTTTCATACTATTTATGCTCAAACTTTTTTCTGTGTATTTACGAAAAGAAAAAGAAACAGAAAAATATTTGATAAAATTTTTTTTTGCAAACTTTTAGAAGAAAATAGTATCCTCAAAGCTTCGTGATAAAAGCGTTGATGCTTTAGCTGCTTTAAAAATAGCAGAACGTTGTCTTCATGGTCCTCCCAGTAAAGTGCGTATACTAGTTGCTAAACTTGCTTTTGATGCTGCCAGTGCTAAACATAAAATTATATCGAGTGAACAAAAAGAACGCTTTCGTAGCCTGATGAAGCGTATAGAATTAATGACGAATTTACAAGATGTAATAAAAGAAATGTGTGATACTTCATTTCTCTTTTGGCATCAATCTATCTTAAAAGCCTATTTGAAACAAATCGTTGATAGAAAAATAGATTTTAATTCATTTCAGGTGAGAAATTTATAAATATCGCTTGATTTTTTATTTTTTTCAACAAATAATTTATGTTTTAAATGTATTTTCAGTATCTTATACAAGCCTCTACAGAATGTGGAAACACTTTAAATTTTCTTAATCTTAAGGGCTTAAATGTCGCCAAAGACTTGCAAAAATCAACGTATGAAAGTATACGTTCAGAGATTATTAGCAAATTATGTGCTCAAATTGAAATATTTCTGCGTTTAGAAGTTCATGCCAATCTACAAGTTGAGAAAATGAATCCTTTTGACCAAGGCATCGATGACTATAAAGAACTTATAAACATATGTCCTTTGGAAGTAAATGGCAGTTATGTAATACTCAAAGACCACATTGAAAATTATTTGAGCGCTATGTTTTACAATTTGACCACCATATCACTGCACGACTGGAAGACTTATGAAGAAATGAGGCATTTGGCGAATTATCGTTTGTTACTTAATCCTGTCGAAGACTACTTACCCAATCAGACCTTGGAACAAGGTATTGATATACTAGAAATCATGCGCAAAATTCATATATTCGTTTCAAAATATGTTTACAATATGAATTCACAAATTTTTGTCGAACAAAAAAGTTCAAATAAACATTTAGACACTATTGGCATACGTCATGTGGCCAATTCGTTGAGGACTCATGGCACTGGCGTTATAAATACTACCGTCAATTTTACGTATCAATTTTTAAGGCAAAAATTCTATACGTTTTCCCAGTTTCTTTACGATGAACAAATCAAAGCCCGCCTTATGAAAGAACTAAGATCCTTTGCCGAATGCAAACAACAGGATAAATATCCTTTGTATTCATACGAACGAGCCGATGCATTTAACAAGGATATACGTAAATTGGGTCTGGCCAATGATGGACAAACTTATATGGATTTATTTAGGAAAGTCATAACGCATGTTGGTAGGTAAATTTGACAAGATAAAAAGAACCAGAAAGAAGTTTAATTTTTATTGTATAGGAAATGCCATGGGTTACATACGTTTGGTACGTTCTGGTAGTATACATGCTAATTACAGCGCTAGTTTGTATCTACCAAAGTTTGATGTAAACTTGAAATTTGCATCTCAATGTAAAGAGCAACAACTAAGTGATGTTTCACAAATGGCGGCTGAAAATGTAGAAACAAATATACAAAATTTGGCCAAAAGTTTTGCAGACAACACTGATTATTTTAAGGTAAACCGAAATTAAGATAAATAACCCATTCAATATTTAAAATATTTAATTTAGCTATTGATTGAAGCCTTCCAACCTTTCTTTCGCAATCCTCACAATTTACATTTACGCAATTTTTTCCTTATTGTTCCGGCTCTAATCATGAACTATGTGGAATTTATGCTGGCGGTTAAATCGAAAATAAATAAAAAAGATCGCGAAGAAGCTGTTCTATTTGATGATGGCTTCGCTGTCGGTCTAGTCTATATTCTTAAATTATTAAATCAAATCAATGATTTTAACTCTTTGCAATGGTTCACAACGGTGCAGGAACGTTTTGATGCTGAACGGCGCAAAATAAAGGAAATGCTTCTGGAAATAAATAGTAGTGCTGCCAGTGTAACGTCTAAAGCAAATACAAACGCTGCTGCCACACAAAAAAGTGAAAATGAAAAGCTTCAGCAGACATTAGTGTTAACGGAACGTCGAATTAATTCTCATCAAATGGAATATAATTTATTCTACTATAATTTATGCAGCGCGAAAATATTTTTTCCATGAGTGCTGTATTAAAACTGTAAATAAAACGTATGTAAGTATGCCTGCCGCATGCATGCGTAAAAAATATGACAAACAAATTTTTTTAAGAATATCAGCACTTTCTTTTGGAAGTTTATTCGACAAAAGTAGATAATTAAAAAATTGTATTCTTCCATCTATCCCCAGCTAGCAATTTATGAAATTATCGATCATATTCGAGTCTTTATTGATTCCTTAGCTCGATTAAAATAATAATTTATGCGCTCATTTTCTGATCATAAAATATACTTTTGTCGGTAGAAAATGGTACCCTACGTACGACTCCTCTTGAAAAGTCTTTTATTAACCGCTTTTAAATCAGTTTCGACTCATTTTTTTTATAATTTTTAAACTGCATTTTTGCTCATTTCTGAGTCAATTACGACCCCCTTTCGAGAAAGTAAAATAAAAAAAATTTAATTTTAACTGAGAATCGAACTAAGCTCCTTCGGATTTGTAACATTACGTACCAGCCACTCAGCCAAGGTACTGCCTACAATATCGACAGCACAAAACTAACATAAACTTACTTCTATAACAATACTCAAAACAGTCCAATTTCGAGCATGTACTTGATCAATTTGTGATTGCGCACAAGTCTTTCTAAGCATTTATGGGACTCATTTTCGAGTAGTTTTTTGATCGTCTAAGTTAGTCTTAAAAGATTAAATTTCGAACATATGCATGATCAATTCATGATTGCGCACAAGTCGTTTTCTAGTCATTTGTAGGAATCATTTTCGACTCTTGTTTTAAGCCCGCAACTGATTAATCACTTTTTGATCATTCATCTAAGGAAGTCTTAAAAGCCTTCGTTTTCTGATTTTTGATAAAACAATCTTCCAAATACTATGTGGGATAGAATATTTATAAATATGTACTCGTTTTGGATTGTTATTAGAATTGTAATTGGAATAAAAGTTTAAACTTTGATATTATAAACTTCTAATTCGTATGATTAGAAGCTTAATATAATATCTCTAGTTTTTCTATAAGATTTTTGAGTAAAGGTTCCCTGACGATTTGCATTGGCTCCAATGAAATGCGCATAGGAACTGGCTAATACCCCTCCATAATCAATTTCAATATATTTTAATAAAACAATGTATTTTAATAAAATTTTTAAATGTACCATTTTCAACAACTACATTTGATAAAAGTACCTCTTCCAAAAATTACCATCGCCAAAAAGCAATCTTTTCATACAAATTTCTTTTCCAAAAAGTACCATTTCATAAAAGTACAATGAAATAAATCTACATTTTTTCAAAAAGCACTGTTACCAAAAAACACATTTTTTCCACAAAGACCATTCCTAAATGTAGGATTTTCTAAAAAGTATCGTTTTCTAAAAAGTACACTTTCCAAAAAGTAATATTTTCCCAAAAGTATATTTTCAAAAAAGAAAATTTTTGAAAAAAGTATCTTCTATAAAAACATAATTTAGCGAAAGTACATTTTCAAAAAGTACCTTATCCAAATATTACATTTCCAAAAAGTACCATTTCACAAAAGAAAATTTTTAAAAAAGCAAATGTACCGTTTCCTAAATGTACATTTTAAAAAGGTAGCATTTCCTAAAAGTACATTTTAAAAAAGTACCTTTTGCAAAATATGTATACCATTTTCAAAAAAGTACTTTTTCCAAAAAGTGCAACTGCCAAAAAAGGGGTTTTCGTCTAAAAAGTACCTTTTCTAAAAAG
This sequence comes from Panzeria rudis, assembly GCA_956483635.1. Classification (NCBI taxonomy): domain Eukaryota; kingdom Metazoa; phylum Arthropoda; class Insecta; order Diptera; family Tachinidae; genus Panzeria; species Panzeria rudis. Next base: position 88,153,133 of record OY101448.1, on the reverse strand, counting down.
TAACTTTTCTAAAAAGTACCTTTTCTAAAAAGTAACTTTTCTAAAAAGTACCTTTTCTAAAAAGTAACTTTTCTAAAAAGTAACTTTTCTAAAAAGTACCTTTTCTAAAAAGTTCCTGTTCTAAAAACTGCCTTTTCAAAAAAGTGCCTTTTCTAAAAAGTAGCATTTCTTAAAATTACAGTTTTAAATAAGTACATTTTCAGAAAGTACCTTTTTCAAAAAATAGTTTTTCTATAAAGTAGCATTTTCAAAATACATAGTACCTTATTCAAAAAGTACCTTTTCCTAAAAATATATTTTCGAAAAATGTAAATTTTCAATTAGCAAAAATTACATTTTGGAAAAAGTACCTTTCCCGAAAAGTATCTATTCAAAAAGTACCAAATTAATTTCCCATGTTCCCGTCTAATGCCCATTTTCCAAAATGCATTACACCAGTTAAGTTTTGTGTGACTAAAGGAACCGCTGTTACAAATTTTGTAAAAAAAATGGGGGTCCTGTGGCTGAGTGGTAGCGATGCTAGCCTGTCAGTCCAGAGGTCGTGGGTTCGATTACCGCCATAGACCCTGGGTGTTTTCCGCTCACATGCTAATCGTTTCGCGGTTTGTGTTTGTTTAAACAAAATGGAAACCTACATCATACGTTGACAACACGCAACTGATTTTTCCAACTTTTCAGTTGAAGAAATTATGTATATTATAAATAGACTGAAAGCGTTACTAACAACGAAATGAAACAACTACTAATTATTTAGAAGATACTCTTAACTAATTTCGGTTTTTTCTTATTTTGAGCAACCAAAAGTGTTACAAATTTTACTTTTTGTATATTCGAATTTCCAAAAAGTACCAAAACATGTTTGAGGGCTTCTTAAGGAGAGCAGAATACAATTAAAATTTCTTTTCTATCTTTATTACCAGGGCAACCAAAAATATGATATAACATAATTTTTGCTGGATGTCTTACAAACATATAAGGTAGTTAGTTATTTATCCGTTTCAGAACTTTTTAAGAATTTTGGCATCGATTTGTTAGAGCATATTTTTGCATATTTTGCCGGTTAGTGCATATTTTAGCATATTTTACTTTTAAGAGCATATTTTACTTTTAAGAGCATATTTTACTTTTAAGAGCATATTTTACTTTTAAGAGCATTTTTTTGTAAAATTTTTGTCATTATGTACTATATTGTAGTTGCTTTTATGTGTAATTGAAAATTTTACAACTAGATGGCGTTCAGCGAATCGACTACGGCGAACTGAATTCTCCACTAACATAACAAAGGCGAATTCACATCCAGATGGTCGCGCAAGCGAATTTACTACGGCGAACTGAGTTTGCCACTAACATAACCAATGCGAGTTGACAACCAGGTGGCACTCCAACCGATTTGGCTACGGCGAACTGAACAAGCCCATGACATTACCAAGGCGAATTTAAAACCATGTGGGTTTACTACGGCAACAAAGCAAATTCATAACAGGTACGCTCGCCTTAATTCGGTTTGGAAAATAACCATTTTGTTTGTAAAAAATGTACTGAAAAATATGGCAATAAAGCATTTGACATCCAAACTAGATCAAAAATACAAGCGGAGAAAATGAGCAAAAAATAATCACCTGATCTGTCGAGGCCACCTGCTATGAATTCGCCCTGGCATCTGATTTACATCGAGGCGAATTGATGTACGTATGAATGTGGGTGATTATTTTTGCATATTTTCGCCGCTTGTATTTTTGATCTAGTTCGGATGTCAATGCTTTCTTGACATATTTTTCAGTACATTTTTTGACACACAAAGAGGATATTTCCCAAACCGAATTCAGGTGAGTCTACCTGCTATGAATTTGTCTTGTATGAATGCATGCTTTTTCGCAAGGCGAATTCATACCAGGTGAACGCACTAAAGGCACTGAACCATAGAAGCAAGCCGCGCCGCCGAAGAATTTGTACATGTCAAGCCGCCGCCGAATACATCGGCTCGTCGGCGGCTTCGCCGAAGTTAATACCTTTTTTTCTGAAGAATTGAAGTAACCCAGATAACTAGTTACTTAATGCTTTGATACTTAGAAATATCCAAATATATTTGATTAATTTAAATTTAAATAAATTTACATAGCTTAACTTTATGTTAGTTTCGGGAACGAGATTTAAATATCAATATGTTCAAATATAAAAATATACATGTGCCTATTTTCTTCCGCAAATCCCACTTTTTCCCAAAAATCCCCTTTTATTCCTACTTTTTGAAGTTTTCCAGCGGTCACACTGATTACCAATATTCAAAACCGTTAGCGTTAGTTGGCATTTTTTTATAAAAGTATACATATTTTGGGAGTTTTGAAAGTGAGTCTAAAAAATTGATATATACATAATTCTAAAAGTGATTTTTGCAAAAGTGAAAAACGTTAAAAATATGAACTCATTAAAAAATTATTTTTCAAGTGTTGTGGAAAGTGAAGATATTTCATCTGACAATACCGAAGAGTTCGAAGACAACTCTTTCTTTTTAAATAATTCTGATCGTCAGATATCAGAATATGAAGCAATGTTGCGCAGAAATAAAGCGGCAAAAGATGTTGCCAAAATCGTTCTAAGTGAACGAAAAGCAGGTGCTTCAGCTGTGTGGGAACATTTTGGCACGTTATCCATTGGAGGAAAGTGGATAAATTTAAAGCAAAGGTTATGCAAGCCTTGTTTTGAAGCTGAGCTTACGGTGTTAAAAGGGTTAGTGTTTTTTTCATGGAAAATAAAAGAAAATTTTGGAAATTACAATAGAATAAGCATAGTAGGCCTGGAAACGGCTTAGACCTAGTTTAGCCAAGTTGGTTCAAATGAAAAAAAAAATAACCTACGTGATAGAAAATTGAAAAATAATAAGAAAATATATAAAAAAAAGATTTTCCATCATTTCTAAAACTTCCAACGAAAGTGGTCACTATTCTACATACCTAGAGGCCAAAACCTTTTAGTTGGGCTAAAAGCCGACTAGGCAGAAAATATTTACTCAGCGAAGCCGCTATTCGACATACATAGAGGAAAAAATCTTTGAGCCTGGCCGAAGGCTGGCTTGACAGAAAATCCTTATGACTAAAAACAAAATTTGCCAGTATTGGCTGCACATACTTGCAAATACAACGTTTACTCACACTTTCATATGAAAACTTCAGAGGTCTCTATAACTCGGAAAATATGGGTTGCCGCCAGCTTTTTTATTTAATATTTTCTATAACGTAGGCTAGTTTTTTTTTCAATTGGACCATCTTAGATAAACAAGATTTGTTCCCTAGAAATTTATACAACACAACAAACAATTTCTATTCGATATAAATCCATCATATTTTTCTACACCTTTATACAATTAAGAAGTTCTGTAAGTATTTGCGAAAACTAAAAAATTATTTCCAATTTTGTATAAGTAAAATAACTTCTTAATTAGTTATCTGGATGTTGTTAAAAATCAATTCCTGAAAAGTCAAAAATATACACTTATTGATACTTTGGAAGTAGAGAAAAAGTTGTTCCGCAATAATTACTTCCAATTTTTTTCACGATCGATCGTTATTCAACTTTATCTCATGATTACTTTCAACTGCACTTTTTTTGGATTATCCTTTACAGTTCGAATAATAGTCCGCTCCATTCTTTCAGTGAGCTTACGTGGGCGACCTGATCGAGGTTTGTTCGTATGTATACTTTAGTAACTATGTGTATATACGTATGCATATTACATAACTTTATGTATAATAATTGTTTATTTTCATAAAAAACCATAAACATTTCTTCGAAAGTTTATACTAAACTATTTATGTCATACATTTTTTAAGGCCAGCCATCACAGAATATATGAATGTTTCTAGTCAGACAATTTTTTACCTGTTATAAGTAATATGATCTCTTTTTGTGTAAGCAAATTGACTTTGCTCTTAAGTATTTTTAAATGCATACGATTTTTTTAATTGCGTACTATTTATCCAAGTTACTGTGTAATTATTACTGGAAAAGTATTCAAACACAATAAAAAATGCATCATCATAGGTATGTTTTTTGTTATACAAAATTTAATTTTATTCTTAAATAAAAACTTTGTTGCTTATAAAAAACTAATGTCTGTTTTTAACAGGGCGTCTTGACGAGCAAATTTTTTGTTATAGCATTTGTCAAACTTCATATATAAAAACACCAGAAAAATGTTAGTGCTATTTTTCATATCGATTTTGACTTTTGTCAAGACAAATAATTTGCTCGTCAAGACGTAGGGTAACTTTTAATTCCTGATCTCATGTTAATGGTTTTTTTAAGTTATAACATAGTTGCTAGTGCATTTGTATTCACAACGCAGTCATAACTTCAAGGTATAACAGCATTTCATGTTAGGTGTAGACGTAGAGTTATGTGTTGCTGACATTAATTTTATCAGAATCTCTTGGACCATCATTAAATGATCGGACTCCTTTTCCATTCATTTAATTTGTCAATCACACTATAGCATTGCAAAACCAAAAAAGATACGTTAAAAAATAGAAAGTGTACATTATTTCTTCGGCGAAGCCGAAGTAATAGTAACGAGCCGGTAAAAACCCGGCGCGAGCGGTAAAGCCGCCGCCGCCGATAAATTTTACTTGTTTAGCCGCCGCCGAAGAAAATTGATCGGCTTGCTTCTCTGCACTGAACACGATTCATTCACAGGAAAATTTTACAGAAGTCTGACAGACTTTAAAAAATCGCATCAAAATGGCGTTGTACGTGCCACACTATTATACAATAAATTCAGTAAAGTGCTACCGACTTTGGCACACGAATGGGTTCCGTACGAATACACATATGTATAGCAGTTTTCTGTTTTGCCCCTTCTTTCGTTTCGGCAGTTTTATCGTTGCGATTTTTTGTTTATTTTTTTATTTATTAATTTTTTTTTTCATTGTTTTGGCGATTTTTTTGGTTTGGCGATTTTTTTGGTATTTTTTTTTTGGTCTTGGCGTTCTAGCGATTTATTTTAGTTTTGGCGCTTTTTCAGTTTTGGCGCCTTATTCTGTTTTAGGAAAGAAATGTAGCAAACGTTATAGTTGGAATATTGAGTTCTGATGAAGAAACTACAAAAAAAAAAGTTTTTGTTAAACTCCGTAACCATAAATAAAACTAATCATTCGACAATCGCAAAACTTTTTGATGATTCTATTAAAATCTTGGATGTTAACTTTAATAAAGAATTGGTTTTACTTTTTGTAACAGACCATACATGGTGAAAGCTGTCAAATCCATTAAAACATTTTACCCAAAAGACACATATAACATGTTTAGCCCATGGTCTTCATAGAGTTTGTGAAAGTATAAGGAATCATTATGTAAATGTGGAATAAATAATTTTTAATGTTAAAAAGATTTTTCTAAAAGCACCATGCAGAGTAGAAGTATTTAAAGAAATGTATCCGGAACTTCCTCTCCCTCCTGAACCAATAACAACCCGTTGGAGTACATGGATTGAGGCTGTAAATTAATATGCCACCAACAACGAAAAAGTTTTGAAAGTTTTAGATAGTTTGAAGGATGATGCTCAATCGACTAAAATTGCCAAAGAAGCTTTACGTAAATCTAAAACAAAAACAGATTTAGTTTTTATTGCATCGAATTATGGATTTATTGCCAACAATATAAAAAATTACAAACTGTTGGTATTTCCCTAAATGAGCAAATAAAAATACTGAGCGACACCAGCGTTGTCAGATATGGCGATTTCTCGCCAAACGAGGCGATTTTTCTACTTGTTTGGCGACAAAATTTTTGACTTGGCGACATGGCGATTTTTCTGGCGATAAATACATTTGTTGGCGATTTTTCTGGCTATTTTTCAACAAAACTGAACTTAAAAATTTTTATAATTCAGGAAAATTACTTTGTTGAAAAAGTATACTCGAAAATAAATCCCACCAAAACTTGTCTGGAAGAAATTAAAACAATGAGATATTGAAGCTTTTTCATATTTAATTACAGTCGTTAATGGATTTTGAATTTTGATGGGAAAAATTGACATGAAATAGTTTTTGGCGATTTTATTTCTACTTTTTACGATTTTCCGCAATATTTTTATACGAATATTTTATAAAAACTTATATTAAAAAAACTATTATGTAAAACCAAATATACTATAAAATATGTATTAAGAAGATTTTTAAAATCGATTTGGCGAAATAGGTCAGAAAAATTCTGACAACCCTGAACGACACAGTTAAAAAGATCGACAATGTGCCTGACTCCGATTCTAAGCATATTGTTCAAAATATGTTAAAACGTGTTGTGGATAAAAACAAAGTGCTTGAAACAATACTAAATATTTATAGTCAGCTCAATGGTTCTAAAGTGAGTCCAACTTCAGAATATAATGCGGGCGAAGTTTTGTCTTTTAAATATGCTCCAATGAATTCAGCGGATGTAGAAAGATGTTTCTCTGTTTATAAAACTATTTTTAGAAGCAACAGACAGAACTTTCTTTTTGGGAGTTTAAGTCAACACGTCGTAGTTTATTGCGATTCCAGCATGAATTAAGCTAATATATTTCACAGACTTATACTTGTACCAATTTTCTTACAAAGAAAGTTTAGTTTATATTTTATCTTACATAAACTAGTATTATGGGCTATATGTTGTATTACACACGTAATGTTCCTAAATTAACAAGTTGTATTAATGAATTCGATGACGTGTTTATTTTTTAATTTATTTTTTCATTATCTTCTTAAATAAAATTTTATAATTTTTCAGAAAAACAAAACTTTTTTAGAGCATATTTTTTAAATTTTAAGAGCATTTTTTCTATTTTTTACAGCATTTTTTATGCGCCTAAAACCCTTTTTTTAGAGCATATTTTTTGTTTGCCCTGTTTATTACTTTAGGAGATTTATGGTTACCAAAAAAAAAAAAAAATACCAACATTTTATTTTTAACAGTGTTTAGAAATTAGTTTTTTATTGTTTTTACCATAGCTGTAATAAGTGAATGAAATGAAAAATAATAATATTTTTATTTCAGTTTTAGTTTTTATTTTACATTAGAAATAATAACAATTCAAATAATTATTTATTATATGAAAATTCAACACAATTTATTAATATTAAAACGAATGAAATTTTTATAAATTTATACATTCCTCAAAAAAAGTTTTTAAATATAAAATCTATTTACCATATTCTAATTAAAATTTTGTTCATGTTTTTAAAACAAAGGAAAGTTTTATGTATTTAATTATTAAAAATTTTAATAAAATTCATTTATTATTCAATTACAAAACAATTAAATAGTTTTTATCAGAATTTTATTATAAAAAACACACAAAAGTTAATTCAATCAAACTGTTATTTCTTGAATAGAAATTACACAACCCCACGAAATATAAAAATTTCCCCCCTTCATTCATTCCACTTTTTCATATATCTAAGTATATTAATTGGTTTTTTGCACCATGTCGCAATTTTTTTTATATGAGCCTGCCTAATATTTTCACGAAGTATACCAGTATAATTCACCATAACTTGAAAGAAGTATGTCCGACGTCGAACAATAAAACACCATCGGGTAAACTAACAAAATTTGCTTCAAATCATCTTAATATGGTAAGCTAAAAAAGTCAATGGTTTCTAAGTTATGCGTAAAATAAAATTAAAAATTTTTTTTTTGTAAAAATTAAAAATTGTTTGTGTTAATTTAATCTGATGTTTGCAATTTTTTTGCGAATTTTGCCATCATCGCGATATCCTCCAAGTTTTTACCATTCCTTACAATTTTACCAATTTTTAAGCATTGTTATTGCTTGTGCTTTTTCTTGTTCACGACTTTTTTAAAGTTTTGCCGATTTTAATCAATATTAGACTTTGATATCTTTTTGATGTTAGCAAGTTTTTACAAATCTTACAATTTTAGATATTTTGAATCAATTTTAGGGCTTGTTTGCAATTTCGCAATTTTTCGGTAATTTTCGATATTTTCGAGACTAAAGTGATTTTTAGCGATGTTTTTTTTATTTATTTTAGATCTTATTTCAAGTTTTGCAATTTTTGGCGTGCTTTTTCCATTTTCGTGATGTAAGTAATTTTTCTAGCTTTTATCCTCTCTTTATAGGTGCTTACAGTTTTTTTACAAATTAAAATTTTTTTAATTAAAATAATTTTTAATTATTTTAAATCCTTATTATGAATTTAAAATATTCAATATAAATCCCAGCAAAAACTGAGCATACATTCTCAATTTTAATTAGTTTCTACACTCATTATTTTGTAGCTATATAAAAAATATTAATAAGAACAAAGCATTTTATGCAAAAATACCTAAATATTAAAAAAATATCAAAAACTAAAAAAAATTAAAAAAAAAACTTTTAGTCCGAGGAAAGCCGCTGAAAAAATTCAAATCAAAAGAAACCACGTAATTTAAAATGAAAACAAAAAAAAAAGAATTTAAAATAATTGTAAGACAAGAAAAATATAAAATTCAAAGAATTGTGTGTGCAGAAATTATAGAACTTGCAAATGAACTTAATTTATTAAATGCTTCTGCATCAAATTTAGAGAATGCACCAACAAATTACTTTTCGTCTCAGGAAGTTCCTGGTGAAAATTTAACTGATAAGTAGTGTTTTTCATTCGGGATTTCCCGGGAAAAAATTCCCGGGATCCCGCACATTTTTCGGGAATAAATCCCTTGAAAAAATTGTGCGGGAATTCCCGGGATTTCTTTAATATTATTATAACTTTTCTTCTTTGTAAGCACACATTTTTAGTGTTGCTGTTATTTAGAAAAATATGTAAATAAAGGAAACAAATTTTAGTTTTGAGCACATTTTATTTGTCTCCATTTTTTTCATATTTTTCTAAGAGCAGCACTCAAAACACATATTTTGTGAAGAAATGAAAATAACAGATTGTCACTAAGTGGACATAGCGAAAGTGGGCAGAATAAAGAAGTACTGCCCCCTATTCTGTAACTCGCTAAAGCTAAATCTCTATCGCTAAAAATCTATACGGTCGATTTATCAATTTTCCTCTACAAATGCAATTTTGCAACGTTTATTGCTAAATTATGGAATGTCTTAAAAATTTAGTCCACCGAAATTTTAGTGTTTCATGTCATCGCCAAAAATGTTTAATTTTGTATTTGTTCAGCATTTTAGCGATCAAGATTTGGCTTTATCGAATTACGGAATAAGGCGGCTGGTCTATATTTTCTGAAAATATCAGATTGTTATTTTAAGCCACACATGAGTTTTTGAAGCTCAAAATTTCGAATTTTTCAAAAATTATAAATTTTTACAAAAAAAAAAAAAAAAAATAATCAACGCTTTATGTACAACAGGTTCACACAGGGTTCAATTAAAAATCGATACAAACAAAAAAAAAATGTAATTTTCAGGTGCTCACTTTTCCGCCACTTAATTATTTCAATTAAGTTTTGCTTAGCAGTATGAAATGCTCTTTAGTGTCTTATGAAATAAATCATAAATCATTACAATATCTCTTCTACTTAAGAAGCTACGGAAATTATAAAAAAGTATGAAATTAGTAAATTATTTACTAATCAGAAGTTATACAAAAAAATAAAATTTTTTAATTTAAATTAAAAACCATACGCCACGGCTAAAGACCTAAAATTTTATAATTTCAGAGCTTAAGAATATTGAAATCGATATTGGCATCGATGGTCTTCCTATATACAAGAGTTCAGCTATTGGACTGTGGCCAATTTTAGGTCGTGTAATAACGATTAAAAACTCCGGAGTATTTATGATAGGGTCGTATATAGGGACAAATAAACCTGCTAACGTTGATTGTTCACGAAATGCAAGATTTAATAAATAATGGTTTAATGATCGATGGGAACCAAATTATTGTTCATATACGTGCATTTATTTGCGATACACCAGCCAAATAATTCAAATGTGGTATAAAAGGTCATATGTCTTATAATGGTTGTGTAAAATGTCAACAAGCTGGTCAAAGAATAAACAATGTCCTTACTTTTTTAACAACGATCGCAGAAAAAAGAACGGATAAAGATTTCCACCTAAGAAAGTTCAAAGATTTTCATAGTTCCTTGCTCTCAAATTTAGAAATGAAGTTAGAAACTATAGGAGTCGGAATGATTTCCCAGTTTCCGTTAGATTCTATGCAATTGTTGGATTTAGGTATTAAAAAAATGCTTATCTTATATGGTCAATAAAAGAACAATTATACCAATATCAAGTTCTTCGTTGCTTTTAATATCTGAAACACTTCTTTCTCTATCGGCTTCGATTCCCCTAGAATTTGTACGAAAGCCACTTTTTGAAATTTCAAGATCGAAAGCCACAGAGTTTAGACAGTTTTTATTATATACTGGTATAGTAGTCTTAAAAGATTATGCTCCGACTGAAATATGTATATGACTATTTCTTTCTACTGCATTGCAGTTACAGAATGCTGGAGTCTAAATTTAATACCGGGAACAAAGCAAAAGTTGTTATGATGCTCCAAACATTTATTGAGAAGTTTCTATTTTTGTATGGTATGGCCAGTGTGTTTAAAAATGTTTTGCATTTGGTAGGATGTACTCAGCAATTTTGAAATCTGAACAATTTTTCAGCATACCCGTTAGAAAACTTTATGCAAAAAATTAAGAAAAAGATAAGAATGCCGAAACATTTGGCACAACTAGGGTATTCACTCGAATAATGTTTGCTCGATTAATCGAATAATTGAAGTCAAATAATGTTCGACCAAAGAAACAAATGTAATTTCGAGTAAAAATGTATTCGAGTAATTTAGGTCGATTAATCGAATAACTCGACAAAAAAATTTTATGTAAATTTTTTTTTTTTTTTAATGAGTTTCTTACAGATTTCTTAATAAAAACTGCCAAAAATTTTGAAATTATATGAAATCTGCCACTCAATTCAGACATTATTTTATACTAAAAGACCGCATGATCAAAGAATTAATTAAATTATGCTGTAGCAATAAGAGGGAGCAAGGAACAAACTGCAAATAGCTGATACAAAAGTCTGGAAATATAATCATGAAGCAAAAATTATTTGAAATAAAGAAGAGATTTCGAAAACAACTAGTTAACTAGATTTTTCGTCGTAATATCGTCCCTACCATGTCAAACTATCCAATATGCAATAATCTTTTATTAAATTCGTTAAACGATACGCTTCATTGGAAAATGTTGAATTTCTCGTAGAATATTGAAAACTCTTTCAGAAATATTTTTAAACTTCCACTTTTAAGAATATGCTGATTTTGACTTCACAATTGACGGGATTTTTTTACGCTCTTTTTAAAAGCACCAATTTGCATATTGGATAGTTTGACGTGGTAGAGACGATATATCGAATGTAATATAACGCCGGAATTCAATGCAAAATTAAAAGCATTCACAAAATCAAAGAGCAAGAAAATTACATTTGTCGTATAAAACATTAGTTTCTTTATGCATCTAGAAAAAACAAAGAATTGATTCAATTAATTGGGAATGCTTTTTAATTCATTTTTCTCAATTTCTCTAGCGTCTAAGATTAGTGAAATATCATTTTTAATAAAGTGAGAAATGTTCAATGCAAAAAATATCTATGAAATGAAAGAAGAAACATTATTTTTTTAGGACTAAATGTATGCGGAATGAAAATGTTCGGAATTGTCAAAGCTTTGTTGTTACAAGTTGAAATTTATAACAACAATGCGATGACAGTTCCGACTATTTGTATTCCGCATTGAATACAGTGTTACAAGCCCTTTTACGACAGTGTGCAGCCACATCGACTAGCTCGACTGAGGCGTGGGAACCCAACCCGCTAACACAACTATCACAGGCTTGCTACAACAAAAACAAATCTATCTACACAAATACCTACAACCCTATCAACGAATATAACACCGCCCAAACATGGGAAAGGTCTAGCTCCCATACGTCACCCACCCTACCTTAGTCATACCTTTATTAAATATATCTGTATGACCCCTTTACCTATCGTTGTTAACAACCCATCAAAAGTCTTTTTTTTTTCTTCTTACCAACACTTATCCATCCATGTCGACCCACTGTGCCTTTACCTTCAATAAAAAAAATTTAGCAACACATAATTTTCACACAAATACAATTACGACATCATTTGTTAAAATATACTTAATCTAACCTTACCATTTACGAGCACAATAACTTAATCTACAGTGGCTATTATTTTCTTCTTACTTCTAAATTTCAATTCTTCTTATTTAATATTTAATTCCTATTCTATTTTCAATGATAAAAAAAATGCAATCTTCTTTTCAGTCACAAAAAATTTATAAATTGTTATTCTGGTTTGTTTAGTTTTGAACTTTTCCTTCATTAACCGAACGGTCAATACAACTCGAATTCCAGGGGATTTTCTTTCATGAATTTATGTTCTATAAACATCAAATCTACTTATCATATATTTTTTTATTTTTATTTTAAAACAATTTGCTTATCCGTTTCCGGTCTACTATTTCAAGCTAGGACAATAATTGATAAGATTTTCCCTGGTAAAAATTCTAAAATTACTGTCTTGATTCTTTTTATTTATTTATTTCTTAAGCTATTATTCCTTACTTACAAATAACATACACACACAAGAACTATCCTAGGATCTACTAATAATTATCACGGAGAACTCAACCTCTACTCCTAAACCCGGTTTCAAACTCGTTTTTCAAAGCCTAAGAGAGCTCTCTGAAAGTTATTTTTTTATGCCTGTTACTTCCAGGCCTTCTATTCGTTTTCTATTTAGCGTTTTCTTTCGCTTATTAGTTTGATCCTATAACATATAGTCTTATGATTAATTTATTCTCTAGTCTAATAGTTTCTATATCTATAAATTTAAATTTATTTGATTTTGTTGTTTTTTTTTATTTTTACCAAACAACCCTACAAGTAACAGAATATTCCTTTTTTTGTTCTTTACAATTTAACCTTTAAATTCATCCAGTCTACTGTCACTTTCCTACAACTATTATATTGGTGCTAGTTTTCTTATTTCGTTGGGGTTTGGCCTTTGCTATTATACCAATTTTGGTGGGCTAATTTTTTTTGCATTGGCCTACTGCTCCTCAGATGGCTCTGGTCGTTTACTTATTTTATCGATCCGTTTTATCTGTATGGAATCAAGTAATACTATGTTACCTGTTACTCCGTTTCTTTCGATGGAATTTAAAAATTGAAATCTTCTGCCTCTGACCCACTAGAAGTCTTTTTGGGGATCCACGATCTTCTTCGATCTCCTGTCACCCTTATGATATCGGCCCTCTAGGCCACACTGTGACAAAGCAATTTTTTTATATCGTTGTCTATGTTTTAAATTCACTACAGAAACAGAGCACAGGACTTAGTTGTTATATTTTATTAAAATTTTTTTTTTAATCTGATTTTTATAAGTGTTTCAGTTACTATTTTTTTTTACTTGATTTTTCTTCCTCGCTTTTTAGTAGCTTTTTCCCAACTGACCAGAAAAATTATTTTTATTATCGCCTGAGCTTATCATATTAGCCTAACAGGAAATTGTACAAACAAAACTCCATATAAAAAAACTAACACGTACATTAAACGATCTACATGCATAGGATCAACGTCCGCTGTCTTGGCCTTGAACATTTTCGTTGTTATAAACAAAGTTAAATCTTTGGAACCCTTCGTATAAACAAAGAGACAAAATTTCAAACACCTCTCGGGTTTTTACTCTTTATTTATAATTCTAGGACACCCTGTCTACTTATTGGCAACTAAAATCATTGCCAACCGTACACTGCACTACCTATTTTTTAATTGACGTTTGACATTTCCCAACCTACATACCTACGAACAGCACGACAAAAGCACACTTTTCATCTTTGGCTCCGAATCACATAAATAATTTAACAATTACGGAATAAATATTAACAGCACTACCCATAAAACTTCCCACAAACACAAGGTTCATCACATCAACCCCCCTTACCCTGCGTTTAAACATGTAACCCTGCGTTTAGAAATGTAACCCTGCGTTTAGACATGTAAGTACTTGCATGCAAGTTCTGTGTACGTATTATCAACGAAAAAGCAATTTGTATTCGTTTCTCTGTCTTTCTCATAGCTGAACCAAAAATGTGTTAGTAGAAAAGTTTGAGTGTATTGAGTTTTTCGAACTTGCACTTGCATGTGTAAAGGCCAGGTTACCAATTCAAGAAACACAGGCAATAAATCTACGACTGGACATTCTCACAAGCAAGGTTAATCAATTATTAACCAAAGAAAAACACAACTCCCACAAACACGAATATACCAGACCTCACACTCGTAAACAAAGAATTGGACACCACATCAACGCAACATTCAACCTCTACCGAAAATCCTCCCTCAGCAATCATCCGTTTGTTCGGGAATCTCAACAACAGCACAGATCCGAATATTATTAAACGTTTGAATAGTAAAAAAACTATTTTAAATGATCAGTTTATGATCTAATTTACGTAAAAATATTGTTTTTTTTTGTTTTTATTATTAAAATAATGTCTTTTTCTTGATAGTTAAGCATTGTCTATATGCATTTCATTGGCGCTTTACCAAATCGTCAGTAGACTTCACCGACAACTTTGAAAAGTCACAAACCCTGTATCTTATGCACATACTTTCAAAAGCCATTTGAGAATTTACAAATGATAATATTTTCGAAAATCACAAAAGAATGAGATAAGCGTATTATTTTTTAAATTTATTTGTTATTTTAAACTTTTTAGTGTGTCGGAAACTCATGAAAAAAAACTGTTACTTATAAGAGGTTCTAGCCAGTCATATAACTCATATGTAGGGCTCAGACTTTCATGCAGTTAAAAATTGGTTTTAAGCGCTTAGCAAATGCACCTTAAATTAAAAATATGCGCAAAAATATACATTTACCTACGAACAAAGTACCAAAACTAAAATAATATGAAAATATTTTTTCTAATCTTTAATTCTTAAAGGTTAAATTTTGGATTTTATTTTTCATTTTGCCTTATAAATACTTCTATTGTTATCCAATGGATTTCTAATTGTACAAAGGTGTAGAAAAATAAAATAGATTCATATCGAATACAAAATATTTGCTGGGTTTTGTATAAGTTTCTAATCCTACTACGCTTATCTTATGCTTTTGTGATTTTCGAAAATATTATCATTTGTAAATTCTCAAATGGTTTTTGAAAGTCTGTGGATAAGATAAAGCGTTTGAAACTTTTCAAAGTTGTGGTTGAAGTCTACTGACGATTTGGTAAAGCGCCAATGAAATGCAAATAGACAATGCTTAACTATCAGCAAATAGACTTCATTTAAAATAATTATTATGACAATATGTCAAATAATAAATTTCTTAAATATTATTAAAATATATAAAACGCGAAAAAACTTGATTTGTTTTATTTTTGTCGACAAAAATTTACAAAAAACCGAGTAAATTCCAATATTTTCCGATTAACTCGAATAATTTTTAGCACTTAAACTTACTCGAATAACTTGAACGAAATAAAAGTTATTAGATTGTTCGAGTAATTTAAAGCCCCCAATTTCGATTAATTGATTAATCGAACAATTGAAAAGTCGATTAAAATGAGTACCCTAGGCACAACAAATGTAATGTTTTTTCCAATTGAACTTAATATAAATTACTTTTTTGGTGATTTGCTAAGTGAATTTTTGTTGGGATATTCAATATAAATGTTCAATATGAGTATGTACTATAAATTTGACCTGTTAATTTTTTTTTAATATTAAAAACTAATGAAATAATTTTATTCAAACTATACACAGAAAAAAATATCCATGGAATTTTTTATAAATATTATGAATCGAACATGAAATTTTTTCGAAACTTTTTTCATTCCAGTTAGGAACTTTTATATAAATTAATTCATATTTCTTTTTAAAACTATTTTAAAAAATTCAGAATTGAACTTGTATAGCCTGTTGTATTAGGTACAACTTATTCCTTTCTGCCAAACAGGCTATTGTAAATAGGCTTGCCAGACGGGCTTGATTGTCAAGCTTTCTTAGGGCTTGTCAAGATTCAAGCTAAAAAGCTATTTGTCAAGCTAAAAGTTAGTTTATTTTCGAAATAGAGGGTGCTGTTGGCTGATTGGTTAGCGCGTTTGACTACAAGCCCTGAGGTATTGAGTTCAAGACTAGTTTCAGGCAAGCCAACAACATCATGCATTTTCCTCATGTGCATTGGTGTGTTATTGTGTTGGTTGTTGTTGGACTGTTAAAGTGATGAAGGCATAGCACTGATCACCTTGGCAGTATCGGCAGCGATTAATACTAACATATCCTAATGAACTTCACAGCACCCTCCATCGTCGTTATTGTAGCAGAACCGTCGGCGAAGTTTGAGAACTAATAAAATGACCACACAGCTTAAACAAGTCAATTCCTCTACTTAACATCAGAGGGACTTGCAACACTGCTCTACAAAAAACGCGTAATAGCAGGGTTGTAAAGGAATTAAGCTTTCTATCTCTCTCCCACTTCATCACCTGTTCTCTCTACACTATCCCTTTCCAAAAATGGTAACACATTAATTAATTAACTGGTAGGCATTAATTGTCTGATTGTGTTACTTCTCTTTATATAGTTATTTACTAGGATAATTATATTAAGCTCTAGTTCTTTTTATATAAAATTGATTTTATATAAAAAGAACTAGAGCTGAATTTAAATATCCTAGTAAATAAATCATAATTTATATTGAAACAAAGTAAAGGTTATAATGAAAGTCTCTCTCCTAGGGGTTTTCTTTTTCAGCTCGAAAGCTAATAAATTGTTAAAAGTATTTTTTCCTTTTGCATTAAACTGTCGTACTTTATTAAAAATAAAACAATTTTGCTTTGGGAACTATTAATGGAAATTCGTCGAGTTTATAGAAAAAGATGAATTATATATAGATTACGAGCTTCTTCCCAAAGATCCTTCTACTGACAAAAATTATTATTATCATGGGCGCCTTAACAAATGATTTCCATTGATCACGATTTCTTGATATTGTTTTGGTTTGATTCCATGTTTGGTTGGGGTCGTGTTGGTTTATCTCTTCAAGCAAGGTCCTTCGCCCATGTTCCTCTCGACCGTCCTCTTGTGCGGTTTCCTTGTGTGTTTTAGTTGTGTGACATTCGGTTGACGTCATGTGACGGTTTTCGAAGGGTCTGTCCAATCTACTTCCATTTCCTCTCCCGAATTTGTAACTGAACAGGCGATTCATTGCAATGTCTGGAGTTCGACTTTTAATATCCAGTTATTTGGCCACCAAATCCCTAGGATTGTACGCAGGCATCTGTTTATAAAGATTTGGAGGTCATTAGATATGCTCTTCGAAACAGATCCATACATTAGAACTGTTTTGGCACTGGACTTAAATATTCGAAACTTGGTTTGCTCAATTTTAAACGGTATTTAATCGGTAGCGGTACTATTTACGGTATCGGTTGCCAACCTTGCTTATTATTTTTCTAGCAGCTCTAGTTTCAGAGATATTGTGCATTATATAGAAACAAAAATACTTTAAAATTTTCTTTTCTCACGCCTGGCAAACAACTTGTTTCTTATAATATGAGGTCGCTGATTTTAAATATGGCCTCTATTTTTTGATGCGTTGTGATTATATTCTAATAATTTAGTATTAAAAATGTAAATTTTCCTTTAAAATAGTTTTTTTGTTTTCGTAAAAACTGAAGATTTCGAATATACGATATTGTAACGGACAGTGGTTTAAGTCATTACTTTTTTTTCTATTTTTATTTTGTAAAGGCTTTGAGTTCAACCAAGTAAACTACAGAATTATTATAAATTAAACTTGAATACTACTTTGAGAAACAGCTGGAAAGTTCCCATGGTGTTAGCCCACCCCCACCCATATGGTATAAAAATATCACTATGATTATATTTGACCAGATTTCGGCAATATAATCCCTTCCTTCAATTTATTCTTACTGCAATTAAATCATTGGAAACGGAATTCCAATCCAAGTCCAGTTGTGAATGTGTTCATGAAAACGTAACGAAATTGGTTTGTTCAAAAAGTGGTTATTTTTGTTCAAAATTCAGCATATCGTTTACAAAGTTGTATTTTTATTGATTAGAAGATGGGAAAAATATGTTCTAGCTATTAAATGCATAAATTAAAGAAGTCCTGAACTCCAATTCATGGACAATTAATTGCGTTTCTGAACGGAAATTTCCCAAATTCAAGCACAAACGGTTTTCATGAACGCAATCAACCGGTTTTGTAGAGAAAATGATGCCAAACCAATCCGTATTGGATTCTATGAACAGGGGGACTATCCCCTTATTATCCACAACTCAAATTATAAAAAAAAAATTACACCATCATTATAAAATGTGATATAAACGTTTTTTTTTAATTACACATAAACAAAATTATAAATTGGCTAAAATTGCAAAAGAAATTAAATTGATTTTAATTCGATAAAATATACAAAAATTATAGTTTTCAAACTCTTTTCAGGATGCTTTAAATAAAAATGTGAAAACAAGTACATATTCATTGCACAAAATTACAAAAAAACATTAGCGGAAATCACTCTTGGTGGCATATTTGCACCTCTATGATATAAACTATCATTTTCTGCTACAGAGAATGAGTGTCATCTTTAAACATGTAGGAAATACATACATACATATACGTATGATGTATAACTATGTAATTTTTCAAATGTACCATAAAAAACTACTTTTAGTTTTTTCTTAATTTATTATTTTGTAGATTAATTCTGAACTAACATTTATTAAAGATGCATACATTTGATATTTAAATACATGAAATAAATGAGCAAATAATATAAACGTACACTCACAAACCAACTTTGTTTACTTTTCTTGTTGAAGCCTACTATTAGTTTGTATTTTATTTTCATGTTTATGTTGTATACACTCATGTTTATGTTGTATACACTTGTATACACTGTTGTATTTTATAAAATGAACAAAAATTTTATTATTTTAAAATTATTCAACTTATTTTGTTTAATCATCGATATGTATATACACTAGGATTTGACTTTTTTCCTATTTTTGCAAATATCAAATTTTACATGCCCTAGCCAAAATTACGATAAAGAAATATAAAGAAACGTCATATTACTTCTATGCTGTTGTAAAAAAAGTTCCCGCACCAAACGATTTTAAATTTGGTCTATGTGCTAAAACACATAAAATCAACCCATCAGTTTTCCTTACACCTTTACATTTTGATAAAATGTAGTACGAATGAAGCCTCTGGCAGAACTAATATTGGTGCAAAATCTAAGCTCACTATTTTGCCTAGTTCGCTAAATATCGCGACTTTAGAATAGGAAAATACATAAAAAATTTACTAAATTGACTTCACAAAAATATCTATGTATTTAAAATTACTATCCTTGATATTCCATTAAGGTGTCATGTTCAAGGGCACAAAATTGCCCTTAACATGTACTTTTTAAAAATTGTAAAAATACCATTCTTCGAGAAAATCGCTCGCGAATATAAGGTCCGTAAAAATTGACCTCAGAATAATGCAAAATAAAATCAAAGCATATGACATTTTAAGGGCTATTTTGTGCCCTTTAATATGACACCTTAATGGAATATTTAGGATTAAGTAGTTTGAAATATATCTATACTAATATTATAAAGAGGAAAAGATTTTTAAAGAGGAAAAGAAAAAATAAAATGTTGAATGGAACCTCTGAACGGACATAGGGTATATGTATAGGGTTACGGTAAAGTGCTTAGGATAGGGTCGAGGGGCGGTAAACCCCCTATACCCAGAAAATATTTATTATCGCTTTAGCAGAGATCTACTAAAGCAAATGTTTTTTAGGGTTTCGTACTCAAAAGAAAAACAAACCCCTATTAAAGTGAGTATGCTGTTTGCCCACCAGTCCATCAGTCTGCCCTCAAGGCAGTCTGTACGCCCATCCGTCCCCATCGGAATGGGAAAGTAAGTTTGTTCGTTTGTTACGCTTTATCGACTAAACGGCTGAACCAATTTTGATGAAATTTGAAACATATATATGTATATCTACGTCTGAAAGAACATAAAGGCTTTATATATTTTAAGAAACTACGACCAAGAGGGGTCAAGGGGCAATTTTAGCCTCTCCGAAACTATTTAACCGATTTTGATGAAATTTGAAACGCATATAGATCTGCGTAAACAATAACACAAAAGCTTTATATTTTTCAAAGCTAGGATCAGTAGGGGTTAAAGAGGCAATTTTTGCCTCTCCAAAACTATTTAACCGATTTTGATGAAATTTGAAACGTAAATAGATCTGAGGCAGAGGGACAATTTCTGCATCTCCGAAACTATTCAACCGATTTTGATGAAATTTCAATCTTAGATAAATCTGCGTACACAAGAACACAAAAGCTTTATATTTTTTCAGAACTAGGAGCAATAGGGGGCAGAGGGGCAATTATATAAACAACTGTGTGTATATAGATATATTATGTATGTGTGTACATGTTTCTATTAACAAAAGTAACTATGAATTTGATTTTCTTCTTTAACTAATTAATAAAACAAATTAGTCTGTAATTATTGTAAAATAATATGTTTACTGATTTTTACTTTTACTCTTATAGTTAGTCAAAAGCTAACTCCGGGCGGGCAACGCCGCGGTCACAGCTAGTACATACATAATTTTGTGCAGTCAGTTTCGTAAATTGTTGATGAATTTTCCTATTTTAAAGTTGCAATATTTCGCGAAATAGCAAAGTAATGAGCTTAGATTTTACACTAATAGTAATTTTAGCAGAGGCATCATTCGTACAAAATTTTATCAAAATCGATAAGCACTGTAAGTATATGTATAGTAATTTAGCAAAAAAAAAACAATCTGTGAGTTTTTAGAAATTGCATTTGGTACGGAAAGTTTTTCTGCCAGAATTCCCCGCAATCACGATTTTTATTATTAATTTAATATTGGCTATCACATGGTGATAGGTAAATTTGTCGTAAAAATTTAGTCATGACCCTAATGTACATATCAGCATTACAATTACCCAAAGTCGACATATAATTACTATCAGGCCAATTGAGTTGAGTTGATTAAATTTTGGTACAAGTACCAAAATTGGGGAAATGGAGTTATATCCAAAAATCAACACATAATACTAATATCTATCACCATAAAAAATTCAGACCTGTAGGATGACCTCAAAAGCCGCTATATATTAGAAATCAAAAATATTAGGTATGAAATGCATAGGAACGAAAACCTTTGAAGCTCAATTACTCAGAATTTTGTTTTTTTGCACTTGTATCTCTTTGCTTTTAAGCCCCTCAATTCTGAATAGCAATTCCCTGGCAGATTTTTCCCTGTTCCCCTATTCTCAGTAAAATTTTCTCTTTTCCCATTCCTCCTATTCTAAATTACAATATCCCTGGAAAAAAAGAATCCCAGGGAAAAAAGTAAGTATTCTAAATATGAGGGAAAGAGAGAAATTCTTGCGAGTTTTTTCCCCAAACCTTTTGAAGGGAACTAATGCAAAAATTTAAAAATCAAATTAAAAAATGTTGTGAAACAATGTTATAAGCATTTATTTAGAGCAACAAGTTTAAATAAACACCGGAATATTATATTTCTCAAAAAAAAATTTTACACTTTTTCTAGAAAAGAAAACGGCATTATACTTATTCCAATTCCTTCTTCTATACATATAATAAAACTCTAAAAAGGGCGTGTCTGTACATGAAATTTTTTTGAAATTTTTTATTGTGGCGTAAACAGTAATCGATGTAGAGAACAAAAACTAAATTTTGGGATTTCTGTCTGTCTGTCTGTCCGAACACGCTTCACGCAAAAACCACTGAAGCGATTTTCATGAAATTCGGTATAGAGGCACTTTAGAGTTCTGATTCAAACATAGGGTACTTTCTACCGGGATGAAATATCTTATTTCTACATTAAAATAGAAAAAATAGTAAAATATACTTGGGTATATTTTACTAATATAAATGTTGTTGGAAATTAGAAAGATGTTTTTGTTTTTTTCTTAGCGTTGGTAGCACTGTTTATTTTGTATAACGGGAACATTAAAAAATATTTAAAGAACGTTATATCATTATATTTTACAGACACCTTGTAGTCATAAAGCGAACTTTAAGCGCGCGAAGCGGGCGGACACATCTAGTCTAGTAATAAATACATTCATATAAAAAAATACTTTAGATGAAAGAAATAATTTGAAATAAAATATCAAATTAATCGGAAATAAAGAAGACGGTATGAAACTACCGAGATTAAAAAATTTTCCTCCATTTGCTTTTTGACAGACCTTCCTTAGAATCCCTTCAAAATTACCTTTTTAGAAGGTCTTTTGTCTGTCCTTCCAGAGCTAGCAAACGGAAGACCTTCCCCGCAATGACAACGTGTGTAAAAAAGATATCAGTATGGAATGGAGCGAGCAGGCCTTGTACACAAAAAAAAGAAATACAGAGGCCTTCTAGAAGGCATCCGTACTCCTATTTCCCGCTGGGATATTGAGGTGTAGACGTCATTGATGTCTAAAAGACGTGGCCAATTGCGCTGTTATGTTTATTTGAATCTGGTAGTACATATATTGTTTTCTCTTCTGTTCAAGTTGCTTTTGTTTCTCTTTCGCTTTCTGTATTCATTCATTTGATTTTTCAACATCGAATTAAAACCACAGCGGAGAAACATTTGAATATAATCAAATGTATTTTAACCATTCAAACGAAGAGTATTACAGCCACATTCATAAACAAAATTTTATTGTAGGTTTAAGACACAATTTTTATTGAACAGTTTCACTCTAAAAACTGTTTAATATAAAATTGTATTCATAAACACTACAATAGACATTGTGCGTTTTAAGGAATTTTACGTTTCGATTCTGGCAACACCACCATGTTTTCGTATAAGTTAAGTTTTTTTGAACTCTCTTTATAATATATTTAATACAAGTTTTCTATGAAGTAAAACCAAAAAAGTGATTACCAAAGAGTTCACACGACTCTTTATATCATGTATGAAAAAGGTACTCGAATAACGAGCCGTTTTAGAAGTGTTATATTATCCATTGAAACTCATCTAGAGACTGGAACTTTTTAGTCAACGCACAAGGGAGGGGACTTGGAAAATAAATGGTAATAGATCTGGAACTTCTAAACTGCTGATTGGATTTATCTAAAACTTCTAACATCTTTAGAGGAGGCTCCAGGCTTTATTAAGCGTGTTTTGGTGCCCTTCTGGCGTAAGCACGAGAGGAGTTGCAGTAGGCCAAAGTTGACCACCTGGGACTAAAAAAAAATTCTGAGACTTGTAACTTTTTTAAATGTCTTCCAATTTTTAAATTCTAAAGCGCTTTGAATTAAGCTAAAAAATACAACAAAATAATGTTCTAACATGTGTTTTCGTATCTCTCGTAGCATAGAAGATATTTGACTTTAAAGAAAAAAAATTTTCATGTCTTAACTTTATTTTTATTTGGCCTATAACTTCTTAGTCTTAAGTTGGATGTTAAAGGAAAAGTCAGCATTCGCTTCTTGACAAAAATTTTAAATAAAACAAGAGAACATTTTTTTAATATCTACATTCTTGTCGGAAAAAGGCTAAAAAATAAAAATTTTGAAATTGACCCGAAAAAGCATGTTTTTAAAAGTATACTCATTTTTTAAAATTTTGAAATTGACCCGAAAAAAGCATATTTTTAAAAGTAATTTTGTAAAAAACCACTTTTTAATTACATATCGCAAAAGGCAATAAATTCACAATGTGTTTAGCGCCAATTCTTTTGTATTTTGGATATGTACCCTACATTCAGCAATGACCAAACATTTTCAATTTTAAAAAATATCTTTTGTGTTTAGTGGCCTATAAAAAATTGTGACGATGGATTTTGAAAATTCCAACTAAAACGTTTTATAATGTAGACAGTTCTAAGAATTTTAGCAAAAATTGAGGAGAACCTGTTCATAAATGTGGATATATGCGCAGATTTTCTGAAAAAAGTCAAAGTTTAGGAAAAATTAAGATCTATACCATAAAAAATAAATACAATAAAGATTTATTTGTTGGGTGTTCAGCAATATCTATATAAATTTCATTGGTGCTTTACCAAATCGTCAGTAGACTCCAACCATACTTTTGAAAAGTTCCAAACCTCTCATTTTAATTGTATAGAAAAATAGAATAGGTTCATATCGAATATAAATTATTTGTTTGGTTTTGCATAAGTTTCTAAGCCTACTACGCTTATTTTATTCTTTTGTGATTTTAAAAAATTATTATATGGGTAGTTCCATGTCAAATCAACTAAGAGTTAGACATGACCCCTTTCAATTTTGATGAAATTTGGTCAGATGTTGTCATTCATCCTATAACGAATTTATATTAAAGGAAACAAATTAAAAAAATTTATTTCAAAAGTTATGACATATTCAAAATGTCATTATTTCGCCAAATGTACAGAATGTGTTGAGTTTAGTTTTTAATTATCTCTAAAACTATTTTATTCACAACGATGTTTTGTATGCCATTTTAAAGAGGATATTTGGGGCAACAATAAATACATAGAACAAAAATTTGTTTTGGAAAAATTACTTATCTGCAAAGTTTTGAAAATTTCAAAACTGACTAAATCAAAAACCTATATTTTTTTTCGTCTGAAATTTTTTTATATAATACCTCTAAATCGTGAAAATTTGGAGGAGGTGTTTTTTTCTTTTTTGAGATATGATATTTTGCTTTCGCAACCTTCAACAATATAGTATCAAAAATAATTTAAAATTGTAATTTTGAGCAATATGCATTGGATTTAATTCAATTTAAAGTTTTTGAAGGGGAAAAAGTAATAACATTGACAAATTTGTGCATTTGTTTTTTCGGTAAAATTTTATGTTGGAAATTTTGCGTTAAAAAAGTACATTTTTTGTCATATCTCAAAAAAGAAAAAAAAACACTTCCTTAAAAATTTCAGGATTTTTAAGAACGTTTAGAGATATTATATAAAAAAATTCAGCCAAATAAAAATATAGGTTTTTGATTTAATCAGTTTTGAAAATTTCAAAGCTTTGAATATAAGTAATTTTTCCAAAAAAATGTTTGCCCTATACATTTTTTGTAGCTCCAAATATTCTGCTTAAAATGACATACAGACCAATCTTGTATATAAAATAGTTTTCGAGATATGTATTTAAAAACTAAACTCAACACTTTCGGTAAATTTAGCCAAATAATGATATTTTGGATATGTCATAACTTCTGAAAAAACATTTTTAGTTTTTTCCCTTTGGCATAAGTTCGTTATAGGCTTAAAGAAAACATCTGAACAAATTTCATCAAAATCGAAAGGGGTCGTGTCTAATTATTAGTTGATTTGACATGGAATTACCCATATGTAAATTCCCAAATAGTTTTTGAAAGTCTGTGCATAAAATGAGAGGTTTGAAACTTTTCAAAAGTATGGTTGAAGTCATTGATAACATAGATAGCAAGGTCTCGTACTGTCAATAAAACAATGACAACTCTCTTAACACATACGAGTACTGTGAATTCAACTTACGTGAGCGAGAACATTTTTCTTAATGCTTTAGAATACTTTTTATTGCAACTAAGTGCGTTTTAGTGCTGTGAGGAATTTTTTATTTTAAACCAATACTGATACAAAATGTTCTACTAAACATTCTTAGACATAGGTTTTTGACAGCACACTTAGGTTTTTGAAGTTTCTCTTTGGCCACTATATACCCTATGGTTGAAGTCTACTGACGATTAGATAAAGCACCAATGTAATCCATATAGACATTTCTTAACCCTCAACAAATAAATCTTTATTTTAAATAAAATTGGGAGAATATCTCAAATAATAAATTTAACAAATAAAAAATGTACATTAAAATAATTTTGTTTTCTTAAATTATCATTTTTTACTTCTATAGGAATAGCTTTATTACGCCTGAAAGATTTATTCGAATATCTTTTACTGATCTGGAGATATTCCGATTGTAGGGTGTGCAATTCAAAGAATATAAAGAATTCTCTTAACTCTTACAAGTTCTAAAATTCTACATAGACCTCATAACAACAACAAAGCTACATTCTAATGTTATACAATACGTTAGTGCACGCAAAGAAAAAACATGGTTGAGGCAACCACAATCGAAGAGCAACATACTATGATTGAATATATGGTTGAAACTGTTTAAATATAATATGGTTAAACAACCATATATACATGGTTCCAAACAACCATATATATGGTTCAAAATTACAATATATGGTTTCAGTTAACCATATATATGGTTCGAGACAACCATATATATGGTTCAAAATTTTAATATATGGTTTGAATTAACCATATATATTGTTCGAGACAACCATATATATGGTTCAAAATTACAATATATGGTTCGAAATAACCATATATGTATATGATTAGAGACAACCATATATATATGGCTCAAAATTACAATATATGGTTTTAATTAACCATATATATGGTTCGAGACAACCATATACATATATGGTTAAAATTTTATTATTATTTAACTGGTCGGTGTGTGGAATCTGAAATAAGAAGTGTTATCTATTTTCACATAGATATATTATATACATACATATTTGCTGACACATGTTTTATTTACAAAACCATTTAGTTTTAAAATATTGCAGCTTTTCAGTTAATTTTTATGTTTCAGATGTTTTAGATATTTTATCCGAACTAAGCTACGAATGCACTAAATTGTCCGATTAAAAGAACACTTTTTTTCGTTTTCAAATGGTTTTAACAACATGGCCGAATATTAATTGCTAGCATTTATCAGTTATTGTTATTTGCAATTTATTATTATTTTTTCAAACCAAGCGACACACAAAAATAAACCAACAGCTTTGTAACCAAAGCTTGATTGCAAGTAAGCTGTTTTAAAATAGTATGTGCAAGAATCATATTTTATTGTTATAGAGCCATACTGTTGTTGAATTTTTAAATATATAATGACTGTGGCTCGATTTTTTTTAATAATAATATTGTTGTGATTCAACCATGTTGCTATTAATGTGAGTGATAATAATGTCATGATTAAATGTAAGCATGAGTTTTTTGTCGTAAACTAATTAAGGTTCACAATTCTTTAAAACAATAACAACTTATTTAATACAACCATAAGCTATATCGGGAAACATTACACTGTTGACGCGACCATGCCACAACCATATCTTTTCTTTGCGTGTGTACGCTTTTCATAATAAAACAATATTCATCGTAGTTATACAATCTGTTGTTCATGTAAGAGTACTCAGTACTAATAACACTGGGCGGTCACGCTAATACATTTCATCATAACTCGCGAACCGTTCGTTTCATAAATAAACCACCAGAATATGCGGAATAAATTTACCTTTGAGCCACTAATATACAATTGATTTTTATATTTGTAACTGTTTTGGAGCTATTCGGAAACTTGCAACGAAAAATTGTTTTTTTCATACAAAATTAAATATTTTTCGTTTTTAAAAACTCATAAGAAAATTAACAGGGCAAAAGTTTTACATTTTTATCATTTACTAGAAATTCATTTATATTAAAATCGATGAACAAATGTCGATTTTATTTGCAAGAACGCTGATGAGACAGTGTAGCGGCTTGAAACAAGTCGATCGTTTTAAAGTGGGCCGCCGCAGTCGTTTTTGAAAATTCGAGCCGCCGCCAAATACATCGACTTGTTACGATTCTTAAATGTAGTTAGACTGTGAAAAATTCATTGTTTGTTTTAATTTCTTACGGCCCTTTTCACAATGTGTGATTAAAAGCTAACGACGACTTTAACGGTAAGTTCGACATACAAAACTTGCCGTTAAAGTCCATGTTAACTCTTAATCGTAAACTCTTAATATGAAAAGGGCCGTTAATGTGATATAAAAATGTTCCTGACCATACGTCTCCACGAGCAATCGACTTGAACATGACATGAACATGACGCCGGCAGAGCAACTGCAAAAAATTCATCAACTTCTTTGTTGTGGTGAATACGTGGATGTCCATGTTCTGCCTTATCAATGTATTTGGTGGTAGTGCAATAGAAATGGAATATTTAACAATTTCTTTCTGTCTCTTTTCTTTCTATTAAAAATGGTTGTTGACAGCGAATCTCATGGCGAACATTGATGCTCAGCCATATGTTCGGCCATCTATGGCAGAGCATGGACGAAACATGGACATGAGCGGTCTACATTAGCCATATGCGATGTCCGACATGATGTTCATACCAACTTCATGGCTAATGCAGACCCCCAGTTACAACAGAGAATTTTATGTTTCATGTACAAATATTCATATAAAAACTTATTCATAACAGGCGGTTTGTAGTAAATTTTTTTGTTTAGCCTCCGGCGCAAATTTTTCATAAGCTTGTTTCTCCGATAATTCGAATTTGATATTTGGGAAACATAAACTCATAACTACAGCTGCGCTGACAGTTTTACCTTGTATTATTGTATCATGGAATAAGCCTACAAAATAATGACTGTAGGCAGTTGCTCAAATTCAAACTATATGATTTTTTTGCTGGGTACTTTCGGAATAGCGCCGAAACAGTTGCAAATACAAAAAAAATTTCCTTTAAGAAATTTATTATTTGACATATTGTCATAATATTTATTTTAAATGAAATTTATTTGCTGATGGTTAAGCATTGTCTATATGCATTTCATTGGTGCTTTACCAAATCGTCAGTAGACTTCAACCACACTTTTTAACAGTTACAAACCCCTTATCTTATTTAAACACTTCCAAAAACCATTTGAGAATTTACTAATGTTTTTCCAAAAAAAAACATAGTAGGCCTTGAAACGTATACAAAACCCAACAAATAATTTATATATGATATGAATCTATTTTATTTTTATACACCTTTATAAAACATATTTTAGTTAATTTTTTTTATAATATACAAATGTACTAAATGAAATGTGCAAAGTTTTTTTACAGGCCAATAAACCCAAAAATTATATTGAAAATATATGTTTTTCGACCACTGCCATAAGTAGGGTACATGTCCAAAATAAAAAAAATTGCGCTAAACACATCTGCAAAGATTGGTATTTTCACCGTGTAAAAACATACAATTAACATTTTTAGCAAAACTTTTTTTACAATTTTAAAAATTATGAAAGCATTTTTATGGAAAAATTAACATTTTTTTAGTTAAACTTCAAAGTTTTGAGCTTAGAACTGTTTGTTGTATGACTTAACGGATTTAGATATTTCAAAGTTTAGTTCTGTGTGTTTACTTAATTTCATCAGCAATTTAATGGTGTGCTTAAAATTAAAATCAGATGCTTAGTAAAAAAGTTAAAACCCAAAAAATTAAGACAAAAACGAAAATTTTCAATTTTGAAATGAAATATCTTTTAAACTAAAAAATATACAAAAATATACAAAAACACGTTTTTTTGTCTTGTCTAGAAAAATCTATTGCGCTTAAAATGTTGCAAACCATTTCAAGCCATTCATAACTTTAAAAGTTTCACACCCATTATCAGTTTTATTTTTTTAATTTACACCACTGTGCATCGCGGTACGCAAACTGCTTAGCAGATTTTCTTTATTCATGGCAAAGAAAAGAACACAATCAAGTCACCATTCAATCACATTAATTATTTTCAATCAAATGATAGGAAAAACTTCGATTAATCGATTGAATACGCTGGCAAATTTTTTCATTTTAAAAATAGTTTTAATATTTAATTTGGGTCCCTGTTTAATACACGCTAAAAAGAATTAAGTGAAATTTGTTAGATTCTTTCCATCTAAATAAATTAACAAATAATTTTATACTGCAAACAAAAAATCATCAATCTCTTAAAAGTATGTTCATATATAAGCATAAGAGGAAATAATAAGAGATAATTTCCGGTCAAATAATAATTTTATCTCTCTCAGAGTTGTATTTCTAAAATGTTAAGATAAATTCTCTGATGTCACATATGGCAACACCTTAACATACGTTGCGCATGCTCAAATAGTTGATTTGAAATTGTAGCATAAAACATTCAACAGGTGGCTGGCTGGCTAATGGTTAGTGACTGTTGTTCATTGATAAACCAGGTGGCTACATTCTTCTAAGCCATGTTTTCTTTTGTTTTTATTTCTTTTAAGCCATTTACTGCTGCTGCTGGCTGGCTGAATGCCCAAAACTCTCTTAACTTGTCTGTGGCCAACATCTAAACAATCATTCATTATATTTTATTTCTTTCATTTCGTTTGCTCGTTGGTTCGTATGTTCGCATTCTACACTATTTTTGCGTGTACAATACTCTAAACAGTGTTTTTTTTATTATTATTTTTATTTGGATTTTTTTTAATAACTTTCACTTTGTGTGCACTTGTACGAAAATCATATTTTTCTTTTCTTACTTTAGTTTGAATAGTATAATTTTGTTTAATGTTGCACCACGGGGCATTGTGTTTTTCAATACGAATTTAATCTTTTTCCCCCAAAACAAGGTCATACGCAAAACTAACAACTCAATAAATGAATAGCAACTAAACGACATATAAGTAATAACAATAAAATTATAAAAAAAAGTGTACAAGAATTTAATACGTGAATAAAATTCTAATTAGATTTACTAAAGAAAGCAAAGGAGTTGTATAAAGTGTTTAGTTTTAACAACAATCCATACAAGAAGAATGTGTATATAAGAAATATTAAGAAACCAGAATATTCCTACAAATTGGAAAAGCATTATTTCAAGAAACAATAAAAAATATTTGGTGTTGGTGGTTTTCGGGTTAAGCAAGAGAAACAAACGCCAACAAACCAGATGTATGTGTACAGTAAAATATAATATTTTTAAATTATTTTTCTTTAAACGCAAATTTGCATAAGAAAACGCCCACAGTACAAGACCAAAAAGGAAATTTAATTGAACGGTTAAACTAGCCAAATATTAAACTGTCTATCCATCCAACCAAATAACCACCACCCGTCCGTCAAACAGTCATTCAATCAACTAACATAACACATAATACTCAGCCGGTTATAAGAGGTGTTACTTTTTGGACGGAGTAATTTAAAATAAAAAGATAGAAAAATAAAGAAAAACGCATTCCATACATACAACTAGGAAAATAATGACGTCAAAATATGAACGCATTAAAAATGAGTGTCGTACTCGCAATAGTTTATGGGAAGATCCCGATTTCCCAGCCGTACAACAATCTGTGTTTTATTATCAAACACCACCCTTCACCTTTCAATGGCGCCGCATATCCGAAATTGCTGATGCTACAAATGCCTGTTTTGTTAATGAAACTGAAAATTTCGATGTTATACCTGGTAAAATGGGTGATCGTTGGTTAGTCTCCTGTTTGGGAGTTTTGCATTCTTTAAGAAATCTATTTTATCGTGTGGTGCCAGCCGATCAAAGTTTAGACAAAGCAAACGGTGTCTTTCGTTTCCGGCTTTGGTGGTGTGGTGAATGGGTGGAGGTTTTAGTTGATGATCGGTTGCCCACCATAAATGGCCGTTTGGCTTTTCTCCAGCCACAGACGTCAAATTGCTACTGGGCTTCGTTATTGGAAAAGGCCATTGCGAAATTGCATGGCTCTTATGAGGCTCTTAAATATGGCACTCGTTCCGATGGTCTCAGTGATTTACTGGGTGGTGTTGTACAGTGTATACCGCTTAAGGCTGCCAGTACCACAGATCTAGTAAGGCCTCAACAGTTAAAATCACATTTGGATACCACCTGCATTGTCACCTGTATAGCAGCTACAAGTGCAGCGATGGCTCAGCATAAAAATACACCAGAACGTCTACCGAATGGCATTACACTTAATGTTAACTACAGGTGAGATTTTTTATTATTTCCTGTACACAGGGCTGGGCAGTATTTGACACACCATTTAATTGAAATACGTATTTCAAATACAAATACGAATTTTGTATTTATATTTCAATTACATATTACTTAAAAATTGATTTTGTATTTTAAATACTTAACGCCAAAGTACACAGAAAAAACTAAATTTCATTTTCTGTAAAGGAATTCAATGAAATAGTAAATATTTTGTCTAGGAACGGACCTACAAACAAATTTTTCTAAATATAGACAAAAATATCTCAACAATTTCATTGAAAAAAATCGTGTTTTTTTCAGTGAGCAAATTGTTTAAATGTATAAAACAATTTGTCTAAAAATATTTAGAAATTGTAAACAAAACAATTTACTAAATCAAGCATGAAGATTTACTGGATTGTTTGAAAAATATCAACAATATTTTTGTACGAACTTATAAAAGAATTAGTCTAAAAATACTAACAAATATTAAACAAAATATTTACTGGATTTTTTGTAATATATCAAACAAAATTTTTGTCTGGGTCATGGAGAGTCCATCAAGCATTTATGAAATTTCATTTTGTAAAGTGTGTTCAAGTCTGACTGTTTATCTAAAGACTTTAAAAAAATTAATGAGAATTAACGCAACGACAATAACGAATTGATTCACTCAAAAATCTTCAGTAAACAAACTTGGTACAATCGCACTCTTTTTGCTATCATTTTTGTTGTTGTTATTTGTGTGTATGTCGTTATCGGGGTTGATTTTTTTAGGACACAGTTTTTCTTATTGTTTTTGGTATTTGCGTCCTAAATAAGAGTCAAACAAACAATTCATTGATTATGTAAAGAACATTTACTGAAAATGAAATTCATTTTTAGACAAACTTTTGTTTGAAACATTTTTGCTGATAATTTTTTCTGTGTATTTGGTAATTTGTATTTAAAATACTTATGGCTGCAAAATACATTTTCACAAAATACATTTGATAATTATCTTAATATACAGTAGGGGACAAAATTGTTCACAAAGTTGTCGAAAATCAATAATTCCGTTATCTGCATAGTTTTTTTTTTCAAAACTCTTCAAATTACTCAGATACTATGTCATATTGTTACGTATTTTTACCATTATTTGTTTTTAGTCGTCGCTTCTTTTTATTTTGGTATTATATATATTTCCAAGCCATAAGTGTGTGTGAACCGTACAGTGGTAGTAAAAAATAAAATTTGGATTTCTTCAAGTCTCAGACACCAAAACGATGGGTATTTATAAAAAACTATCTTTAAAAATTGCAGCTCAATCAGTTAAGATTAAAGCATGAAGTAAGCCCTGTAAGCCGAGCAGACATTGTTTTCAAATCTGTCTATTAGTTTCAGAGATAACGTAAAAGTTTTAGCCTGAAAAAAAACTGTATACAAAATTTTAAAAATGCATAAAAAAATAAATAACACAAATGACCGATCTCATTTTTTTATCCAGCATCATGTAGCTCAATATATTCCAAGGGAAATGAGGCATTTTTCGTTGAAATTGATGCACAACTTTTGATTTTATTCAAAATTTAGTGAAAGAACTTTTTACAATTTTTTATAATATGTTTAATTTTTAGACTAAAAGTTTTAGGACATCTCTGAAACTAATGGGCAGATTTGGAAACAATGTTCGCTCGGCTTAAAGATAATTTTGGTGTCGAGATTATGTTTTTCTTTTTTTTGGGTATAGGGCGAACCGTTCTCCAGTTATGCCAATATATGTCGGGCGAAATTAAATTCTCTACAAAAAAGTTTCGTAACATTTTTAGCTAAACATACTCGTTCAAAAGGTATTCATAGTTAAAGTTTTGTTTTACTTTAACTTTAACTATGAATAACTTTTGAACGAGTGAATTTAGCTAAAAATGTTACTAAACTTTTTTGTTTGGCTTTTTTCAGAAATTAAGTTTTACATGAATTACAAAATTCGAAAGTTTAAAAATCAAATTGTAAAATCATACCAAGGTTGGAGGCATGGTTATAAGAAAACGGTTCATCTGACAAAAAATTTCACTAGGACCTTTTCCATAGAGAATTTAATTTCCTTCAAGATATCTTCAGGTCAATTTTGTTTGGGTTGATGGTTTGGGAGTCAAAAGTCAAAAACTGGCATAGACAAAAAAAATCTAAAATTTCGATCATTGACCTCTTAATATTAATATAAAGCGCTCAAATTTTCACAATAATTCTTTTTTGTCATTTCAAATAATATTTTCGATATACTTAAAAAAAACAGAAATGTAAATTTTTTTGGCCCACTCTAATGTATCTTCAACGACATCCTCAGATATTATACAAAACAAGTCATCTACATACTTGGTAATTAATTTTGGTCTAATTCTAAGATCCTCAATACATATGTCTAGCAACTCTTCCATAACTATATGTGCTACAATAGGTGATGCTGGAGAACCCATAGGCAAACCCTTTTGTTGAAAATAAAATCTTCCATCATTTTTAAAATATTTATTATCTTCTATGCAAAATTTCATAGCGCGTAAAAATAAATTCTTATCCATCTTAGTAAATTCTTCAATTAAATTCCACTTTCCTTCTATTGTATTTATTGCTAAATCTATTGGTACACTTGGAAATAAAGAAACTACATCAAGAGAAATAAATCGATCATTATTACATATCTTATTTTTTCCCAATCTATCCTTAAAATCCTATGAGTTCTTAATATTATATCTAGATCCCTTATTAATATTTAACAAAATATTAGTAACTAGCTACCCCATTGTTATGAAGATATAGAAATTTTTTTAACTTCTTCTTAGTTTTGGCGAATTTTTGCGTTTTAGCGATTTTTTTCATTTTGGCGAAATTCGTTTTGACTTTTTTAATTCTGGAATTTTTTAGTTTTAGTTTTTTAAAATTTCAAGAGTTTGCCTCTTACGGTTTCCAAGATACAGCAAACTGTTAAAACTACATAGGTAAAATTACATTAACTTTCAGAACACCCTTTAATTTTTGTTGTGTTAAATATTAAACAGACTACACCAATTAGCACTAACATTGAAAATTTCGAGAGTCTATATAAAAGTGTCTGTATATTACATTAGTATTTCAACATGTTTCGTTGTTCGCTTTAGAACACCCTTTAATCTTTAGCCCGTAGTTCTTGCCGCTCTCGAGAAAACAGCATGTGACAGACGGACTCACGGACAACGTATCGAAAACAATAAGATTAATTTACACTTTTGGTGTACAGAGCCCTAAAAAAACCTTTTCCAAAAAGTAACTTTTCAAAAAGTAACCATTTTCAAAAGAGTACCGTTTTCAAGTACCCTTTCCAAAAAACATTTTTCAAAAAGTACCATTTCTTAAAACTACATTTTCAAAATAGTAGGTTTTCGAAAAAGTACCTTTGCTTTAAAATATAAACGGTTAACAAAAAGAGTACCAAAATTATATTTTTACCCTTTTTTGGCCCTTAAATGTACAAATTTTAAAAAGAGTACATAAACCTATCCACTCATTTTTCTATCTTATTATGACGCTTTTGGAATGTTATGTCTACCTTACTTAGATTCGGAGATATAAGAACACGGACTTTACCCGTTTTTACCCCTTTTAATCCCATTAGAATTTGAGTTTTCTAAAATTCGTTCTTATATACAAACATATGCATTCAGTATGTGTATCAATGTGCATAAAAAAGAGTTGTGTGGAAAAAAGTACCAAAAAGAGCTACCAATTTTACCCATTATATCAAATTTGAAAAAATACAAAACTGATTTTGAGGGCTTTTTAAGGAGAGAAGAATGAATTTCAAGTTTAATTTCTAACTTTATTACTTTAGGAGATAAACTGTTAACAAAAAAAGTACCAAAATTATATTTTCCCCCTTTTTCGGCCCCTAAATGTACAGATTCTAAAAAAGTTTCAGACACCTGTCCCCTCATTTTTCTATCTTATCATGATGCTTTCAGAATTTTATGTCTACCTTACTTAGATTCGAAGATATGAGGTTACCGATTTTACCCCTTTTAATCCTCTTAGAATTAAAATTTTCAAAAATCCTTTCTTAAGCCCTTATGACACTACATTTTTCTTGCATTGTTTTGCTATAGGATTGAAAGAAAGAAATAGCATATGATAGAAGGAAACAACTATACAAAATGTAAACAAAAGGTAATGGCTTCTTTAAGTGCTGCCTACTTTTTATTTATAATAAAACGGCAAAAGAAAAACAAGTTGAAAATAACGCGGCGCTAAGTCGCTGAATTCGTGAATAAAGCGATAACTTGGCAACACTTTAATGATTCAAGCATGAAACGTCAATTTTAAGTTGAACATTTTTACATTTTTTTTGACAGGGCCCCCTTTTTTATCGATAACACTAGTAAAAGCTTTGACAATTTGGTATTTATCTTAATATAGCTGAACTCTTTGCACCTGGTAAAATTTCCTATTATATTATATTTGCACTGTTCTCCAGAACTTGAAAAATGAAGAAAAAATGTAGTGTCATAAGGGCTTTAGTGAAAATATACAAACATATTCATTCACTATGTATATCAATTTGCATAAAAAATAGTTGTATGAAAAAAAGTACCAAAAAGAGCAACAAATTTTACCCTTTAGATATTCGAATTGTAAAAAAGTACCAAAACGTATTTGAGGGCTTCGTAAGGATAGAAGAATCCATTTTAAATTTAATTTCTATCTTCATTACTTTAGGAGATAAACGGTTAACAAAAAAGTACCAAAATTATATTTTTACCCTTTTTCGGCCCCTAAATGTAAAAATTTCAAAAAAGTACCAAACACTCGTCCGCTTATTTTTTGATCTTATTATGCTGTTTTTGAAATTTGATGTCTACCTTAGTTAGATCCGGAGATATAAGGTTACCGAATTTACCCGTTTTTACCCCCTTAGCGTTTGAATTTCCCAAAAACCCCGTCTTAGTGGATCTGTACATTCTGAGGGGAGCCCACATACGAAAGTTCAACTTTCTGGCTTTAGTGGTTTGGGCTGGGCGAATCAGTCAGTCAGTCAGTCACTCAATAACGTTACTCTTTTATTAATATAATAGAATAGATATATTTACTAACCTCATAAGATGGGGAATTAATAAATGAACAAATTGGTCTCAGTGGAAATCCTTCCTTGTGAATCTTCGGTAATCCATATAACCTAGGAGCAACCGCTACCATTGTCTTAAGTTTATTCTTCTCTATTGTTGTTACTATTTTATTTCTGAAAAGCTCTTCTACTAATCCATTATTGTTCCTCTGTAGTCTACTCGTCGGATCTTTATTCAATATTCTATAACTTGAAATATCATTTATAATATTCCAATTGTAGAATTCGGAAGCTTTGTAATACTTAAAATCAGTTATCGCTCTTATATTTTTCAAAAAACACAATTAAAATTGTAAACAATTTTTTATTTGCATTCGAAAATAACAAAACCACTTGGTTTTATGACACCAAATCCAACCAATATTGGTTCGTAAGACCGACAATTAGCAAAACCGAATTGGATTCAATGATACCCCCTTATATGTAATTATATTGAATTAAGTATATATAATTATATAGGGCCATTTTTCATATATAATTATATATAACTATATATAATTATCAGGCCTCGGACTTTCATGCAACTAAAAATTGATTATAGGCGCTTAACAAATGCACCTAAAAATGAAAAATATGCGCAAAAATATGCATTTACCTACGAACAAAGTACCAAAACTAAAATAATATGAAAATATTTTAAAAAATGTTTTATTTTTATTAGAGAAAAAAAAACATAAAACAGACATAATTGGGTCTATTATTTAATGCAACCGAACTATAGTTGCGTTGCCAGTCGATCGACAACTGAAAATTAATGGTTGCCAGAAAGGCACTAAATAGGAACTGAAATTGACAGCGCTCAATTTCCAGTTGCCATCAGTAGTATTATTTTCAGCAACTGGCAACCTAGCTGAAGCTCGATGGCAGTAATATGCATTAACAAAATTTTTATTATTCCAAAAATATGCATTTATTGCCAAAATATTCAAAAATATGCACTTACCACCAAAATATGCAACTACAAATCGATGCCAAACTACTTAAAATTTGATGATTCGCATAGCTAATTAGTCAATATCTCTTTATCTATCACCACAAAACACATGCATTTGCATAAAAGTCCGAGCCCTGATAATTATGTAGAACTATATAAAATTATATAGAACTATATATATTTATTTATAATTATATAGGGCCATTTTTCATATATAATTATATATGCTGTATCTGAATTTATTCGAGATATTACAGAAAGTTCGATCAAAACCATTTGCTCTGTGAATTATTTGTCTAGTTATTTGTGAGGATTGGTATTAGTATGGCTTTTTTCCATTATTGTCTATCCGGTCTTTGTATAGTGGGAATTGGTATTAGATTCCAAGCTACTTGGGTGACAGATGTTCTTGACTTATGCACTTTATGCTCCTAAAATTTTTATTTTCAGCTCTATCTATAATGTCAGTAGCGGTATTAAGTATATTTCAAGTAATATTGGTTGTTGTGTTAGTAATTTTAGTGCTCTTGCAGCCGCCTGGGAGTAGTTCGTTAAGTGGTTTTAGTAATACACAACAGGGAGTCAATTCGATGGTTCCGGTAAAATCTTCTGAAAACCCGCTCAGCAGAATAACGGCTATTGTTGCTGGATTGTTTATTATAAACACATTGCTATTGTCAGGATTATATTCAAAAGACGTACATAAAAAATCGATTGCAGAGAAAATTATATTAGAAAAAAAGCAAGAAAGTGAACCTACTTCTATTCCATTTGAAAATTAATGAAGGAAGCTAAATTTATCTTTGTCACAGGTGGAGTTGTGTCATCGCCCGGGCGTACATTGTGAAAAGGGCCGTAATTGAGATATTGTTGGTATAAAATGGTTTATCGCTAGATCTTCTATAAAAAATGTGAGATACGGTTAACCTTGCATTGCAGGCCATCCCTTGAACTTCTCGCTAATATCAAGTTCAAAGCGTTAGAAAATCCTTAGGTTTTTGGAGTAATTGAAAAAAAAATTTTTACAGTTTTTCAAAAACTATATCTCAAGAAGAACTTCACCAATTTAGATAAAATTTTAATATTCGACGCAGTTTTACAAGTTTGATAGCAATTTAGGATTAATTACAAAATTACACTGTTTTCGAAATTTTCCCTCAACGGTATCTCTTGACGGAACAGTCGATTATGATCAATTTTTTGCAATCAACGTAGTTTTCAATGGCAAAATCCGATTAGATTTGAAGCTGATGGCGACTTAAAATATATTTCCAAAAAATATATATTCGAAAATTTTCGAAAGTTTAGCAAAAATCTGAACAATGCACGTAGGGGCAGACATATGGGGAGTTCACGCGACAAATCAAAAATAGGATTAAAATAAAAGATTATGTCAATTGAAAGAGGACACATTTTTACATAACTTTTGCTGAAACATTTTTCTAAATGTCTTTCTATAATCCCAGGTTAGAGTCCAAAATCAAGTAAAAAACTTCATTTTCAAAGTGTTAAAAATTTTTTTATATATAAAAGTTTCTCATACAAAAATTTTTATTTTCTTTTTTATGGTCCATTCATGGTAAGATTCATGTTTATATAAAAAGTATAATTCCACATTTTAATAGTTAAAAAGCGCAAAAGTTATAGAGATCCCTAATATTCCCCATATCTACTATACACGCAATAAAGAACAGGATGTTTATATCTACATCCAAGTTTAACTTTTTGCTACATGCGATTTTATTTACGTTTTGCGCTTTATACATTTTAAATTTTTTTCAATATTGGTAGTATTATAGGATGGGTGTTTCGAAAAAAAGTTGCAGCAATCACCTCCTAGAATGAAAGATATGTCAATAACGTTTCTAAAAAAGGGAAAACATTTTTTTGCCACGCCTTAAATAACTGCACTTTTTATTTTATATACATACATATATATATATATATATATATATATATATATATATATATATATATATATATATATATATATATATATATATATATATATATATATATATATATATATATATATATATATATATATATATATATATATATATATATATATATATATATATATATATATATATATATATATATATATATATATATATATATATATATATATATATATATATATATATATATATATATATATATATATATATATATATATATATATATATATATATATATATATATATATATATATATATATATATATATATATATATATATATATATATATATATATATATATATATACATATATATATATATATATATATATATATATATATATATATATATATATATATATATATATATATATATATATATATATATATATATATATATATATATATATATATATATATATATATATATATATATATATATATATATATATATATATATATATATATATATATATATATATATATATATATATATATATATATATATATATATATATATATATATATATATATATATATATATATATATATATATATATATATATATATATATATATATATATATATATATATATATATATATATATATATATATATATATATATATATATATATATATATATATATATATATATATATATATATATATATATATATATATATATATATATATATATATATATATATATATATATATATATATATATATATATATATATATATATATATATATATATATATATATATATATATATATATATATATATATATATATATATATATATATATATATATATATATATATATATATATATATATATATATATATATATATATATAGCGCCGCCAATGGCTTGACTGTGGCTTAATTTTTGGCTCGGGTGGCTTTTTAATCTGACATCGAATTCCGGGCGCCACTTATGTCATCTAGGATCCTTCCCTCCTAATGTCCTATTTTTTGCACGTGGCAAGAAAGTTCTTCTAAAACTTTTTATGTCTAGCTATCAATATACTCACTTTATGCCACTCCAAAGAATTAATCCCATTTTTCCTTTTCACCTACGTATTATATCGTCATTTTCACTCCCATTTTCACCAGTGAAAGGACAATTACGTTGAAGACAATTGGTACACAAGTTTTCCACAGGGGAGTAACAAAAAATAATAACAGCTTTTATATACACTGAATAATTAAAAAATATTTTTTATAAATTTTTTTATTTTTTTAATAAATTCCTTCGGAAGGGTATGATATTTTTATATATTTGAAATCTATAGAAAATTACCTTTCCATTGGTTCAAAGTAAATTAAATGTTAAGTAAAATTAAAAACAAATAATGTTTCTTTTTAACAAACCAATTGATTGAAATTTTTTAGAATCCCAGCAAAAACTTGGCAATGAGTTGTCATTACCGAACAACATATTTTTCAATCAGAAACCACATACCGTCTGAACTACTTTACAGTAGTTTAACAATTACTTAGTAGTAATTAAATAAGACATTTATTCTCAAGCAAAGTGTTGCAGAAAAATAAGCAACATTTTAAAGAATCGAAAAAAATAAAAAATAAATATTTCTTTTGATGACATTTCCATAAAATATAAGTCAAAATGAAATCTTTTACATAAATATACGCAGAAAGCTTAAGTCCTCCTCTATTCGACACAGTTTAAAAATTAAAAAATCGGTGCAGAAACAACACAGTGATAAACTTTTTGTCCGTGAAGTCCCAAAAATCTTTTTTTGTCGATAACTTCCGATTTTGAGTGTGTATTGTTATTTTATAAAATGGCACAATTATCTACTCAACTAGACCTACCTTAGACCTTACTTAGTCGTTTGTCACGAGTAAATCAAACTTGAAATTTTGTAACAGCGTGTTATTATTATTATTATTATTATTATTTAAAAATATAATATATCTATGTTATTTTAATAACATGCGGCCCTGTTCTGTAAGTCGAGCCGATTTGAAAATTAATAATAGTCCTCCTGGCGTTTTAAAAATCATATACAACAATTTTCGTTCAGATATGATATATGTGTCTCTAAGTAATAGCAAATTAAAAAAAAAATTTAGGAATAAATTTTTATAAAAAAAATATACAAATGCGCTAGAAATTACTTTTCTCATTTGGATTTTTAGCGCCCTTTGACATCTGGCGCCTAGAACAATCGATCCACTCGCTGCACCCTTAGGCCGGCGCTGTACTTTTGCCCCTATGTGCAATGGCGAAAACATTGTTACCATCAGTTAAGCCGTTCAATAGTTATAAGGGTGTTGCATACACACACATACAGACAGACATCATCGTAAAAATAGTCAGAATAGCTTTCTAGGACCTCAAAACGTGGAGACCTGATGAAAACTCGATTTTCGAAAATCGGGATGAAATCAGTGGCTTCCCATTTTTATATTGCGAGAAGTTAAAAATTAAGTTACTATTATGAAACGTTTATTATTTTTTATTTTTTTATAAAGAGAAGTAACACAACCAGGCAATTAATCAGGCAGTTAATTAATTAATGTGTTACCTTCTTTGGGAAAGCGATAGTGTAGGGAGAACAGGTGGCGAAGTGGGAGAGAAATAGAAAGCTTAATTCATTTACAACTCTGTTTTTGCGCGTTTTTTGTAGAGCAGTGCTGCAGCCCCTCTGGTGTCAAGTAGAGGCATTAATTTGTTTAAGCTGTGTGGCAATTTTTTAATAGTTATTTTACTTTGCCGACGGTTCTGCTACAATACCGACGAAGGAGAGTACTCTGAAGTGCATTAGGATATGTTAGTATTAATCCCCACCGGTACTGCCAAAGTGATCAGTATTATCCCTTCATCACTTTAACAGTCCAACAACAACCAACACAATAACATACCCAATGCACATCAGAGTAATTCATGATATTGTTGGCTTGCAACTTGTCTTGACTCATGCCGTCAGGGTTTTCAGCACACTATTACACTATTTTCTGCCAGTTTGAAAAAAATATTTCGAAAGCGCGAAAAATATAATTTCAGACCGAAAAAATAACTTGAAATAGCTTTTATTTTTGTTAAACAAAATAATAAAAATCAGGATCTTATAACTTTTGCGATAAAGCTCATAACTAGAGCTATACAATTTGGCCTGCCAAGCCGGCTAAAAAGTTAGCTATATAAATTAGCTGGTTAAACGGTCAGCTTATATGCTCATAATTTCAACAATTAGATATCCAAGACGTAAATTAACCATTAGATATTTTAACCTAGGCGATAAATAAACATTTATTTTCAATCATTACCTATTAGTTAAAAGTGCACGGAGGGATATCTATTTGATAAAATGGCAGGCATTAACCG
Source organism: Panzeria rudis (assembly GCA_956483635.1). Classification (NCBI taxonomy): domain Eukaryota; kingdom Metazoa; phylum Arthropoda; class Insecta; order Diptera; family Tachinidae; genus Panzeria; species Panzeria rudis. The sequence continues at coordinate 88,109,889 of OY101448.1, read as the reverse complement.
GCTTAGCTGGCTTAATCTGCTTAGCTGGCTTAACCGGCTTAGGTGGCTTAACCGACTTAGTTGGCTTAGCCGGTATAACCAGTTTTTCACTGCCAGTATATTATAAATCGTCAAATAGTTCAAACAAAATTAACCCTTTAACTGCTTTAGCCGTTAGCAACTTGATTAGCCCGGTTAAACTAGCTAAGCCACCTAAGCGGGCTAATCCAGCTAAGCCGGTTAAGGAGCTAACTTATTTAGCTCACTTTTTCAGCCGGTTTGACTGGTCCAAATTATAAAGCGTTAAGGCTGGTTTAGCCAAACGTAACGATGATGTAGTTGCATGTGCTGATCCTTTTCTGTCTCATAGCTTTTCAATGTGACAGAAACGATCAGCACATTCGACTACATTTACGTTTTCTACATTTATGGTCGGCTAAATCAGCCTTTAGTCATAACTGTCACTAAAAAGCATATTTTTATATTCTGCTTATTGCGATTAACGATCTTAAAGTGCAAATTAAGTTTTACTTGTACTTCATAGTATTCACTTCAGTTTTTAATTATTAGTGTAGGAGTATGTCTGGTTGTTATATTCTTATTTGCAATTATTATATAGCAAACACATGTCGGCTGTTATAATCTGAAAATTTTTTCAATGTCATCCACATCTAAAAAGGTCAGTTTAACAAATGATTTCTTAAATTTACTAAAATAATTTTTTTAAGTGAAAGAGCAGTAACATGTTTAAAGTATAATATAAAGAAAGAAACATATTGCACACTAAATCATAAACAGTCACAACTCAAAAAATCACAAATGTTCAGGAGACGCAAAAAATGGTTTTTAGAAACTTGGGTATAATTTTATAATTAAATTGAGTTCCACAGTAAAGAACTCCTTCTTAAAAGAAAGTTTAATTCATATCATCAGATATAAGATTTACAATTGAAGAAGAATGTTATTCTAAAATTGCATATTTAGACACATTGGTAATAAAAATTAAGTAAAGTGCGACTTTGACTCGCACACAAAGGGTTCCGTATGAATACACATTTAGCCTATTTTCCAATGTGCTTTTTTGTTTAATTTTATTATTTTTGTTTTTTAAGTATTTTTCGTTGTTTTTGGCGATTTTTTTGTTTTTGGCGCTTTTTCCACTTTATGACTATATTGTTAGTTTTAGCGATTTATTTTAGCTGTGGAGATTTTTTTCAGTTTTGGCATTTTTTGAGGATTTTTGGTTTTTCGCAATTTGTTTCTTTGTTTTTTGCCAATTTTATTAGTGTTTGGCAGTTTTTTGGTTCTGGCGCTTTTTTGTTTTAAATTTTTTTCGCTTTTTGGCGATATTTTTAGTTTTAGCGATTTATTTTAGTTTTGGCGCTTTTTACAGTTTTGGCGCTTTTTTTGGTTTTGGGGACTTTTTTTCGGTATTTTTTTAATATTTTTAATTCAAGCGATTTTTTTTGTTTTGACACTTTTTTCCGTTTTAGCGTTTTTTTTTTGGTTTTTGGCGATTTTTTTTAGTTTCGGCGCTTTATTTTTTTTGTTTTGGCGCTTTTTTTTTTGTTTATGTGATTTTTTCATTTTTGGCGATTTTTTTTCGTTTTTTGATAAATTTTTAGTTTTAGCGATTTTTTTATGTTGTAGAGTTTTTTTCCGTTTTGCCGACTTATTTCCGTTTTTGGCGTTTTTTTAGTTTTTTTGGCGATCTTTTTAGTTTTGGTGATATATTGCGTTTTAGCGTTTTTTGAATTTGGTGCTTTATTTCTTTAATCGCTTTTTTATTTTAGCGTTTTTTTCGTTTCGAAATTTTTTAATTTGGGATTTTTTTAGCTTTAGCGTTTTTTAAAATTTCATGATTCTACATCTTACGGTTTCCAAGATACCGCATATTGTCTAAATTACATAGTCAAAGTTACATTAACTGATAGAACACCCTTTAATTTTTATTGTTTTAAATATCGGTGTTAATTGGTGTAGTCTATTATACAGACTACACCAATTAGCACTTAGCTTGAAAATTTAAAGTAGGGATGTAACGATACGCCGTTTTGCCGATCCGAAACCGATACCGATACTTAAAAATAAATATCGCCGATACCGATTCCGATACCGATACGAATATTGAAATTGAGTTCAAGTTTAGATTAACAAAACTCAAGTGCAATTTTTTTATTATACAAAATTACAGTGTAAGAGATTATTAATATTTAAAATTGATATTAATTAACCCAGTATAAAAAATTGCGAGTATTTTTTAAGAGCTACATTTTCTTTGCTTCCAAAAAATCTATATTAAAAATATGCAGATAACAAAGTGCAACAGTCCAAAAAACACACGGACTTGACGGTATAGATTCGATTGTACTACAACGGGGTAGGAAAACGCTATACTTAGCTTGGCGAATTTGGTGACCAATTTCGTTTTATGGACTTCCAAAGTTTTGGAAAATCAGCGGGCCCTCAAAAAAAGGTGTCATCAACTTTTGGCCAACAGAAAATTCAAACTCGGTGATACCGCTTAACTATATATGGCAATAATGTAGCTAAAAGTTCGCTAAACAGATTTTATTACCATTTTATGCTAAAAACTTATTTTTTCGTGCACCTTTTTTCAAAAATTAAGGAACAATTTTTTTTTTCACTTTTTCCAGAATAACTTACAGGGACTCGTAATTTTTTATTAACAATATTTGGCAAAGTTGTAGCTACGGTAAAGCTGAACAACTTTTGTGAACATCTCAATACAATCTGAATGTATCTGGGCACCGTAAACAGGCCAGAAAAACTAATTTCTACCTTAAAAGTTTTAATTTTTTACGAGTTAGGCTAATTTTTATTGTATTTTTTTGCTTTCTTTGTTATTGTTCCACTTCTTATGTTGCTGATTTTAGTATTTCCTATTTTTTATTGTTTGTTGTTGTTTTTCCAAATAATCGTAATGAAAAAAGTGAATAAAACTATTTTTTTAAATTTTTTTTCAAAATAAGTACAGGATCATATTATTTTTCTGGGCACAAAATGTTAGTAAAACACTACAAAGAAGTATGCACTTGAATATATTATTTTCAAAAAAAAATATTTTTTAGCATAAAAAATAGTGAAAAACTACAATTTTTAAGGTAAAAAGTGGTCTGTGTGAGCTATTAGAGTGCTATAAGTAGCTATAAGTTTGCCAAATATTGTTAGTTAAAAATTACAAGTCCCTGTAAGTTATTCTGAAAAAAGTGAAAAAACATTTTTTTCCTTAATTTTGTCAACAAAAAGTTGACGAAAAAATTTTTGGCATGAAATGTTAAAAAAAAATCTGTTAAGCAGACTTTTAGCTATATTATTGCCATATATAGTTAAGCGGTATTATAAAGTTTGAATTAGCTGTTGGCCAAATACTGATGACACCGTTTTTTGATGCCCCATTGATTTCCAGAAACTTTGGAGGTCCATAAAAAAAATTGGTAACCAAATTCGCCAAACTGAGTAAAGGGTTTTACTACCCCATTGTAGGACAATCGACCCTGTACTGTCCAGTTCTTGTGTTTTTCCAAAAGTCTTTATTTGTCGCAAAGTGTAATTAGTAGAAAGGCAAGAAAAAATGTTAATTCATTTATAATTTAAAAAAATTCTCGCCATACTCGCATTAAAAAAATTGTGAAAACGGGTAATTTTTTATCCTTTTTTCTTGAGGAAAAATCATTATAGAACACCGAAAAAGAAATTTGTCCGAGCATCGCTTCCAATTCGGTGATTGGTAATCGAAAAACAGAACTTCTTGCAATGGCAAGGATATGTAAAACTAATTAGAAATGATCCAAATTTGCAATACTTCCGGGTCGCGAATTCTACATTTTCATGACTTCTTTGGAGTGTCTTTTTTTGCTGGAATAAGATTTAAAAAACAACGAATTGAATTTGAATTGATGGTAAAATTTACAAAAAATAAATAATTTTTTTACAAAATAATAGTATAAAATATTATTAATTTTTAAAATTGATATTAAGATTTAAAAAATAACGAAATGAGTTTAGTTCATGGTAAAATTAACAAAAAAATAAATAATTTGTCAGAAAAAAACTCTGAAAAAATTTTTTAAAGTATCGTTGTATCGACAGTAAAATATCGCCGATACCGATGTATCGAAAATCTGAAATATCGCCGATATATCGGTATCGGTATCGGTATTCGTTACATCCCTAATTTAAAGTGTCGTTATATAAGTGTCTTCATATTACATTAGTATTTCAACATTTTGCGTTTCTCGCTTTAGAACACTCTTTCATTTTTAACTGTCATATATTTGTTGTTGTAGCGACCAAAGCTTCACATATTCTGTGAAAATTTCAGGTCCGCAGATTGTAAAATTACATTAACTGATAGAACACCCTTTAATTTTTATTGTTTTAAATATAGGTGTTAATTGGTGTAGTCTATTCTACAGACTACACCAATTAACACGAACTTTGAAAATTTAAAGTGTCTATATATAAGTGTCTTCATATTACATTAGTATATCAACATTTTTCGTTGCTCGCTTTAGAACACCCTTTAATTTTTAGCTGTCATATATTTGTTGTTGTAGCGGCCAAAGCTCTACATATCCTGTGAAAATTTCAGGTCCGTAGCTCTTACGGTTCCCGAGAAAACATTACATTAGTATTTCAACATTTTTCGTTGCTCGCTTTAGAACACCCTTTAATTTTTAGCTGTCATATATTTGTTGTTGTAGCGGCCAAAGCTCTACATATCCTGTGAAAATTTCAGGTCCGTAGCTCTTACGGTTCCCGAGAAAACATTACATTAGTATTTCAACATTTTTCGTTGCTCGCTTTAGAACACCCTTTAATTTTTAGCTGTCATATATTTGTTGTTGTAGCGGCCAAAGCTCTACATATCCTGTGAAAATTTCAGGTCCGTAGCTCTTACAGTTCCCTAGAAAACAGCCTGTGACAGACAGACGGACAGACGGACGGACAGCTTAGCGAAAACAATAGGGTTTCTTTACACTTTTGGTGTATCGGAACCCTAAAAAGGGGTGATAATTTATTAATAGATTGGTACCAGAAACCCACATCTTCTGGAAGAATAATTAACTAATATTCAAAACACCCTAAAAGGATATTAATTAATACAGCAAAACATTTTATAGAAAGGGTATTAGGTATTATTGATATAGAATTCCATAGGATAAATATAGAAAAGATTAAAAATACTTTACTCAATAATAATTACCCAATACAACTTATTTGTAGATTAATAAAACAATATAAAAACCCTAATAATTTGAACATAAGAATAGTTAATGAGCCCAAAATGTATAAATCACTAAGGGATCTACCTAAATAAGAGCGTTGTGACGTCGCGTTAGCAGCAGTGTTCGTATTTTCTATACATTTTAATAATTTTTAATTTCAATATACGGTAAATACATACCCTGCTGACGTCGCGTTGGCTCAACGCTCTTATTTGGGGAGCTCAGTCACTTATGTTGATCCTATATCTGAAAGATTGGAAAACTCAAAAATTCATGATAACAAGAAATATATAATGGCCAATAAAACATATAATACATTAGGTAGATTATTTAGTAAAACAAAGGATAATATAGATAAATTGGAAATGTCTAATTTAGTTTATAAAATACCATGTAGTGGTAATGATAATGAAACGTGTAATAAGGTATATGTTGGGACAACCAAAAATAAACTAAAAAGTAGAATATAAGAACATTGTTCGATATCGAATGTCATAATCTCAAACTATGAAAACTCGATCGAATCAGCTCGATATCGAAAGCGACGATTCGGCCCCAGATTATAAGTACAGAAACACTACATCTACACAAAAAAAAAACAGCTTTAGCATTACATTGCTCTAACACTAATCATTGTCCTGATTTTAAAAATACAAAAATTTTATATACACAGAGAAAACAGATTCATTGTGATAACCGAATTTGCCGCCAATCGAATTTAGTCGGTTCTGTGTACTATCGTATAATTCGATTGTAACTGCTGAATGGATTCGGTACAGGGAACTGAATATCGCAGCATGACGCATTCAAATATAAAAAACTATTGTGAATTAATTTTGAAATATATATAAATGTTTAATTTATTGAAGTCACAAACCAATCATCATAAAAATAAATACATATGTTTATGTATATATGTACATAAACTTAAAACACATTATTAAATCTAAAAACTCTCACTGTCGCTGTTTTTGATGCTTATTTAAAAGGTCCATAACCCCTTAAGGTACTATTATTAATTTGAATGTGACTTGTGGTTTTGACTGTAAAAAAAAATTAAAAAATGGACATTAAAAGAAAAAACTGTTCTAGGGACAGACAATTTGCGGAACTTACTAAATGATTTTACTAAATGAATAACAATTTATCAAGGAGCTGGTCGCTGTATCTGCACGATTTATGTAGAAGCATTTAACTCTATTATAATGAATTTATCTTTCAAGAATTCTTCCACTTCAAAAGTAGACGTTACTTACATTGCGTAAACTTTGCTATGCTTCCACCGTTTCACGGCTGAATACTTCAAAAGTATTTAATCCAAGGACAGCATATGCTTTCGCCATCAATCTGCGGAAATACCAAATAAATCATTGTGTATAACGACGGAATTACATAATTAAAAATAGAAAACTTACCTTTTAGCAATAAGCAGGATTAAAATCGATTTGCGAAACTATTTAGATTTTGAGCTCATTTCTAATGTTGTATGTGACTTCAAAAATTTTATAATATTTAAATTATTAATTTAACATGTCAAGTTCTTCTAACCATATACTGATTATTTTAAATTTTTATTCGATTGGAAGACCGAATTTATATAATAAAGTTTTGCTATTGTAAATGAAAATATATCAGAAGTATATTATTTCAGATATAAGAACAGAAATATTATTGAATTTATTAAAATTCAGTACATGTAATGGAATATTAATTAATATAATGAAATTTTATTAGTTGTAACTGTTTTTCAAATGATTTGTTTTCTCTGTGTACAGAAAATAATTATAAACGTAGTTTAATGCAAGAAATGTTACAGATTAGCAGAGTACAAACTACACAACGAATTAACCATAAAATAGACACAGCAAATGTTGCCCAAAATTATAGATATTTAGTTAGTAGCAGCAAAAGCTAAGAAATTTTTTGTACAATGTTGTTTTTGTGGTTGAAAATGTTACTGTAAAGTTATTTCCTTTACTTAACATACAGAAATAATAGTTTTTTCTTTTGACGCCTTAAAATATGTTTCAAATAATTTTTTAGTTTTGAATATCGATGCAGTTGCGTAAAAAGGGCCAATATGTTTTTGTTTACATTGCTACGGCAAATCAAGCGGGCCGGCCAATCTGCATAATAAAGTATTTAAAAAATTATATATGTATAGTGGTATTTTTTAAAAGGGTTTGGCTTTCATACACTGGACCAAAATACATTAGGGTTTTGAAACCACATTTTCCAATAACAAACATAAAAATAAATTATTTCTCAATGTAGTTTGCATGTTAACTTAAATGAAAATTTAAAATAGTGATTATATTATTAGTAAAAATGGTCAGAACATTTATATATTTATGCTCAGCTCGAAAATGCGTAGAAAAACTTTGAGCATTATACTCTGCTACCTTTTATTATTTAAGAGATATTTCAATGCAAAAATTTATTTTGCACATATAGCCATAATTTTTTCGCGCTTTTGGAATATAATTGTTTTAGTATATTATCCTAATTTTTCCAAAGCTAAAGTATCTAAAAACTTTTAAGATTGGTTGAGATTTGCGAAAGTTCCAGCACTTTTAAGGCTTTCCACATGCGATACATTTAGTTTTAGCCTTTGTACATATTCTGCAAATTTTCGCAAGCTATATTGTGCAAGTATAGCCCCTAACTCATTGATATACCAAATATCAAATTAATTTAAACAGTAGTTTAGCAGTTCTTCGTTTTTTAACATTTATTTTGTGCAAAATGCACTGGGAATGTGTTGCATGTATAATTTTACATTGAAATTTTATTTAAAAAAATTATAACTTTGCCAATTCCCAAGCGATTTTTATAATTTAAGACTTATTGTAATCGCTAAAAATACGCTTTGTATGAAAATATAAGAAATGGTAGGTTTCCAAGCAAATTGTTGCAAAAATTTAGGCCAAATTTAAAAAAATCGGAATTAAATAAAAAATTTAATTTTCCATGAAATATAAGTAAAAACAAAATCTTTTAAATATACACGAAAAGCTTAAGTCCTCCCCTATTTGACACAGTTTAAAAATTGAAAATCGGCGCAGAAACAACGTTGTAGCAAAATTTTTTTTCCGTGAAGTCCCAAAAAACCGTTTTTTATCGATAACTTCCGATTTTGATGGCGTATTTCCATTTTTTAAAATGGCAAAATCATTTACTTAACTAGACCTATGAGCCCCACTAAGTCGTTTTTCGTATTTGTGTAAAAATATGGAAGCATATATATGGCCAAACTGCCAGATTGGCCCTTTTAATTTTTAATTACTAGAACTATTGCTACGTAAAAATGGCCAAACTGCACTATTTTGGCCTTTTCATAATTTTTCTTATAAATAAGAACGTTTAGATGATAATGGAGGTACTGAAATAGGTAGACCACTAAATTGCTCCCGACCAACTATATAGTCGTAAACGTTATTTGCTTGCCGTATCATCTATATAAATCTTAGAAACATTATTTTAAACTACAGATTGGCCCTTTTTACGCAACTACGTCGATATCTGTTAAATAATTTTTTCATAATAATTTTAATTGTTTTCGAAAAATGTATACATATGCCTGAAGAAGCTACCCATTCTTGGCAGCGAAATATTTTAGAAAAATAAATTAATTAATACAATTTTTATATAAAAAACTAATCTCAAGCTCAATAAAGATAAACTTAATACATATAATCAGAAGATCGATTTTTTTAGTTTTAGCGCTTTTTTTGTTTATGGCGCTTTTTTCGTTTTAGTGATTTTTTAAAATTTTTTTGGTTTTAGCGATTTTTCGTTTTAGAGCTTTTTTTCGTTTTGACGAATTTTTCGGTTTTTGTCGTTTTTGGTGATCTTTTTAATTTTGCGGCTTTTTTCCTTTAAGCGCTTTTTTCATTTTGGCGATTTTTCGTTTTGATATATTTTTAATTTTGGAATTTTTTATTTTATGCGTTTTTTCAAATATCAAGATTTTACCTCTTACGGTTTCCAAGATACATCAAATTGTCTAAATTACATAATCAAAATTACATTAACTGATAGAACACCCTTTAATTTTTATTGTTTTAAATATCGGTGTTAATTGGTGTAGTCTATCCTACAGACTACACCAATTAACACGATCTTTGAAAATTTAAAGTGTCTATATATAAGTGTCTGTATATTACATTAGTATTTCAACATTTTTCGCTGTTCGTTTTAGAACACCCTTTAACTTTTAACTGGCATATATTATAGTGACCAAAGTTTTACATATTCTGTGAAAATTTTAGGTCCGTAGCTCTTACGGTTCTCGAGAAAACAGCCTCCGACAGAAAGACGGACAGACAGACGAACGGACAGCGTAGCGGAAACAGTATGGTTCCTTTACACTTTTGGTGTACGGAGCCTTAAAAATGAGGGCCTGTCAAAAAAAATGTTCAACTTATAACTGATTTTTCAAGCTTGAAACATTGAAGTGTTGCCAAGTTAACGGTTTATTAATGAATTCAGCGATTTAGGGCCTCTTTTTTCAACTTTTTTTTGCCTTGGAGGTTTATTATAAATAAAAAGTAGGCAGCACTTAAAGAAAACTTGGGCTTATTACGGTTCTCGATTCGACTCGAGAGTTGGTAATAGATTAAAGAAAAATTTTGTATTTTTCTTTAATCTACTACAAACTCTCGAGTCGATTCGAGAACGGTAATCAGGCTCATTACGTTTTCTTTACATTTTGTATAGCTGCTTCTTTCTATAATATGCTGTTTCTTTCTTTCAATCTTATAGCAAAACAATGCAAGAAAAATAAGGGCTTAAGCGCTTTTTTCATTTTGGCGATTTTTCGTTTTGAAATATTTTTAGTTTTGGATTTTTTTATTTTTAGCGTTTTTTTTTAAATTCCATGAGTTTGTCTCTTACGGTTTCCAAGATACACCAAATTGTCTATAGAAAATTACCTTTCCATTGGTTCAAAGTAAATTAAATGTTAAGTAAAATTAAAAACAAATAATGTTTCTTTTTAACAAACCAATTGATTGAAATTTTTTAGAATCCCAGCAAAAACTTGGCAATGAGTTGTCATTACCGAACAACATATTTTTCAATCAGAAACCACATACCGTCTGAACTACTTTACAGTAGTTTAACAATTACTTAGTAGTAATTAAATAAGACATTTATTCTCAAGCAAAGTGTTGCAGAAAAATAAGCAACATTTTAAAGAATCGAAAAAAATAAAAAATAAATATTTCTTTTGATGCCATTTCCATAAAATATAAGTCAAAATGAAATCTTTTACATAAATATACGCAGAAAGCTTAAGTCCTCCTCTAGTCGACACAGTTTAAAAATTAAAAAATCGGTGCAGAAACAACACAGTGATAAATTTTTTGTCCGTGAAGTCCCAAAAATCTTTTTTTGTCGATAACTTCCGATTTTGAGTGTGTATTGTTATTTTATAAAATGGCACAATTATCTACTCAACTAGACCTACCTTAGACCTTACTTAGTCGTTTGTCACGAGTAAATAAAACTTGAAATTTTGTAACAGCGTGTTATTATTATTATTATTATTATTATTATTATTATTATTATTATTATTATTATTATTATTTAAAAATATAATATATCTATGTTATTTTAATAACATGCGGCCCTGTTTTGTAAGTCGAGCCGATTTGAAAATTAATAATAGTCCCCCTGGCGTTTTAAAAATCATATACAACAATTTTCGTTCAGATATGATATATGTGTCTTAAGTAATAGCAAATTAAAAAAATTTAGGAATAAATTTTTATAAAAAAAATATACAAATGCGCTAGAAATTACTTTTCTCATTTGGATTTTTAGCGCCCTTTGACATCTGGCGCCTAGAACAATCGATCCACTCGCTGCACCCTTAGGCCGGCGCTGTACTTTTGCCCCTATGTGCAATGGCGAAAACATTGTTACCATCAGTTAAGCCGTTCAATAGTTATAAGGGTGTTGCATACACACACATACAGACAGACATCATCGTAAAAATAGTCAGAATAGCTTTCTAGGACCTCAAAACGTGGAGACCTGATGAAAACTCGATTTTCGAAAATCGGGATGAAATCAGTGGCTTCCCATTTTTATATTGCGAGAAGTTAAAAATTAAGTTACTATTATGAAACGTTTATTATTTTTTATTTTTTTATAAAGAGAAGTAACACAACCAGGCAATTAATCAGGCAGTTAATTAATTAATGTGTTACCTTCTTTGGGAAAGCGATAGTGTAGGGAGAACAGGTGGCGAAGTGGGAGAGAAATAGAAAGCTTAATTCATTTACAACTCTGTTTTTGCGCGTTTTTTGTAGAGCAGTGCTGCAGCCCCTCTGGTGTCAAGTAGAGGCATTAATTTGTTTAAGCTGTGTGGCAATTTTTTAATAGTTATTTTACTTTGCCGACGGTTCTGCTACAATACCGACGAAGGAGAGTACTCTGAAGTGCATTAGGATATGTTAGTATTAATCCCCACCGGTACTGCCAAAGTGATCAGTATTATCCCTTCATCACTTTAACAGTCCAACAACAACCAACACAATAACATACCCAATGCACATCAGAGTAATTCATGATATTGTTGGCTTGCAACTTGTCTTGACTCATGCCGTCAGGGTTTTCAGCACACTATTACACTATTTTCTGCCAGTTTGAAAAAAATATTTCGAAAGCGCAAAAAATATAATTTCAGACCGAAAAAATAACTTGAAATAGCTTTTATTTTTGTTAAACAAAATAATAAAAATCAGGATCTTATAACTTTTGCGATAAAGCTCATAACTAGAGCTATACAATTTGGCCTGCCAAGCCGGCTAAAAAGTTAGCTATATAAATTAGCTGGTTAAACGGTCAGCTTAAATAATTTAACTTACTTATGCTCATAATTTCAACAATTAGATATCCAAGACGTAAATTAACCATTAGATATTTTAACCTAGGCGATAAATAAACATTTATTTACAATCATTACCTATTAGTTAAAAGTGCACGGAGGGATATCTATTTGATAAAATGGCAGGCATTAACCGGCTTAGCTGGCTTAATCTGCTTAGCTGGCTTAACCGGCTTAGGTGGCTTAACCGACTTAGTTGGCTTAGCCGGTATAACCAGTTTTTCACTGCCAGTATATTATAAATCGTCAAATAGTTCAAACAAAATTAACCCTTTAACTGCTTTAGCCGTTAGCAACTTGATTAGCCCGGTTAAACTAGCTAAGCCACCTAAGCGGGCTAATCCAGCTAAGCCGGTTAAGGAGCTAACTTATTTAGCTCACTTTTTCAGCCGGTTTGACTGGTCCAAATTATAAAGCGTTAAGGCTGGTTTAGCCAAACGTAACGATGATGTAGTTGCATGTGCTGATCCTTTTCTGTCTCATAGCTTTTCAATGTGACAGAAACGATCAGCACATTCGACTACATTTACGTTTTCTACATTTATGGTCGGCTAAATCAGCCTTTAGTCATAACTATCACTAAAAAGCATATTTTTATATTCTGCTTATTGCGATTAACGATCTTAAAGTGCAAATTAAGTTTTACTTGTACTTCAAAGTATTCACTTCAGTTTTTAATTATTAGTGTAGGAGTATGTCTGGTTGTTATATTCTTATTTGCAATTATTATATAGCAAACACATGTCGGCTGTTAGAATCTGAAAATTTTTTCAATGTCATCCACATCTAAAAAGGTCAGTTTAACAAATGATTTCTTAAATTTACTAAAATAATTTTTTTAAGTGAAAGAGCAGTAACATGTTTAAAGTATAATATAAAGAAAGAAACATATTGCACACTAAATCATAAACAGTCACAACTCAAAAAATCACAAATGTTCAGGAGACGCAAAAAATGGTTTTTAGAAACTTGGGTATAATTTTATAATTAAATTGAGTTCCACAGTAAAGAACTCCTTCTTAAAAGAAAGTTTAATTCATATCATCAGATATAAGATTTACAATTGAAGAAGAATGTTATTCTAAAATTGCATATTTAGACACATTGGTAATAAAAATTAAGTAAAGTGCGACTTTGACTCGCACACGAAGGGTTCCGTATGAATACACATTTAGCCTATTTTTTGTGCTTTTTTGTTTAATTTTATTTTTTTTTTTTTAAAGTATTTTTCGTTGTTTTTGGCGCTTTTTTAATTTTCGTGATTTTTTCTGGCGATTTTTCGTTTTTTTTTCAATTTTTTTGTTTTTTGCCGATTTTTTTAGTTTTGGCGTTTTTTTTGGTTTTTGGCGTTTTTTCCACTTTTTGACTATATTGTTAGTTTTAGCGATTTATTTTAGCTGTGGAGATATTTTTCAGTTTTGGCGCTTTTTTTGGTTTTGTAGACTTTTTTAGGTATTTTTTTAATATTTTTAATTCAAGCGATTTTTTTTTGTTTTGACACTTTTTTACGTTTTGGCGTTTTTTTTTTGGTTTTTGGCGATTTTTTTAGTTTCGGCGCTTTTTTTTTTGGTTTGGCGCTTTTTTGTTTAAATGATTTTTTTCATTTTTGGCGATTTTTTTTCGTTTTTTGATAAATTTTTAGTTTTAGCGATTTTTTATGTTGTAGTGTTTTTTTTCGTTTTGCCGACTTATTTCCGTTTTTGGCGTTGTTTTAGTTTTTTTGGCGATCTTTTTAGTTTTGGTGATATATTGCGTTTTAGCGTTTTTTGAATTTGGTGCTTTATTTCTTTTTTATTTTAGCGTTTTTTTCGTTTCGAAATTTTTTAATTTTAGATTTTTTTAGTTTTAGCGTTTTTTTAAATTTCATGATTCTACATCTTACGGTTTCCAAGATACCGCATATTGTCTAAATTACATAGTCAAAGTTACATTAACTGATAGAATACCCTTTAATTTTTATTGTTTTAAATATCGGTGTTAATTGGTGTAGTCTATTATACAGACTACACCAATTAGCACTTAGCTTGAAAATTTAAAGTGTCGTTATATAAGTGTCTTGATATTACATTAGTATTTCAACATTTTGCGTTTCTCGCTTTAGAACACTCTTTCATTTTTAACTGTCATATATTTGTTACTGTAGCGACCAAAGCTTTACATATTCTGTGAAAATTTCAGGTCCGCAGATTGTAAAATTACATTAACTGATAGAACACCCTTTAATTTTTATTGTTTTAAATATAGGTGTTAATTGGTGTAGTCTATTCTACAGACTACACCAATTAACACGAACTTTGAAAATTTAAAGTGTCTATATATAAGTGTCTTCATATTACATTAGTATATCAACATTTTTCGTTGCTCGCTTTAGAACACACTTTAATTTTTAGCTGTCATATATTTGTTGTTATAGCGGTCAACGTTTTACATATTCTGTGAAAATTTCAGGTCCATAGCTCTTACGGTTCCCGAGAAAACATTACATTAGTATTTCAACATTTTTCGTTGCTCGCTTTAGAACACCATTTAATTTTTAGCTGTCATATATTTGTTGTTGTAGCGGCCAAAGTTCTACATATCCTGTGAAAATTTCCGTAGCTCTTACAGTTCCCGAGATAACAGCCTGTGACAGACAGACGGACAGACGGACGGACAGCTTAGCGAAAACAATAGGGTTTCTTTACACTTTTGGTGTATCGGAACCCTAAAAAGGGGTGATAATTTATTAATAGATTGGTACCAGAAACCCACATCTTCTGGAAGAATAATTAACTAATATTCAAAACACCCTAAAAGGATATTAATTAATACAGCAAAACATTTTATAGAAAGGGTATTAGGTATTATTGATATAGAATTCCATAGGATACATATAGAAAAGATTAAAAATACTTTACTCAATAATAATTACCCAATACAACTTATTTGTAGATTAATAAAACAATATAAAAACCCTAATAATTTGAACATAAGAATAGTTAATGAGCCCAAAATGTATAAATCACTAAGGGATCTACCTAAATAAGAGCGTTGTGACGTCGCGTTAGCAGCAGTGTTCGTATTTTCTATACATTTTAATAATTTTTAATTTCAATATACGGTAAATACATACCCTGCTGACGTCGCGTTGGCTCAACGCTCTTATTTGGGGAGCTCAGTCACTTATGTTGATCCTATATCTGAAAGATTGGAAAACTCAAAAATTCATGATAACAAGAAATATATAATGGCCAATAAAACATATAATACATTAGGTAGATTATTTAGTAAAACAAAGGATAAGATAGATAAATTGGAAATGTCTAATTTAGTTTATAAAATACCATGTAGTGGTAATGATAATGAAACGTGTAATAAGGTATATGTTGGGACAACCAAAAATAAACTAAAAAGTAGAATTGTAGGACACAGATCAGGGGCCGAATCGTCGCTTTCGATATCGAGCTGATTCGATCGAGTTTTCTTAGTTTGAGATTGTGGCATTCGCTATCGATCAATATAAGAACATTGTTCGATATCGAATGTCATAATCTCAAACTATGAAAACTCGATCGAATCAGCTCGATATCGAAAGCGACGATTCGGCCCCAGATTATAAGTACAGAAACACTACATCTACACAAAAAAAAAAAACAGCTTTAGCATTACATTGCTCTAACACTAATCATTGTCCTGATTTTAAAAATACAAAAATTTTATATACACAGAGAAAACAGATTCATTGTGATAACCGAATTTGCCGCCAATCGAATTTAGTCGGTTCTGTGTACTATCGTATAATTCGATTGTAACTGCTGAATGGATTCGGTACAGGGAACTGAATATCGCAGCATGACGCATTCAAATATAAAAAACTATTGTGAATTAATTTTGAAATATATATAAATGTTTAATTTATTGAAGTCACAAACCAATCATCATAAAAATAAATACATATGTTTATGTATATATGTACATAAACTTAAAACACATTATTAAATCTAAAAACTCTCACTGTCGCTGTTTTTGATGCTTATTTAAAAGGTCCATAACCCCTTAAGGTACTATTATTAATTTGAATGTGACTTGTGGTTTTGACTGTAAAAAAAAATTAAAAAATGGACATTAAAAGAAAAAACTGTTCTAGGGACAGACAATTTGCGGAACTTACTAAATGATTTTACTAAATGAATAACAATTTATCAAGGAGCTGGTCGCTGTATCTGCACGATTTATGTAGAAGCATTTAACTCTATTATAATGAATTTATCTTTCAAGAATTCTTCCACTTCAAAAGTAGACGTTACTTACATTGCGTAAACTTTGCTATGCTTCCACCGTTTCACGGCTGAATACTTCAAAAGTATTTAATCCAAGGACAGCATATGCTTTCGCCATCAATCTGCGGAAATACCAAATAAATCATTGTGTATAACGACGGAATTACATAATTAAAAATAGAAAACTTACCTTTTAGCAATAAGCAGGATTAAAATCGATTTGCGAAACTATTTAGATTTTGAGCTCATTTCTAATGTTGTATGTGACTTCAAAAATTTTATAATATTTAAATTATTAATTTAACATGTCAAGTTCTTCTAACCATATACTGATTATTTTAAATTTTTATTCGATTGGAAGACCGAATTTATATAATAAAGTTTTGCTATTGTAAATGAAAATATATCAGAAGTATATTATTTCAGATATAAGAACAGAAATATTATTGAATTTATTAAAATTCAGTACATGTAATGGAATATTAATTAATATAATGAAATTTTATTAGTTGTAACTGTTTTTCAAATGATTTGTTTTCTCTGTGTACAGAAAATAATTATAAACGTAGTTTAATGCTAGAAATGTTACAGATTAGCAGAGTACAAACTACACAACGAATTAACCATAAAATAGACACAGCAAATGTTGCCCAAAATTATAGATATTTAGTTAGTAGCAGCAAAAGCTAAGAAATTTTTTGTACAATGTTGTTTTTGTGGTTGAAAATGTTACTGTAAAGTTATTTCCTTTACTTAACATAAAGAAAAAATAGTTTTTTCTTTTGACGCCTTAAAATATGTTTCAAATAATTTTTTAGTTTTGAATATCGATGCAGTTGCGTAAAAAGGGCCAATATGTTTTTGTTTACATTGCTACGGCAAATCAAGCGGGCCGGCCAATCTGCATAATAAAGTATTTAAAAAATTATATATGTATAGTGGTATTTTTTAAAAGGGTTTGGCTTTCATACACTGGACCAAAATACATTAGGGTTTTGAAACCACATTTTCCAATAACAAACATAAAAATAAATTATTTCTCAATGTAGTTTGCATGTTAACTTAAATGAAAATTTAAAATAGTGATTATATTATTAGTAAAAATGGTCAGAACATTTATATATTTATGCTCAGCTCGAAAATGCGAAGAAAAACTTTGAGCATTATACTCTGCTACCTTTTATTATTTAAGAGATATTTCAATGCAAAAATTTATTTTGCACATATAGCCATAATTTTTTCGCGCTTTTGGAATATAATTGTTTTAGTATATTATCCTAATTTTTCCAAAGCTAAAGTATCTAAAAACTTTTAAGATTGGTTGAGATTTGCGAAAGTTCCAGCACTTTTAAGGCTTTCCACATGCGATACATTTAGTTTTAGCCTTTGTACATATTCTGCAAATTTTCGCAAGCTATATTGTGCAAGTATAGCCCCTAATTCATTGATATACCAAATATCAAATTAATTTAAACAGTAGTTTAGCAGTTCTTCGTTTTTTAACATTTATTTTGTGCAAAATGCACTGGGAATGTGTTGCATGTATAATTTTACATTGAAATTTTATTTAAAAAAATTATAACTTTGCCAATTCCCAAGCGATTTTTATAATTTAAGACTTATTGTAATCGCTAAAAAATACGCTTTGTATGAAAATATAAGAAATGGTAGGTTTCCAAGCAAATTGTTGCAAAAATTTAGGCCAAATTTAAAAAAATCGGAATTAAATAAAAAATTTAATTTTCCATGAAATATAAGTAAAAACAAAATCTTTTAAATATACACGAAAAGCTTAAGTCCTCCCCTATTCGACACAGTTTAAAAATTGAAAATCGGCGCAGAAACAACGTTGTAGCAAAATTTTTTTTCCGTGAAGTCCCAAAAAACCGTTTTTTATCGATAACTTCCGATTTTGATGGCGTATTTCCATTTTTTAAAATGGCAAAATCATTTACTTAACTAGACCTATGAGCCCCACTAAGTCGTTTTTCGTATTTGTGTAAAAATATGGAAGCATATATATGGCCAAACTGCCAGATTGGCCCTTTTAATTTTTAATTACTAGAACTATTGCTACGTAAAAATGGCCAAACTGCACTATTTTGGCCTTTTCATAATTTTTCTTATAAACAAGAACGTTTAGATGATAATGGAGGTACTGAAATAGGTAGACCACTAAATTGCTCCCGACCAACTATATAGTCGTAAACGTTATTTGCTTGCCGTATCATCTATATAAATCTTAGAAACATTATTTTAAACTGCAGATTGGCCCTTTTTACGCAACTACGTCGATATCTGTTAAATAATTTTTTCATAATAATTTTAATTGTTTTCGAAAAATGTATACATATGCCTGAAGAAGCTACCCATTCTTGGCAGCGAAATATTTTAGAAAAATAAATTAATTAATACAATTTTTATATAAAAAACTAATCTCAAGCTCAATAAAGATAAACTTAATACATATAATCAGAAGATCGATTTTTTTAGTTTTAGCGCTTTTTTTGTTTATGGCGCTTTTTTCGTTTTAGTGATTTTTTAAAATTTTTTTGGTTTTAGCGATTTTTCGTTTTAGAGCTTTTTTTCGTTTTGACGAATTTTTCGGTTTTTGTCGTTTTTGGTGATCTTTTTAATTTTGCGGCTTTTTTCCTTTAAGCGCTTTTTTCATTTTGGCGATTTTTCGTTTTGATATATTTTTAATTTTGGAATTTTTTATTTTATGCGTTTTTTCAAATATCAAGATTTTACCTCTTACGGTTTCCAAGATACATCAAATTGTCTAAATTACATAATCAAAATTACATTAACTGATAGAACACCCTTTAATTTTTATTGTTTTAAATATCGGTGTTAATTGGTGTAGTCTATCCTACAGACTACACCAATTAACACGATCTTTGAAAATTTAAAGTGTCTATATATAAGTGTCTGTATATTACATTAGTATTTCAACATTTTTCGCTGTTCGTTTTAGAACACCCTTTAACTTTTAACTGGCATATATTATAGCGACCAAAGTTTTACATATTCTGTGAAAATTTTAGGTCCGTAGCTCTTACGGTTCTCGAGAAAACAGCCTGCGACAGAAAGACGGACAGACAGACGAACGGACAGCGTAGCGGAAACAGTATGGTTCCTTTACACTTTTGGTGTACGGAGCCTTAAAAATGAGGGCCTGTCAAAAAAAATGTTCAACTTATAACTGATTTTTCAAGCTTGAAACATTGAAGTGTTGCCAAGTTAACGGTTTATTAATGAATTCAGCGATTTAGGGCCTCTTTTTTCAACTTTTTTTTGCCTTGGAGGTTTATTATAAATAAAAAGTAGGCAGCACTTAAAGAAAACTTGGGCTTATTACGGTTCTCGATTCGACTCGAGAGTTGGTAATAGATTAAAGAAAAATTTTGTATTTTTCTTTAATCTACTACAAACTCTCGAGTCGATTCGAGAACGGTAATCAGGCTCATTACGTTTTCTTTACATTTTGTATAGC
The DNA here is from genome assembly GCA_956483635.1 of Panzeria rudis. NCBI lineage: Eukaryota > Metazoa > Arthropoda > Insecta > Diptera > Tachinidae > Panzeria > Panzeria rudis. Next base: position 88,090,008 of record OY101448.1, on the reverse strand, counting down.
TGCTTCTTTCTATAATATGCTGTTTCTTTCTTTCAATCTTATAGCAAAACAATGCAAGAAAAATAAGGGCTTAAGCGCTTTTTTCATTTTGGCGATTTTTCGTTTTGAAATATTTTTAGTTTTGGATTTTTTTATTTTTAGCGTTTTTTTTAAATTCCATGAGTTTGTCTCTTACGGTTTCCAAGATACACCAAATTTTCTAAATTGCATAGTCAAAATTACATTAACTGATAGAACACCCTTTAATTTTTATTGTTTTTAATATCAACAGACTACGCTAATTAATACTAACTTTGTCTAAATATTAGTGTCTATATATTACACTAGTATTTCAACATGTTTCGTTGCTCGCTTTAGAGCGCTCTTTAATTTTTAACTGTCATATCTTTGTTGTTGTAACGGCCAAAGGTGTACATATTCTGTGAAAATTGCAGGTCCGTAGCTCTTACGATTCCCGAGAAAACTGGCTGTGGCAGACAGACAGACGGACAGCGTAAATAAAACAATAGGAATACTTTACACTTTTGGTGTACGAAACCCTACAAAAATTTCTAACTTGGTAAAAAATTACTTCGGGTGGCTACTAGTCAGAAGTTATACAATAAATATAAAAGAAACACTTTTTTTATTAAAATCAAAAAGCATGCGGCACGACACGCACACTTGCATAGTTGTTGATTTCACTTGGAAATTGTATTTGTTAACTAACTTTCAATGCATTAATAAACTTATTTAATAGATCTCACGAATTGCTATTTGTTTTTGTTCAAATAAATTAAATTAAATGATATATGTACATATTGGGTGCGTTCATAAGACGTAGCTGTTGAGCTCAACTGTTGTAAAACTGTTGGCAACTGTTGCGCCCAACAGTTACGTCTTAGAAACGGTTTGATGGATATACTGAAATATGAACAGCTGATAAATGTAGACAATTAGAAACAGGCACAAAAGACATAGTTGAAACTAACTAAATTAATTAGTTTAGTACTCAGTTTTGAGTGCATTTTGGTTCCATAAAATATTTTATAAACATGGGTATCCAATGCGATAGTCAGCACCATACGAATTGTCCATTTTCATTTTATTTTAACATTTTCACCACAAAGCAAAAACCACTGCAATAAAATAAGAAGGCTGCGCCGATAATTTTTTAATGTACTCGATTATCGTATGCCGTAATCCCAAAAAGAAAATTATCGAACAATTTTACTCGATCACGTATGCGGTAATTCGGCCCCTGAATGTAACGTTCGTCACGTATGATTTGCCCATATGTATATTTTTATCCGCTGAATTTAGAAATGACCATAAAACTTTTCGGTAAGCTCTAGTTTCAAATATATACTTTTATATTTTCATAAATTACAAAAATTTTGTTCTTTTTTATTTATGTTATTACTCCATTATATCGCCCATGCACTTCAAAAGTTGTACAATTCCATATAAATATCTTTTCTAATAACATTTAAACGCTTATTTTCAATAAAAGGTATAAAATTTCATCTCAATAACAACTTACTCAATACACAGCAGTTAGTATACACAAGGAGCAACAAAATCTACTTTTTACAAATAAAATAAAAAAGTGGCTACTGGAGCACAAAACAAGATATTTTACTTTCACTAAAAAGATGTTAATTTCTAATCGGATTGATGAAAGTTCACAAAAATGCACATTTTTCTTCCAAACATATGCCGGAAGCCGTGTTGAGAATACAAAAAATAATATCGGATATATTTTGAGAAAACTTTATGTAAATTTTCTTTGTTGTTTTTCTCCATTCCGGCTTTTTGGCATATGGGCCAAAACAATACTAAAGGCCATGTCAGATAAAACTTTTGCTTCGCGTTGCGTTACAGATTCGCTTTGACATCTAAGATGAAATGTACATACTTATACGAAACATGTCACATAAAGCACTTTTAACGCAGCGTGAAGCGAAAAGTTCGGCAACTCTCATCTTTTTGCTTGCTTTGACAATCAGCTGGAATAATTTTCTTTTATTATATTGCCAAACGAAACATATTGCGCGTTTGAATCTGTTTTAATAAGAGGTAAATATGTATGTGGCATTTATTTATTTATAATAAATCGTAAAATAACATAATTGACTTTTATTTTTATAAAAAATATGTATATAAATAGCAAAATTATCAACTACTTTTTTGGTAAACGATCAATGCGCGAGCAGAGGGCGAAGCCGATGTAAAATGGTGATCGGCGCCGGCTAAGAACAAATATAGTCGGCGGCGGCTATTAGCCGGCTAAGAGCCGAAAATTTTTCGCCGGCGGCGGCTACCCAAATTTATCGGCTAACGGTCGGCTAACAGAGTATTTCTTGCTTACTTACATACAAGGTATATTTACAACAGGTATACTCGGCCCAATTATAAATAAACTTGCCTTTCTAGACGATTTACTGCCTTATTTATAAAAATAATTTTCATAAGAAATTTTTTTCATATGTTCCAAAACCGAATTAAATATTTTTAAATGCGCATGTTAGTAAATATCCACTTTTTATTATAAAAAATCGGCTTAGCCGCTAGCCGATATTAGCCGCAATAATCGGCGGCGGCTAAGTGATTGTGAAAATCACCGGCGGCGGCTAATAGCCGGCTATTAACCAACCGGCTTCGTGCTCTGTGCGCGAGTGTTGTCAAAGTTTTCATTGTGTCATACACCTTTTGCTTTACACTTTTCTATCAAAGTTAGAAACGTCACGCAAAGCGACAAAGTTTTATCTGACACGGCCTTAAGGTCGCGATATGTACATACATACATATTAAATATCTGCAGCGAGTAACTTTTTGCTGGATATATGAAACTGGCTGTCGAATGTAATAAATATTTGTTCTCCCGCTCACAACACAAGCAGTGAAGAGTAAGACTGTTTGTGTGCCAAATACCAATGTGTAAGCAGCCGAAGTTAAACATGTTTCGCAAGCAATGAACATGCAAAAATGAAGACAACAACAAGAAGTACCTTAAAAATTATGTTCACTTCATGTAATACTTGAAGTATTTTTTAGCGATTTATTAGTAAGGTTGAAATTCGTATATTGTATATGGGACTCCAACTACTATGAACCATATGTGCACGTACAAGCACACATCCATACATATATATGTACATATATGTAAATGCATCAGGGTTTTGACTAATTTTTTACAAAAAATTTACCTTTCACTATGTGATAGCCAATACTATATCAATAATAAAAATCGTGATTGCGGGTCATTTTGGCAGAAAACCTTCAGCACCAAATGCAATTTCTAAAAACAATTAGGTAATTTTTTTATTAAATTAATATGCATATGCATTGTTTATTGATTTTGATAAAATTTAGTACGAATGATGCCGCTGCACTATCGCAAATCGTATTTAATTGATTTAAACATAAGTCGGCACGGCTTAATGGTCCTAAAAAGGTTCAATATTTTTTACAGGAGTACATATCATCGTTACGAAAGTATTTGGAGGGTATGCGTCAAAAATAAAAATCGAAGTCGAAAAATAATGGCAAATACGTGAATTTATATGTATCAAATATTCACATATTAGCCTGTCTCTTATGTTTCGAAATCGATTTTTTTACGTATACCCTCCAAATTTTTTCGCAATGACACTATGTACTTCAGGAAAAAAAGTTGGTATTTTTTATGAACGTTAACCCGTGCCGACTTGCTAGGCAATCAATTACAAATGTATTTAAAACTTCAAAAAATGTGGGACAGTCTAATATACATACATATATATGTATAACACATTTTTTAAATGATTTTTTTTATAAAGATAAAATCAGCTGGCGATTTTTCGTTTTGACATTTTTTCAATTTTAGAATTTATTAATTTTTATTGTTTTAAATATCAGTGTTAATTGGTGTAGTCTATTCTACGGACCAAAGCGAATTAATATCAAGTGGCCTTATCATCAAAACAACACACATACAAAGTAGGTGTAGGACTATTTTTATTTGTGCTTTGACAGTTCGGGTTAAAGTTTTTCTCTTTTCTTATATAGAGTTTGACTGATAGGGTGTAATCAGCTGATGATCATCTGTGATGATAAGGCTACCTGGTACTGAATTCGCCTTGCTACGGACTACACAAATTAACACTAACTTTGAAAATTAAAAGTATCTATATATGTATAATTGTCTGTATATTACATTAGTATTTCAATATGTTTCGTTGCTCGCTTTAGAACGCCTTTCAATTTTTAACTTTCATATATTTGTTGTTGGAACGGCCAAAGTTTCACATATTCTGTGAAAGTTTCAGGTCCGCAGCTCTTACATTTCCCGAGAAAACAGCATGTGGCAGACAGACAGAAGGACACCGTAGCGAAAACAATAGGGAACCTTTACACTTTTGGTGTACGGAACCCTAAAAAGGAAGCCCTAATAAAAATTAAGCCTTTATACATAATATGTATATTGTATATATGCAGATTACGAAAAAAATTATTTTCACATTTAATCTTTAAAGCTATGTCGTAAAATAATGCCTTAATTCATAAAAAATATTTCTGATTTATAACAGACTAATAAAACAAATTTTCATAAAAAAATTTCTTTTATAAGCCTATTATTAATCAAAAAATTTTTTATGAATAAGGTTGTAAATGTTAGAAATTAACTGATAATAATAATTTAAATAAATATATGACTTAATAAAGAGTGTAAATAAATACATTAATTAAAAACTTGGAGCATTTAGTTCCATTTTGTTACACTTCACTCAACAAATAAGAAGAGATGGAATGCACAGAACAATAGGTCTTTTTATTTGCCAAACTTCACGTGGTACTTTTAGTACTACGTAAAGTTTTGCTGTCGCATGATACTTGGCATGTTCGCCTTATATATGTACGAATGAGAGTTAAAAATAAACGTGCATTTACCTAGCACACACGCAATCGAGTAACAACCAATAGTTGTTTTTGGTGATTTTGTTATTACAAAAACATGTACATTGTCTTTTAGTATAGTTCGAGTAAGTGTTCATGCTTTGCGAGTTTGTATGTACTTCTTAACTACAAATCCATTTGCGCAGGAGCTTAATACATATGTATATGGAGTGCCGCATCAAGAAGTAACATTTCCCTACTGAAATATTTTGCATAAATTGACAAACAATTTGGAAAAAAATGTTTGTTGCAATCAAAACTTTTTTGAAAATTGGAAATGTGACGTTTTGGTGGGGCACTCCACTCCATATTTATACATGAAGTACTACCTAAAATGAATTTACCTATGAGATTAAGTTGTTTGTTACGTATTCCAAAAATGTTTCATAAGTACATAAGTATCAGTGATGGAAAATACTGATTCTGAAATGGTACCAAACTTCAACTTATAAGGTACTTTTTTCACCTTAATGGTACTTTTTTCAAAAGAATTTAAAAAATACAGCTTCTGCAATTCTTAATTATCATACAACCGATTTTCGACATTTGAACATATATTTTCATAATTTCTGTAGTGTTGTTTCGTTTTTAAAACTCTTCGGGTTAGTCTTCTCTTTAAATACGGAAATTCTTGAGTTTAGTTCTAGTTATTAAATTCAAAAAATTTATAGCTACATACATATAAGTGAGTTCAACTAACAACAACCTTTCATAACTTAACGACCCTTTTCGCAATGTACGATTAAAAGTTAACTTGAACTTGCCATTGAAGTCCACGTTAACTTCAAAGTGTTTTTATAAACAATTAATATTCTACTGAATAAATAATATATTAATTTTGGGAAATAGTGCGATTATAAATTTAAAAAACATAAATTTTAGCACTTCCAAAAAAAATCACGAAAAATACTTAAGGTTTACATAAGTTCTAACTATTTTCTTTAGCAGCAATGACAGGATATGTTTTAATGTTTTCATTTCGATTGAAGCGGGGTATGTCCCACTATGTTAGATTTAAGAATGTAGAATGTGCAATCAAAACTTAGGGGTGAATTCTTCATTTCAGCTCAATAAGAAGAGTGGGAATTAAATAGCCTCCCAATGAATTTTAAGTTTGAACCGATTTATTTTCTTCAAATAAAGAAATCAAGAGTTTTTGGAACTTCCCAGCGGCAAAACTTACGAGGCATTCACTATTCTCAGGCAGGCCTTCTAGAAGGCCTCTACACTGGTTTATTCTGGAAGGAGTATTCTATTTTTAGATTTTTCGTTTTGTTTAATAAAAAATATTCTTTAGAAATAACAGACATTCTCGTATTCTTTTTTCGCAAATAATTTGTATATAACACTTAAATTTACGTACAAGAGGCATCATACATGCTGCTATTATGCCGTTTATGTTGTAGCTACTACATCATGTTCAACTCGTTCGAAATAAATACATGAAAGTTAGCCTCCCTCATATGTTTAAAAAATTACTTTGGATGAAAAGGAGTTTGAAATAAATAAAACATCACGATAATCAAAAATATAGAAGCCGTTATAAAAATACCCAGATTAAAAAATGTACCTCCATTTCATTTTTAACAGACCTTACCAGACCAGGCCTTCTATGGGTCGAGGAAGGCCTTGGTCCGCAATGACATCGCGTGTCAAAAAGAAAGGAGTATGTAATGGGACGGAAGAACTACAGACTGCTAAATAAGGCCTTATAGAAGGCCCTTTACTTCTTTCATTTACCGCTGGTTTGTTGTTGAAAACTAACACATACATAAAGAAAAATAATGTTTAAGTAGTTTTTGCAAAAGTGTTTGATTTTACCATAATTTTGGTTAGTATTTTTTAACGTTATACATTGGAAAAAGTACTTTTTATGTCGTGGGGGTACTGCGGTATTTTGATAATGAAAAAGTACTGAAAATAGTATAATAGAGCTGAATTTTCCATCACGGATAAGTATAGAGGATTGGATGACAAAATATATTTGTGGTAAAAGATTATAGTAAATTTTAAACCTTTTCATTAATATTTTAATGAATCAACTTTTGGTTCTGCAACTTTTTTCAATTTTCTTTTGAAGTTACATTCGCGTTCATATAATGAAATTCTTGCTGCGCAGCTTTTGTTTTTTTACATGGAACTTGTTGTTGGTTAATATTACGAAGAAGAAAACAAAAGCATGTACATGAAGCAGTGTACCCTTTCCCAATCTTCTCACCACTCTCTCCCATATACTCAAAAGTTGCGCAGCAAAAGTTGACACGTATGGACATAGACTTACTATTAGTGAGCGCTTATTTTACTCACTTTGAAACGCAAAATAAAAATTTACACATACACTTAAATACTCACATACACATGCACTTCTGTGGCTGCATCCATATTAAAAGCAAATATGTTTGTCCTGTGTGTCAAATTTTTATATGCTTTTTTTAATTTTCATAAATATTTGTTGAATAAATAAATTGTTTAAGTTTTGTAGAAATTTTTTATATATTATTTTTAGGTGTCAAAATATCAGTTGCGAGATTGCAATACAAAAAAGCTATACCGATTTGGTATAGCAAAGCTGCAAAAGTGTTGTAAGTGCAAACTAATATATTTTGTTGCTATATTGCAATACCATTTGCACCAAATACTGAATACCGCTAGTGCATATTACTAATCATTGTGACGTGGTGCAAAAATTCTAATTATGCAGTTTTATGCCGCTTAGTGTGGCCAATCATAGGGCACGCTGAAAAGTCAGTTTATTTTTCAGTGTTGAGTAGTGTTATTGTTATTTTCCGATTTTATTGTTTTCTTTTGCAGAAATAATTGTAATTTTCTGATTTTTATTTTTTATTTATTTGTTGGTCAGAAATAATTGTTATTTGCTGATTTTTATTTTTTCATTTTATTTTTTTTGGCAGAAATTAAAAATCATTATTGATTTAAAATCGCACATATGAATCAAACACTTGTTTCTGGTACTATTTTTTAGTCAAATGCCAAAGGCAATACATACCAACCGTTATTAGCGCATATAAGCCTTCTTCAATCCTACAAAGTAATAATTAATTGATTTATGTCTGCTCATTTCGATAGCTTTTTGGAGTATTTTTATTATTAAATGCTGGTTTTTGTTTTGCTGCAATTGGTAATTTACTACAATTTTGTATTTTTGTGTTTTCCATTTTAATTGAAAAAAGAAATATTTCTCATCTGTTGTTAGGTAAGCTACCAATTAGTGATGTTGCATTTAAAAATCTGATTGGATAAATGCGAGATGTTTCTGTCATTTTACTCCGAAATTCTACAGTTTTTTTTTCACAATAAATACTCAAAACTATTTCCTAGATTTTTTATTTATTTTGTCGTAATTTAGCTATATGTATAACTTATTTTAACCCCCTTTTTACAATTTGCAGACTCTGCTCACTGGATAAAGTAGAAACACTGCTTGGTGACGCTGTACAATTGGTGCGTATTAAAGATCCTTTAGCATGTAATGCATTTGCCAACAATAATGATTACGAGGGCGACTGGTCGGCCATGTCATCTACATGGGAACGTGTCTCCGTACAGGAACGAGACCGCTTATTTGGCCAACTGGATGTTGGTGAATTTTGGATGTCTTTCTTGGATTTTACCCAAACATTTTCCAGTTTAGAAGTTATTTACCTAGATGCTGACACAGCTAAAGATGAGCTTACCCTGCAAGATCGACCGAAACGGTGGCAAATGAAAATGTTCCAGGGACAATGGAAACGAGGAGTTACAGCAGGTGGTTGTCGAAATCATGAGTCTTTCCACATTAATCCACAACTATTATTAAGCATACCAGAGAAACAAGAAATCGTTGTGGCCCTGAATCAGCACACAGCCGTAGAACCTAAAGTTATAGGTTTTACTATGTACAAATTAAGTGGAGTAGCTGGTTCCAAGGTGAATCAAAAGATCTCCGAATGTTTAGCCAAAGAATTTTTTAAAACTCAAGTAAGTTTTCTCAATTCCGACTATGGAAATACGAGACATGTGACGTGTCATTGTCAACTGGAAGTGGGTCAATATGTTTTGATGCCTACAACTTATGAACCGGGCGAGGAATCCAGTTTTACGGTTAGAATATTGGGCACAGTACCATTACGTTTATCTCTGTTGGAAACACAAACACTGATGTTGCTCGATCCCTTTCCAGTGCTGAAGAATGAAGCAGATTCCACAAAAATTAAGAATGTGTGCCAGTATGAGCCTGTGTTTATGCAATTGGCAGACGAGAATAAAACCATTAACTGTTTTGAGCTCCATGAGTTGCTTGATGCCTGTCTGCCCAATGACTACATTAAAGGTTGTGCTAATATAGACATTTGTCGCCAGGTTATAGCTCTACAGGATAAAACCGGCACGGGTCGCATAAACTTTCTACAATTTAAAACATTCATGGTCAATTTAAAATCCTGGCAAGGAGTTTTTAAAATGTATACCAAAGAAAAGGCTGGCATACTAAGAGCAGAACGTCTAAGAGATGCTCTGTATGATGTTGGGTTTCAGTTAAGCACCGACATAATGAATTGTATAATGCAGCGTTTCATACGCAAAGATGGTACTTTACGTTTAAGTGATTTTGCTTCCGCTGTTTTACACTTAACGGCAGCATTCGATTATTTCCAACGCAAGGATCATAATCAGGACAATGTGATCGAAATCGAAATGTCCGATTGGATAAAGTGCGTTTTGCGTTGTTAACAGTCAACAGCAGTTTTTTTTATAAAAACTTACAAATTCTTTACTCTATAGATAAGGTTTGAATGTAGACGTATTATTGCAAATGAAAATGAGCAAACACTATTTAGTTAGTTTATTTATTTTTATACATACATATAATATACATATTTTTATATTTATGTTAATTTTTAATTACTTCTTGTTTTAAATCTCACTTATAAACATGAAATAGTCTTGATAATGTTAAATGCTGAAGAAAATGTATGTACACATTTAACTCCCTATTCATAATACTTATCAAAGGCTTATGAGAAGTTTAAAACAAACAATTTATGGAAATCTGTTTCATAAACGTTTTCTAAACATTGATAACTTATTATGAATAAGGCCCTTAGTTTATTATTTATGTTATATTAATGTGTGCTATATTTAGTTTAATTTAATAACTTTAATAATCAAATTTTCATCATTATTTTAATGTTCAAAACTATGTAAACATTTTGGTTCTAAAATATAATTATTTTCGAGGATACAAACATTTTTTACTGTAAAAACTTAGCCGAACTAAGCAAGGTGGAAACTGTGGCGAATTCAATTGACTTATTACACTACAGCCCCGATTTGCGTCGTTAATGGGGACCGGAGAAATGCAACGCAAAACGTACTGATTTTTTATTGATTGGGTGAAAAATTTAAATATTTAGCAAACAATTTATATTTTTGATAAAAAAAAGTCATATCGTTACTATTTATTTCAGCAAGTGGGTTTAATTATTGTACAGAAATAAATAAATATGTATATATTTATTTGAAAAGAAATATAAAAATTTATATAAATAAGAAGAAATATATTTACATAAAAGCATAACAAAAATTAATTTAATTCATTTATATTCACATAAACATTAAATAAAAAAGAATGCACGGTGTCATGGGACACCGGGTAGGAACGTAGTTCCTTACGTTTTACTTACCTTAGAAATTAAATTGTATTTTCACTATCTCTGAGCGCTGGGACTTATTTATATCGAAATGACAAATTTTCTTTCAACCGTGGCAAGTAAAAGAGTTTCTTTCGTTTCAGAAATATTTTATTTGTACAATTCAGGTAAGTATGTATGTATGTATGTGTTTTGAAAAAATGGAGTGTGGTAGGTTTAATAATGTTAATGTCAAAGAGGAGGAAATTTCCCCTACCTCCCCTCGTGGTCCTATTACAAAACTTATAGCCTATTTCTTCTTTTATAGGCAATTCACACTACCGTGTTTATGGCAATTTTAAGTGCTTACGAGCCAAACACGTTAATTTTTAGATGTCTTCCCATGTACTCAATTGCCAAAAAATTTACGTGTTTCAAAATTAAAATCATTTAAAAACCAGTAAAAGGCAGGCTTCCAAGTACTTCTTGATGTATGTTCAGTAGATTTTTTGGTTTTAGTGCTTATTGAACACGGTTTGTAATGGCGGCAAAATATGTAAACAAAGTCGAAATTAAAAAAGGTTGTAGCATTTCTATAACAACAAGCAGCGTATTCTGAAAATTATGATTTGTGTTGGCTTAAAAGTATTAAAAAACCTCGTTTTTTTAAGTTTTCAATTAAAATGGAAAAGTGTACATACACATGCAAAATTCTAGTTAATAACTTTGCAAAATTATTAATATTTAGGACACGAAAAAATTTGTAGCTGCCGGTTTGCTACCACCTTTTATGAATTCATCATGCTATAAACAGAAAGTTTATAAAACTGTAGTCTGAACAACTTTGTTTAGTTTCTTAAAATATTTGCCGAAACACGTTAAACTATAGCAGTGCGAATATAGTATTAGACTCAGATCTATCTAAGTTTTGAATTTAATCAAAATTGGATATATATTAAAAGAAGATAAAATTTCTCCCTACCTGCCCTCATGGTCCTATTTTTGAAAATATGTCTAGCTTATGTCTTCTTTTAGACTCGGATGTATCTATGTTTTGAATTTCATCAAAATCGGATAAATAGTTTCAATAAGGAAACAATTTCCCCCTATCTCCCCTCGTGGTCCTATTTTTTTAAATAATTATATGCCATATCTTCTTTAAGACTCAGATCTATCTATGTTTTGAATTTCATCAAAATCTGATATACAGGTATGTGATGGAAATCGATTTTGAAAACGAATCACTTTTGTAAGTCCATTTTAAAGCAGTGTTCATAAAATTTGTATAATTTTTGTGATACAACTCTTTTGTAATAAAGAAATATTTTTATAATATATGTGATAAAATTGTCTTTAATAAAGAAATATTATTAAAAACCACCTTTCAAAATTGCTTCGTTTTCGGAATCGATTTCCATCACAAACCTGATAGTTTCAAAGAGGACGAAATTTGCCCCTACCTCCCCTCGTGATCCTATTTCTTTTATGTCTATATCTTCTTTTAGACTCAGATCTATCTATGTTTTGAATTTCATCAAAATCGGAAAGATAGTTTCAAAGAGAACGAAATTTCCCCATACCACCCCTCTTTGTTCTCTTTTATAAAATATGTATACCATATGCCTTCTCTTAGACTCAGATCTATCTATGTTTTGAATATCATCAAAATCGGATAAACAGTTTCAAAGAGGATGAAATTTCCCCCTACCTCCCTCGTGGTCCTATTTTTGAAAATATATCTATCCTATGCCTTCTTTTAGACTCAGATGTATCTATGTTTTGAATTTCATCAAAATCTGATAAATAGTTTCAAAGAGGAAAAAATGTCCCCCTATCTCCCCTCATGGTCCTATTTTTTAGAATAATTATATCCTATATCTTTAAGACTCAGATATATATACATATGTTTTGGATTTCATCCAATTCGGATAGATAGTTTCAAAGAGGACGAAATTTCCCCCTACCGCCCCTCGTGGTCCTATTTATGAAGAAACTTATAACCTATGTCTTCTTTTAGACATATATCTATCTATGCCTATGTCTTCTTTTAGACTCAGATCTATTTATGTTTTGAATTTCATCAAAATCGATTGGATAGTTTCTGAGAGGCAGAAATGTGGAAGCTGCCACGCCCACAAATTTTTGTCTGACTATTTTCTCTAGAACAATACACAAAATCAATGCAGTAACTCCTACAAAATTTTAGGTGTTTACCGCATTAGTTCCCATAATATGCCCACTTGTCCACTCCTTAATAATATCTATCTAAAAACATTATAAAAAGAGTTACTCACACAAATTTTGAAGCCTTTAGCTGCATTAGTTCCATAAATATCCTAAAATAAAAATTTCTACTATATGGGAAGTGCCACGCCCACTTATATTATTCCAAAATAGACTACTGTTCCTTCTAGATCATCAGTAATATACTGTGAAAATTTCAGCAAGATCGGCTCACTGGTTTAGGAGTCCATAGCTTTCGAACATACAAACAAAGAAACATGCATACATACATACTTACATACATACATACATACATGCATACATACATACAACAAGACATAAATACATACATACATATATACATGCCACCTGGCTGTCAATTTATCTTGATGACGAGTTGCGCCACCTGGTTGTCAATTCGCCTTGTCTATGTATACAGATACATATTAGTTAGCAGAAACAGCTTCAGCTATCACTGCCACGAGCCACTTATCTAAGACACAACCAGTATATTTCTAACCACTATTCAGCCAGTATTTTTTCATTTTCAAAAATTTTTGTTTTAACCTCCATGTATTGATTTTTGTTATTCAAAGCATTGATGTGCATGGCGCGCCATAAGGAACTTACGTTCCAAAAATAGAAATCCTCATCTGATTAATCTAAATCAGGCGCTGGCGATGTATAGCCGTGGCCACGATGCTTGCCGACTACTTTTCGGCTATTTTGAAACTTTACATGTACACCGCCGACAATTCACATGCACACAACACAAACAATCAAAATAAACAAAACAAGAGCACAACAGTCATTTATACCTATCAACAATGCAATTAAACACTAACACACTTAAACAACAAATTTTTTCACATTTATTTAGTTTTCTCTTTGCCTGGCTCTGATCTAAATCAGCAACTTCTGTATCCACTTGATTAAGTGGTCTTACGCTTTGTTAACAAAATTGTCTAAGGTTTGTTGAATTTTTAAAGATTTATTTTGCGCATAGATTTCCTTGTAGCAACAGATGTTGCTACGTCTGAGCTACGATTTTTTCGGGATCATTATCAGCAAATAAAAAACAAAGTTCTTAAGTTTTTAGTGATATTTATTAATCTGATATCATCAAACATGTCTAATCGTAGTATTTAAAAGAATATATATAAAATTGTTGGTACAAAATAAAAAAGAATTCATATCTTAAAAAAAGTTGGTACAAACAATCTCTGTTAAAAGATAAAACAAAGATTTTGATACCTTTCTAGGAATTTAAAGTTTGGAAGCAGTTATTGTTTTTATTTAAGCATAAGGCACAATTGCATTTATCGCATTTTATGAAGCTGTATCCGGTACAGCTTGGAACCTTACACCTAAGACGCTTTTCCATGTAAACTGGCATATGCGATATCCCGTCCTTTCTTACATCATCTGGCACATGTGAGCTTGAACATTTTCTTTTTCGTTGCCCTTGTTCTGGCTGCACTGGAGAGCTGAGTGGCCGGCCTCTAGGTCTTGAAAGCACTACACCACTTCTGCAAAGTGATTCTGCAATATCTATACGAAAATCACACAAGCTCATCGGCTTTTCATTGCGAGCTGAGCATACTTTTTTATATAAGATCCATGAGTTAACGACTGTAATATCTAATAAATGGTAAAATATCCGCATATACCACTTTCGGGACTTTAGTTTTATTCGATATCGTCCAATAAGGCTGTCTGTTAAGTCAACACCACCCATGTGCATATTATATTGTTTAATTATATTGGGGCAGTCTATTTCAATGTGCTGCATCTTGGTTTTATCGTATCTTTTTACAGTTAAGATTGGGTGAGCGCTAACTAATGTTGACAACAAATTTACAGCTTTATTGCTTTTTCCAGCCAAGTGAACATATGTCGACATTATCAATGTTGGCAAAAAATTCAACTGACCTTCCTCTTGGCTCTTTTTTTAGATCATTTTCCGTTGGAAGCTTACATTTTGTTAATCTATTTCTGCGAATAGTGCCGACGGAGTATATTCCTTTTTTTGTCAGCTCGACAACTAAAGGTAGAGTCGTATAAAAGTTGTCAAAATATATTTTGTGCCCAACATTTTGTTCAACACAACGAGTCAATCTTACTACTACATTAGCACAAGCACCTAGGTAAGGCTCATCTGATAAAATTTGCTCATCCATTTCTCTACCTGCGTAAATTTCAAAATTGTAGATGAATCCCGATACTCCACTTAAAACCCATAATTTATACCCCACTTATGGGGCTTTGCAGGCATGTATTGTTTCATATAACTACGTGCTTTTGTCGCACATATCTGTTCATCTAAAGATGAACACTCCTCTCGTGGGATCGTTGAAAATTTATTAACCAGATGGGTCAAAAGAGGTATAATTTTATGTAGTCTATCATGTTTAGGGTGATCCCTTGGCAGCATGCTGCTATTTGTATTAAAATGCATATATCGGCGAATTTTTTCAAATTCATTCACAGTCATAGTGTTTGCTATGGTTTCATTTCCAACAATAGGGCTCCAATAACGCCGAATCTTTGGTACTTGAACCACTGACATTAAAATGCATATCCCAATATATTTTTTTATATGAGCAGGAGATATTGAAACCAAATGATTTGGATTTATTTCAGTTGCATACAGGGCTGATTCTGATACAATATGATTTATTATATCGTCAGAAAAAAGTAGTTGAAGAAGCTAAGTGGCGTGGATAGCTCAAGCAAGGGCTCGGACAAAGAACAATCACCTTTAAATTTAGTTTGCTCCGAAGCGAAGTTAAAATGATTTTGTTTCCAGAATACCTTTTTATACTTTTCCTTTAATTCAAAAATTTCCTTTTTAAAGTCCCTCACTTCAACAGTAGCTGATGTTGATGGTGGTTGTTCCGTGTATAAAATTTCCGCTGATAAAATATCCACATCTTCTACGTCCACTGGTTTTGTTACATCATCTGGGTCTGTGCCCTCGCCACATTTGGTAACAATCACCAGATCTTCGTTGTCGAGCATTTCGTCACCACTTTCATTACCAAAATCATCTTCACTGTCAACCCATTCGTCCAAAACCCTCTCCAGCTCTTTATCAGATAAAAATAAAGGCATACTAAAAATCATAAATAAAAGTATAAGTAAGTGCATGGTGTTGCAAATATGCATCATAGCTTATTTCATGAAAATTAAATGTTTGTCTTTATAAAATATGATCGATTTAATTTTTATTCGATAGTCAAATATACAAAAAATTAAAAAAAAAATACTTACTCGTGAAAAACTTGTTGGATATTCAACTTTTTAATAAAACACTAACACAAAATTTTAGTTTTTAACACGTGCACTTTCCGTTCACTTGAAAGCCAATTTATTTTAAAATTGAGCATAATTCAAAAACGAAAGCAGTTAAGTTATCAAAAACATAAGTAAAAGAGAAAAAAGAAAGTACAACAAATACAAACCGTTACTTATTTTTTAAATAGAGAGCATTTAAGAGTATGATGCAGATATGCAACACTATGCAACAAAGGGTTAATGTATATTTTGTGTATTTAGCATTAGTATTCGTTTGGCTCTCGTGCATGTATACTTGAGTGCGTAGTTGTATATGATGCAAAAAAAGAACACTATAAAACGCTAAAATATCATGTGTGTAGTACGCAACCACTACAATTGTACTGTTTTTGACAAAAAAGAAAACGCTACATAATGTTTGTTACTTGCATTAAAAAATCGTTATGTGTTGTGTTCGGGTTGTGTAAATATACACAAACAGTAAACAAAATAGATATCGTTTCTGCTTGTGTACACACATACAGTATACAAAATAACGTTCGGTTTATTTTCGAACACTGTTTGGAACTTCATTTACACCATCTACATCTCTATTAATTAGGGTATTTTTATTCCTGGGCTTTTTTGTTTCCCGGAAAAGCGGGAAATAAAAAAAAAATTCCGGGATCCCCGGAATTGAACAACGTAATAAAATATTTAGGAAAAAATTAAATTTCTGGAATCCATTGATTTTTATATGAGCAAAATGAAAATTGAAGCATTCTTTATTTTAAACTGAGCTTTATTTTAAAAGTATTTCACAAAAATAAACAGTTTCTAAAGAAATAAGATAAAAAACCAAAAAAAAAAACAAGATTCAAAGAAAATATTTTTATCGCAATTTTAAGCAAACTTCGTATTTAAAAACTATTTTTAGAAATCAAATAATTTTCAAAATTGGAAATTGAGATATTTCAAGTTTTTATATTTTTCATTAAGCCTTCTAAATGTAAAAATATTATAATGGAACCATTAATTTCAGGTATTTGAGTACATAATTTTGGAAGATTTTTTAATGTTTATTTTTAAATTGCCCCCGAAATGGGGTATTTTCTAAATATACGATGAGTTTCAACAAATTTGAGGTCGAGATCAAACAAATTTAATTGATTGCTTTTATAACACCCTTCTACACACCTTTGCACACATGGATATATTCATGTATTCTGAGTCCACGTCGGAAAATAAAATACCCGTGACTCCCAGTTTTTTTAGATCAATTCGTATTTTCGCAAAAAATGTGAACATATCTTTGGCTAAGAATCGGTGTATTTTTATCATAAACTTACGTTATTTGTCACAAAAACAAAATATAACATTCATAAAATGTGCACAGGCTACACAGACATGCCACGAGACGGAAGATGTAGATGACTAACTCTTGACAGGCCATCAAACAAAAGGGGAATAAGAAAGCATTGGTGTTCCCTTTTGTTTTGTTTTAACCTACGTCTATAACTTATATATTTTTATCATAATAAATGTCAAATTCCATATAGGAAAACAACTAACATAAATATAAAGTTTGACATTTGTCATGATAAAAATATATCAGGTATAGACATATGGTTACGCATACATTTGTAAAATGTGTAAAACTTTCAATTGGATAAAATGAAACACCAACACGTCATTGTTGTCTCTTTCTAAAGTGGCCAGCATAAAAACCCTGATTTGACCAATTATTAACTGTAAAGTTTACACGTCTGTTTAGTTTCTGACATGAGTTCTTATTTTTCAAATGAAACCTTAACCTAAAAATATGCAAAATGTGCAGATTTAAATTAAACTACTGTGCTTTTTAGGGCTCCGTACACCAAAAGTGTAAAGGAACCCTATTGTTTTCGCTACGCTGTCCGTCTGTCTGTCTGTCACAGCTGCATCTTGTAAACCGTAATAGGTAAAATCTTGAAATAAAAAAAAAACGCTAAAACTAAAAAAATCCAAAATTAAAAAAAATGTCAAAACGAAAAAACGCTAAAATGAAAAAAGCGCTTAAAGAAAAAAGCACCAAAATTAAAAAAATCGCTAAAACGCAAAATATCACCAAAACTAAAAAGATCGCCAAAAAAACTAAAAAAACGCCAAAAACCGAAACAAGTCGTCAAAACGAAAAAAAGCACTACAACATAAAAAATCGCTAAAACTAAATATATCATCAAAAAACGAAAAAATCGCCAAAAATGAAAAAAAAATCACCAAAACGAAAAAAAGCGCAAAAACCAAAAAAAAAGCGCCAAAACTAAAAAAATCTACAAAACCCAAAAAATCGTCAAAACGAAAAAAGAGTGTCAAAACAAAAAAAAATCGTTAAAACTAAAAAATCACAATAACCGAAAATCCCCAAACGGAAAAAGGGCCAAACTGAATAAAGCGCCAGAACTAAACAAATCGCTAAAACTAAAACTATCGGAGTAATTCCATTTAGCTGGGTGTGACCACTTTACACATATTTTTTGTTATATATAAAGAATATAAATTTTTTTACCTAAAAAAAGTTGCGACTCGCAAGGCCATTAAGCTTAAAGTCGTTGAATAACGGGTAGACACTGAAAGAACACGATTCCTGTTCAGAATGGTCGTCAGAAAGCTGCGACGGGTGTGACCTTACAAATTTTAGTTTTTAGGAATTATAACTTTCAGCATAAATTCTGTAAAATTTTTACTATAACATGCACAATAATTTTGGTATTGCTGTCTGTTTAAAATGTTTTTAGCTGTATTTGACAAAAAATCAGTTTTCTCCATAAAAAACTATTTTTAAAATGTGACGGGTGTGACCTAATACGAAAATTTAAAAAAATTCTAAGAAATAAAACTTTTTATTGATTTCATTAATATAAATAATATAAAAATAAGTCATAAGAAAATAATAACACATTATTTTATTTGCTGTCCGTTCTATTATGGAAAAGCGAAAAAAGTATATTCTTTTCAAATATAAGCGTTTTTATTAATAATGAGAAAGGGAAGAAGAGAAAATCTGAAATAAATATTAAACATACAAAGAGGGATAGCAAAATGTTTCCTGGATGATCAGTTAAAAGCAAAGTTGGTAACCGAAATGAATAACGGTAGTGGTAGCGGTAGTGGTATTCATTTTTTCTTTTATTTCGGTATCGGTAGCGGTATTTTAACTATATCGGTATCGGTATATACCGCTACCGAAACTTGAATACCGGTATGATACCGGTATTACAATTTAATTAATGAAACTGAACAAAAGGCTGTTTAAATCATTTCTTTAACAATAATAAATAAAAACTGACTAGTATTGGCAACAAAACAGCCAATTCAAATATTTTATACTTGTATATATACATTAGGGTATCCCTATATATAGAAAATTGCTCCGATTCTCGTTCTAACCCCATAGAATTATACGAATAGTTTAAAAACTATTATGTTCCAATTTTTAGACAGATTGAAAAATGTGTAGAGGTGGCTCAAGGCGACAGAATTCTGAAAAAATTCAGATTATGTTTACCATTTTTCATTTTGCTCAACCATATGTAACTAATTGTCTCCCTAATTTCTTAAAATTTTTTTCTCAAAATATGCGGAGTCTTACCTACTAAAAATGCCACAAATCCAACCACTAGTAATAAAGATATGACTTAAAATATCAGTCATTTAATGTAATTTTGGTCGTTATATTAGCAGCCTGAGGATATTTGAAAATATAAAATATTTTTGTAAAAAAGAGAAAAGGTAGACATGATATATCACGACCTCAGTATTGGCTTAGCCCATATGCCAAAAAGTCGGAATGGAGAAAAACAACAAAGAAGATTTACATAAAGTTTTCTCAAAATATATCCGATAGAATTTTTTTGTATTCTCACCACTGCTTCCGGCATATGTTTGGAAGAAAAATTTACATTTTTGTGAACTTTCATCAATCCGATTAGAAATTAACATCTTTTTACTGAAAGTAAAATATCTTGTTGTGTGCTCCAGTAACCACTTTTTTTATTTTATTTGTAACAAGTAGCTTTTGTTGCTCCATGTGTATACTAACTGCTGTGTATTGAGTAACTTGTTATTGAGATGAAAATTTTTTCTTTATATTGAAAATAAGCGTATAAATGTTATTAGAAAATATATTTACATGGAATAAAAGTTAATATCGATGAAAATTGTTATTTTACTTGATTTCTGATTTATATATATAAAAAAAAACGTTTTTTTCAAAAAATTTATCAAAATTGATAATATCGAGCACAATGAATGCTTGATATCTCCCAGGATCAATTTCGCAAAACAGTTTTTGGATTCTGAAAGAAGGTATTCAATATATATATATATATATATATATATATATATATATATATATATATATATATATATATATATATATATATATATATATATATATATATATATATATATATATATATATATATATATATATATATATATATATATATATATATATATATATATATATATATATATATATATATATATATATATATATACCCCATACTTAACTCAAATTTTTTTTAAATGGTCGGTGCGCCAAAACAGACTAATGTCGCGATATGGAAAAAATGTTTGGTCTTTCAAAAGAGATATGTACTTACACATAGTGTAAGCGTCAGTCGGCTCGGCTCGGCAACAAGCGGCCACTCTGTTCGCACCTTTAGTGGGATAAGAGCTACTTTCGAATAGCGGAATACATAATTTTTTACAGGTATTTGTAGCGAAATAATTTGATCACAAAGTTTTGTGTGTTCATAGTTTTTAGCGAATTTCGCATAATAACAATACAAAATCAAATTCCTAAAAGAAAGATGAATTTAAGAGAATTCTAAAATAACTTATTTAAAGCCAAACAATTTTGTTGTTTTTTACCAAAAGCAGAGAAATCTTTGTGACGCACGTTACGTTTTTGTTTACTATCTATAACTTTTTAATTGTATAATTTACAACAAAAATGTGTTTAGTGGAGTTGTAGATAATATTATTATCTAAAAGAAAGCTTTTAACAAAATTTTCACATTCCTTATAGTTTACGAGATAATCTAAGAAAATATTTACTCACTTATTTTCAAGATAATGGGGGTTCACGACAACCTCCAACCTAGAAATCTCAAACTTAAGCTTACGGTAACATGTGTAACTAAACACACAAAAAATAAGTGAGTGAAGATAAATACGCCAAGTAAATTATATTTTTGACGTAAAGCCTTACACCAAATGGAGGGAAAAATCCCTCCATGTGGGTAATTTAGTCATTGAAATAGGAACGTAGGGAAAATCGGACAGATACATATACATTTTGTGTTGGTTAAAGCGAAACATATGAGACACCAGTGCTTCCCAGGAATTTTCTTTTTCACGCAGTGGCCTGTTAAAAAACATCTACTGGCAATACTGTCTACAACAATATGTGCGAGCAGGGTGACCGTTGAAAATTTTTAAAAAGTGACACAAAAAGGGGATTTTGAGGTAAAAAGTGGCACAAAAAAGGGGATTCTTCCAAAAAAAGGGGCAACTTTTTTGAAAAGGGAATAATTGAACCAAATTCTAATATTTAATGAATTTCTAGGGCATATAATGCTTTTGAAATAAAATGAATCAATTTTGATGTTTTTTCGTTAAAAAACTGACTGCTTTTTATATAAATTTTAGACAAACAATGCAAACAAGCCTTGTTTGTATAAAATTTATGTGAAAGGCACTCACATTTTTTTTAAGCAAATTTCCATAAAAAATTTTTACTCTAGTCGCTTGTTTGCATATGGAAACAGCACATTAGTAAAGTACATCGAAAAGCAGTTTCGCTGAGTAAAGATTTTTGCATAGCCGGGCTTCGGTCGGCGATGCCGCTGAGTATACTGAGAGGAGAAAATCGTTAAGAACGCCCGAACGCCGCTTTTCAATATACCAAAAAGAAAAAATACTTAAGTCCGGCCGAAGGCCAGCTACGCAAAGAATATTTTGTAGTAAAATAAAATTTCTTAACAATTCAAATTAATTTCCAAATATTTCTTTGAATCGTCGATGTCGATTGGACATATTTTAAGCATTGTTGACGCTATTTGCAAATTGTTCTTGATTTTATTTCACTTTTTAAAATGCAATAACGTCAATTGATCTTTTATTACTTGTCACCGATTGCAGAAGTAAAAAGTGAATAGTCAAAAACATGTACATATATTTGAATTTGTTTTCATTTTTAAAAGTGTGGACATTATGACACATTTCAAAGTGTCATAATGGTCATAATAATAATGTCATAAAGTCCATTGGCACTATTAAAAGTGTCACAATGTCCATGGATGTTATGCCATTTTTAGCAGTGACATAATGTCTTTGGACATTATGTCACTGGATATTGTGACATGGCACCAAAATTTGCATGAAAATAATTTTAAAAATATTTAAAGCTGCCTGATTTTCATAAAAATTTTTAACAAGACGTTCTTGTTCGTGATAGTGAATCATGGTGTTATTTTTAATAATTTTAGTACAATAATGAATATCTATAGATCTAAACTCTTAAATTATTTCAAAATAATTTTTGTCATAAGACTTTACATGATAGACTCAAAAACAAATTTTTGTCTTAATATTTTTTTTTATAAAAACAGTTTCGTGTCGTAAAAAGCTTATATTTTTGCGTTTTTTCAAAATTCACCATTTTGAAATAATGCTCCATTAAAGAAAACAAAAAATTAAAAATTTTTGTTTTGACCCATATCTTAAATAAAATTTTGTTCCCAACGTACAAAAGGTAAAATTGTTAACATCGGGCAAAAATTTAGAAAGTTACAATAGATTTAGTGAAAACATGTGATTTAGAATTTTAATATAAAAAATTTTGTATGGAGTATGAGTATAAGAAAAATGCAAGAAATGGCAGAATTAAATATTTTGGAAATATATCAACCAATTCTATTTCTTTAGTCCGATCAGTATAAAATTTTACTTGGAGATATCATAGGAGTGTTCTTATTTAATTTATGAAATTGAGCTTCCCATATTTCTCAGGTTCAGAGGTATTGTCATTTCTCTGTTTCTCACTCGATTCTAAAAATTTCTTGTGTCCTTATAGACATTCTAAAGTTCTAAAAATAAGTCTGGTTAAGCAAATATCTTGTAAAGTTAGTGAGGTATACTCATTTTAATATTAAAATTCCTCAATTTTGCAAATCCTTGGTCTAGTATTTTTAAGATATCGGATCCAAATAACAACCGACTGTCACAATTATTTCTTTGTTAGTTACATGACAAAATTTCGAATAGTTAAAAAAATAGTTGATGGAAGTATACTTTCAGAGTTGGAAAATATACAATCTTTAATTTGAAAATTGAAAAATTTTTAAATTATGACAATTTTTGCCCAAAAAGGCACCATAATCGTTTTCTATTTAAATTGTTTTCCTCAAGGATCAAATAATTATTATTAGAGATGTGCAAATGTCGTGAATTTTTCGTGTCAGGCGTGATTCACGCGTGACTCACGCGTGATCGTGATTAAATTAAAAAATAATCACGCAATCGTGCGTGAGCGTGATTTACAAATTAAATACCGTGCGTGACCGTGCGTGATTTTAAGATTGTAATTTTCACGCACTCACCAAATTACATTTCGTAGCTTGCTGAAAAAAAATTTCCTCTTTACTCCTACAATATTTTGATTTAATTTGCGAATTTTACACGACATTTCTGATAAGTTTCTAATTTTAGATCCGAGTTTTCTGCGACATGTCGAAAATTCCTTAAAAGATTCGTCAGAATTCGTAGAGTTTCGGCAAAGTTTTTAGAATTTTCTCAGACAAAGAGGTTCGTTTCCTTGTTAACCACTCATATGGACCGTCTTCGAATACGATTCACTTCCTCAAAATTCTGTGTAGTGGTGGACAATATACATCGATGTTTTAAAAACACTCGATGTAAGGTTTCGATACATCGATGCTATCCGATGTTTTTTTTATTGATCAACATCGAATAAACATCGATGTTTTTCATTCGATACATCGAAGAGACAAATTTTATAAAAGAACTTTTTTAGCATGTGTTAAATGTTATTATCATCAACTATTTTTATATAAAAATTTTAAAGAAAATTTCAAACAATAGAATATGTACTTTTTGCATCCACTGATACCCAGCAAAAAATAAATGAACGCGATCGACATGAAATAGTGTTTCATGATTTCTTGATCGCTTGTTTCTTCAAATACATTCTGAATGACATCGTAAATTATAAATAAACCTATAGTCTTTGAACTCATTAAAAACGCATGCAATTTCACTAGGTAATATATTGTATAAAATATCCACTGAAAAATGCATGCAAAAACAGAATTAAATCATCACATTGACACATTTTCATAAAACAAGTTTTACCCTGCGTTTAGACGTGCAAGTACTTGCATGCAAGTTCTGTGTACGTATTATCAACGAAAATTTCGAAAAAATGCCCAACTGTCTTGCAAGTTGCTTGAATGTTTACACGGGCAGGTGAAAGTTCATTTTAAAAATGTCGGCGAGAGCAGAACAACTAAAAAAAATGTCTTTATTATTGATATAATTTGCTGTTCATGTCCCATAAAATAGGATAGGAACGGTACAAATTTATTAACTTTATAATATTTTCTTGAATTAATTTTGGCTCCATTTTTTATTTTGTTTACTTTTTAATGCAGAGTTGCCAATAATACAAAAATATTTCATTTTAAGGGAACCAGATAACATTGAATTTTATTCGCATTTTTCTACGATATTTAAGTTTTAAAACTTCATTAACTGCTTGATTTATGTATATTTAAGCAAAATAATATTAAATTAACTTTTAAATTTATTTAAAATCAGTAAAAATACAATAACATTATATTGCAATCCAGGTAATGTGTACTAAACTGTTGATAGGGTAACACTGTTATTTAACTTGTCATTTTACTTGTTGCAAGTGTCAAAAAATCACTGTCTTGGTAAATCCCTTGCACGTGAGCTGCAAGTTGGCTGCAAGTGAGAAAAGTGTAGGTGTATTAGTAAAAAAGTAAGACTGTATTGAGTTTTTCGAACTTGCACCTGCACGTGTAAACGCTAAGTTAGCTCCAACAAAAAATAAGAAGGCAATAGCTCAGAAAAGCATGGTTCGTATCCCAGTTGCGGCAATATTTTATTATTTCATTTGTTTTATATTTACATGATGTCCAATGACACGCTAATGTAAAAATCATGCATGTTTCACCTAAATCGAAGCAACGCGTCATCAGTTGTACCCATGATTATACACATGATTTGTCATGTTATATTTTGCTGGGTATCTTGATGCATGTTTTAAATTAATTATTTGGCTTAAGTATATCTTTGATGCGAGCTGGGATCATTTTTTAATTCAAAATATTATATACAACGTATATTATAGAAAATTCGTATGCGTCAGGTATCTCAGGTATTTTAAAATTAATTCTATCAATATTCTTAACAAATAAAAGCTTAATTTATTAAAATAACAGCTTATTTTGATGATTTTTCTTGGTTTTAAGTGCTTATTTTTAGTTACCCTATTTATTATGGTACAAGGAACAATCGATGTATAGAAAACATCGATGTATTTTGTGAAATATCGATATAACATCGATGCCTCCATGCGATGCATTGCATCGAAAAAAAACATCGATGTTTTTTTTAATGTCCATCACTAATTCTGTGTAATACGAATTTTTACGAAATATTTTGCAAATCTGGTACATAAACTAAGGCCCCTATTATGATTCACAACTCAACTAGGTTGAGTTGTCAATGCTACGACCCAACTCAACCATTTTTTTGTATTATGATTCACAACTAATTTTAGTTGTCTTCGAAAAAATGTTCGAAAAAAGGTTCTTTTCTATACTCTCTGTTTTTTGAAACCATAGTAGCCATCACAAAATATTTTAAATATTTTTAGTTTTGGCCTCACTATTTTTGCTTGAGATTTTATATTTTATGGATATGGCAACAATATGGGTTGACAAATGGGATAGCTTGGCGCCTAAAAGTACCATTTTAAAAGTAATTAAAAGTAACACAATAGTCGAAATAAAAACCAAAACACAACTGATAAAAAACTGAGACAACTGCTTTGATGAAGTTGTATTCCATAATAAGAATTTGGCAACTACGACTCAACTATCAATTTAATTGTGAATTATAATAGGGGCCTAATATTAGAAGTTACATAACTTTCACATTTAATAAGTGACAGCTTACAAATATACACCAAACGAAAGCTTGGAAGGTTCCCTATAAAATAAAATATGGAATACCGCTTTATTGTCCAGTCCTTAAGGTAGCGGTGTTTTTACGTAAAAAGCCAGGCGAAAAATGCTTAAAATTCCATTTCACTCATAATGTGTTAATAGCTTTGAAAATATTGAAAGTATTTTATACAATAAACGCTTACATTTTAAAATGAAATCTACTCCAGCATGATTTAATATATTATTTAATATATAAATAAAGGTACATAATACTGTTTATACTCTCTTCATACAAACTGATGTATCGGAATTGTATGGTGTTTTGCATCAAATATTTGAAAAATAATAGGAATTATAACTTTTTAAAGAAATTTTTGTAGTTCGCAGTTATATGTATTGAGCGTTACTCGTTTTTAGTTTAATTAATAAAATAACAGCGTAGGGTTGCACTTCTAAATATTTAAATGTTTTGCGAACTTTGTTAAATAGTTTAAATTGCAAAAAGTTTCATCAATCAATAATAATGTAGTGTAGTTTTTTAATTTAATTGAAATTTTTTAGTGTGTAAATAAGGAGTTTATGTTAAAACTTATCGAAGATTACATCTGAATTGTTTTGAATTCAGAATATAGTGGGTTCTAAAAAATATTTAATTCGTAAGAGAATATATTGAGCATTACGTTAACAAAATTCTTAAATATAATTATCTATAAATTTTAGGGTGGTAAAAAAAGTTAACAGCAGCGGAAGGGCAGAAATTTCTGATTTGCTTTCAAAAAGCCATTCCCAGAACAACCGTGAAAGCAAATGTAACGCTCAATCCACAAAAATTAAAAAAAATCCAAAAATTTTATTTTATATTAGGATGCATTGAATGAGTGAATGAGGCGAAAACTATAACACCTTCTCATATTTCTATTAATTAAATTGGTAAAGTTAAAATAAAGAAAATGAAAAACCCAAAATGTACACTCACAATTAGAGTTCGATTTGTGTTTTTGTGGGATATAAAAAAAATAAACATCGTGAAAGCTTAAGCTTTTGTCGTGCCTGAGCGCGCGTGATAAAATCAAATTTGACCGTGAGAGTGCGTGATCGTGTGAGTCTTAAAATTTGCTGTGCGTGAGCGTGCGTGAAAAAATATTTTTTTCGTGATCGTGCGTGATCGTGAGCGAAAACTCACTCACGCGAGTTACATACAAACCACCTCACCAATTATACCGGCTGGCAAACTGTGGGAAAACGTACATACAAGTTTAAAGTTACATTTTATTTCCGTTCCCACATT
The DNA here is from genome assembly GCA_956483635.1 of Panzeria rudis. Taxonomy (NCBI): domain Eukaryota; kingdom Metazoa; phylum Arthropoda; class Insecta; order Diptera; family Tachinidae; genus Panzeria; species Panzeria rudis. The sequence continues at coordinate 88,062,412 of OY101448.1, read as the reverse complement.
TTGCCAGACAGCAACGTCAGCATAAAAAACTGTCGTTGCTCACATTAAGTTAGAATTAAAAATTATTGTAGTTAGTCTTAAGATTCAAATCAAATAAAAAACACTTAAAAGTGTAAAAACGGGTGTTTTTAATCAACACATTATTGGCGCAGTCGGAAACGGATTTAATTTCTAAAGAAATTAATAATAAAGAACAAATAAAATCTCTAACATAACTAATAATTAAATAAAAGTTAAAAGAAAAAAAAAAACAAAGTTTAAATAATAAAAAAAAAAAAAAAAAGATATACAAAAAAAACCTAACGTTAATGAATAGAAAACAAAAATTCGACGAAAATCGCCATATAAACATGGAAGAAGAATTGCAGCAAAGAATTGTAGAACTTGAAATGGTTCTAAAACAGCAGGAGCTGAAAATACAATTACAACATCAACAATTAGAGCAACAACAGCAGATACAAATGCAGCATCAACAACAGCAATCGCAACATCAACAACAGCAGATACAAATGCAGCATCAACAACAGCAATCGCAAAATCAACAACAGCAGGTTCAGCAGAATCAAGTTCAAGGGCTTTATCTGAAACCAGAACACATAATAGCCGAATTTAGGAGAATAAGGCCGTTAGACAAAGATCATAATCTAAGGCAGTTTATAATGTCAGTCGAATCGACATTGGCTTTGGCAGGCGGTAATGATGACCTCATTGCTTATGGGTTGAGGATAGTGACGAACGAAAAACTGGAAGGAGATGCGGGCAAAATGGTTAGAGAGCTGACAGACGGAGCAACTTGGGAACAAATAAAAAATCAGCTTTTAAAAGGCTTGCAGCCGAGGAGAACTTATGGAGAGATTTTTAATTTTGCTAGAAATGCTAAAGTGAGTAACTTAAGTGAACTTTTCGATATATTTACTAAGGTTAAATATGAAATAAATGAATTATATGAATTAGATGTAAGAAGACCGTCAATATATAATCCTAATTGTGTAGACAGGGACTTGGTTGACTTGATGATGGAAAAAATAGATGGACCAATAAGGGCCCATATAGGTGAAGATGAAACTTTGACTAGTATAATGTCAAAATATACGAAACTTAAGCTTCTATATGATACTAGAGCAATAGCATTTGGTCATAGAACAGACTCGAAAAATAAAGATTTTGCAAAAATGAACAGGCAAACACCTAAGAAGATTTGGCAGGATTTCATGCCGCATAATAGCGAATTTCAAAAGAAAAACAATTTCAATTATAATTTAACAACGTCAAATACTAGCAGATTTCAAAATAAAAACAATAGCAATTATAATTTCCCCACGTCAAGTAATAATAGATTTCAAAATAAAAACAATTTCAATTATAATACTCAAATATCAAGTAATGGAGGATTCCAAAATAGAAACAACATCAATGATAGGTTACAGATGGGATCTAGTCATAATAGAAATTATCATAATACACAGCAGTCAGGTTTTTCAAACCAGAGGAAAAATGATCAGAATGGAAATTGTTATAACAGTGGACAAGAACGCCGAAGGAATTATTATGGCGAAGGACCGGAGCCAATGGAAATAGGTACCTTTCATCAGGAAAGTGAAGTAAATTTTCTGATACCGCCTCAAATACCAACTTGCCTATAGTAATAATATCAATAGGAAAACAGAGAATTAGAAGCCTTATAGATACGGGTTCTACAACTAGTGTAATAAAACGAAATAAATTAATTGAAAATTACCCGGAGCAGAAACTTGTTAAACCAATCAGATATCGAACCTTGAATGGATTTGGTGAAATAGGTTCTCAATTGGTTACACCTTTTCCCAAGGAATTTTGTTGTTTGGGAACACTCAGTTGGAAGATTGTTGATTTTCAAAATGATAGATACGATGCAATAATAGGCCAAAATTTTCTGGTACCCCTTAAGGCGATAATAAATAACCAACTCGAATATGTAGAAATCCTAGGTAATAAATTTTATTTCGAAAAAACGCACTACCCTTTTAATACTAATAATATATGTTCTCTCGAACCAATTCCACGAGAATCAATATTTGATAGGCTTAATTTTAGCCACTTGAATAGCGAGGAGGCAGAAAAAATTGCAAATCTTTTGAATGATTTTAAGGACCTTTTTTATATCGAAGGTGATAAACTTTCGGCAACAAACGAAATAGAACACCAAATTATTACTGATACTGAAAAGCCCCTTTATGCAAAGATATACCGCTACCCCCAGATCCACGAAAATGAAATCAGAAGACAGGTAGATGAAATGCTAAAAGAAAATATTATCAGAGAGAGCAACTCTGCATATAACAGCCCCTTATGGATTGTTCCCAAGAAAACCGATAATTCGGGGACGAAAAAATGGCGTATAGTTGTAGACTACAGGAAGCTAAATGAGCATACAATTGAGGATAAATATCCGATACCAAATCTGAATAGCTTACTAGATAGGTTGGGTAGAGCTCAATATTTTTCGACTATAGACTTGGCGAAAGGTTTCCATCAGATACTTGTCAGGGAGGAGGATAGAAAGAAAACTGCGTTTTCTACTCCATTTGGGCATTTCGAGTTCGTCAGAATGCCCTTTGGTCTACGGAATGCACCTTCGACCTTTCAGAGATTGATGAACACTGTGCTAAGGAACCATATTAACAAAACCTGCGTCGTTTATATGGATGATATCCTTATATTCGGTACTTCGTTGACAGAACATATTAGCAATATCAGTGCCATATTTAAAACTTTAAGAAAGGCAAAATTAAAGATACAAATCGATAAATGCGAGTTCCTACGAAAGGAAACTCAGTTTTTGGGTCATGTCTTAACGACTAATGGAATCAAACCAGACCCGAGTAAAATTTCAATTATACAAAAGCTTAAGCTTCCAACTACCGAAAAACAAATAAAATCATTTTTAGGAATGACCGGTTTTTACCGAAAATTTATCCATAATTACGCTAAAATTGTTTACCCAATGACAAGATATCTAAGAAAAAACGAAAAAATAGAAACAAATGATCCCAGCTATATTACAGCCTTTGAAAAACTCAAAGAACTTATTACAAATTCACCCATATTAAGATACCCAAATTTCAATAAACGTTTCAAAATTGTTACAGATGCAAGTAACAACGCAATTGGAGCTGTCTTAACACAAGATGGTCACCCAGTAGCATATGCATCGCGAACGTTAAATAGACACGAAACCAACTATGCAACAATTGAGAAAGAATTGTTAGCAATAGTATGGGGTGTAAAATATTTTAGGCCTTATATCTATGGGAAAGAGTTTGATTTAGAAAGTGACCACCAGCCCTTAAAGTGGCTCATGAGCAAATATTCTGGGAGAGATATAAGCCCGAGGTTGCAAAGATATCTTATCGATTTAGGGGAATATCAATTTAAAATAGAATATATTAAAGGAAAGTGCAATTACATTGCCGACTTCCTAAGTAGAATTGATGTCGATACAAATGAAATAAATACATTAAAGCCAATTCGAGAAGATTTTATACATAGTGGAGAAACAAATAGTGAAACAGAATCTTTGGAAGTGCAAACGAGGCACTCACAGGAAGAAGACTTCGATGATGGTATAGGGATTTTGGATACTGTCGTCAATCGCTTTAAAGTTCAAATCATTGTTGTCGCTGAAAAAGAGACTAATATTAAAAGAGTTTTTGGCAACAAGCGAATTTTTATAGATAGAAATGACATTGAACAGGAAAATGTGTCCAATATTTTGAGGAGAGAAATTCCCAAAGGAAAAATCGGAGTATATTCTGAATTAAGCGACCATGAGTACTATAAAGTACAATCATGTTTGATAAGAGAATTCCCCGATAGAAACACATACAAAATAGTCAAATGTTCTTACTTTGCTAGAGACATAGAGGACGAGAATGAATTGAATAAAAATATAGCTCTCTTCCATAAATATGAAAGCGGACATTCAGGAATATTGGCTACTTATGAAAATATCAAGCACAAAATTTATAATCCGAATTTAAAATTTGCAATACATAAGGTAATAAATAATTGTCACATTTGTTCATCAGCAAAGTATGACAGAAATCCAATCAAAAAGAAATTCCAAAGAACCGAAACACCTGCATCTGTAAATGAAATAGTACATGTAGATACATATGTGAATAGCAAGCAGTCGTTTATGATTTTCATTGATAAATTTTCAAAGCATGCTGTCTGTTTTCACATGCCAGATAGAAATAGTACAACTATAGTACAAAAACTTAGAGAATTTTTGGCAATAAAAGGTAAAACGAAAAAATTCATATTTGACAACGAATTCAATTCCAACAATGTTAAAAATTTTTTTAATGCAGAAGGAATTGACTTTCATATAACAAAACCTAATAATCATACCGGGAATTCCGACGTAGAAAGATTAAATAATACCATAACTGAGAAAATAAGAGCATTAAACCTCGAAGAACAATTACCAATAGAAACACAAATAATAAAAGCTATAAATTTTTATAACAATAGCTACCACAGTACGATAAAATGTACCCCTTTTGATGTGGTTAATAACAAAATAAATTTTGAAATAATAAAAGAAGGAATGGAGAAGTATAAGGACAAATTGAATGAAAAAAGAAACCTAAATAGGGAAAATTATGAGGAGAATAGAGAGGAAGGTTATATAAAAAATTACAGGGCTTTACGACACAAAGAACAGCCGAAATATAGGAAGCATCTCTTAAGGAATGTTCACGAAACCAACATTAAAAGACCTCTTAAATTTTCAGACCCTGGTAACCGCCATGGTATTCCTTCTACTGGTGGTTCGGACTGAGGGATTTTTACAAATCAGCCAGCTACCGGAGAACAATGGCTATATTGATATAAAGATGGGTGAAGTGGAAATATTTAATACTACTAACACAGTAGTACACATCGTAAATATTTTAGAAATAGTGGAAATTCTTAATGTCTTAGAAGAAAATATTAAAACTGTAGATATAAGTAATAGGGAAATCCTTTTGCAAAAGATACAGAGTATACATGAAAAAATTTTAACAATAAAACCAAAACAACAAAGGGAAAAGAGAGGTTTAATAAATATCATCGGCACAGCACAAAAATGGCTATACGGAACAATGGACGATGACGATAGGACAGAAATTATGGATCATATCTCCACAGTTGAAGAAAATAATAGGAATATCATTAGGACAGTAAACAATCAAATTATTATCAATGATTCGTTTAATAAATCACTTACTAGCTTAAAAAACTCTATAGATCAGGATAGAAATAGTATAAAATCTGCTTTTGAACAAATCAGAAAAAGTAATAACGAAATAATGAGACGTTACCTTTACTTAGACCAGTTGTCTAAATTAAATATGCTTGAAGACAATATAGAGAAAATACAGGATAATATCGCATCCGCCAAAAACAGTTTTATTCATCCTAGCATATTTACTAAAACAGAAATAGAAAACTTCAACATTGATTTTTATAAGTTAAAACTCCTTAAAATCGGAGTGATGACGTTCAAGGACAATTCTCTAATAATAGCCATACAGATCCCTGATAAATTCATTACTACACAATTGAGATTACTTACCGCTGTACCAAACACAAATTTTATGGAAATTGATGAAGTTAACGAAAATATTGTTGAAATAAATAACGTTATTTTACACTATAAGGAAAATGTAATCGTTAAACATCTCCAAAAAAGCAACCATTGTTCAATTAGAAATAACTGTAAGTACATATTTAATAATAAAACAGAAACAATAGAGTTGGATGAAGCAACTATTTTGTTGAAAAATGCTAGAAAAATTAAAATTAAGCAAACTTGTGACAATAGAAACTTAAGCTTATCAGGAAATTATTTAATAAATATAAACAATTGTAGCATTACAATCGATGATAAAATTTTTGAAAACAAACAACATATAATACATGAAAAATTCTTTTTTCCACCAACATCAATTATTAATGTAACAAACCCTAATTTTGAATTTCAAAATATTACTTTGCAACATGTAAAAAATGTAGAAGAAATTAAAGAATTGAAAGTTCATAGTAAAGTCTCATATGGACTGAACGTAACATTGATAATTGCTGTAACTATAGCACTTGTATTAATCTATTTTATAATAAAGAAGAAAAAGACGGGTGTAAATAAAACCCAAGTCGTAACGATATCTCAGAGTCCTTCTGACATTGAGAATATCATAAATAAGTATAGACCGAATAATTAATAATTTTTTTTTAAATGAACTCCAAGTTACAACGGTCAGTTATATTTAATCTTATAAATTTTCATAATAAAAGAAAAATATACTTATATATAAAATACCATCATATATATACTAAGATATAAGAATTTCTTCCAGAAAAACAAAAAACACAAACAAATATAAAAATATATACATGTATAAGAAATCCAGGAGGATTCCAAACAAGGGGTGGAGGAGTTACATACAAACCACCTCACCAATTATACCGGCTGGCAAACTGTGGGAAAACGTACATACAAGTTTAAAGTTACATTTTATTTCCGTTCCCACATTTTGCCAGACAGCAACGTCAGCATAAAAAACTGTCGTTGCTCACATTAAGTTAGAATTAAAACTTATTGTAGTTAGTCTTAAGATTCAAATCAAATAAAAAACACTTAAAAGTGTAAAAACGGGTGTTTTTAATCAACACATTATTCGCGCACATCTCTAATTATTATATACACGTCTAAAAGGTGTCTTCACAGACATGTTTTTAGAAAAACAGCTTAATCGAATTTACAATTTTCGGTCGGTATGCACCCTTTTGAAATCGACCTATTTTTTAGATTTATTGGAACTTTCTTAGGAATTCTAATGATTGTCAGAAATAATATATAACTACAAAATTTCATTGGAAAATATCAATAATGAACGATTTTATAGCATTAAGAAAAAATTTAATATGCACAAAACACCACATAGCTCCATTTTTCCACTTCTTTGCCGTAAGTCTTTCATAACAATTTAAATTATTGAAGCATACTAAAAACGAGTAACGCTCAATACACATACATAACTGCGAACTACAACAATTTCTTAAAAGGTTATAATTCCTATTATTTTTCAAATATTTGATGCAAAACACCATACAATTCCGATACATCAGTTTGTATGAAGAGAGTATTAACAGTATTTTCGTTCTTTATTTTTAACACATAATCGTCAGTGTTACATTAAAAAAGCTTATGTACCTTTATTAAATAATATATTAAATCATGCTGAAGTAGATTTCATTTTAAAATGTATGCGTTTATTGTATGAAATACTTTCAATATTTTGAAAGCCATTAACCCATTATGAGTGAAATGGGATTTTAAGCATTTTTCGCCTGGCTTTTTACGTAAAAACACCGGTATCTTAAAGACTGGACAATATAGCGGTATTCAATATTTTATTTTATAGGGAACCTTCCAAGCTTTCATTTTGTGTATATTTGTAAGCTGTCATTTATTAAATATGAAAGTTATGTAACTTCTAATATTAGTTTATGTACCAGATTTGCAAAATATTTCGTAAAAATTCGTATTACACAGAATCTTTAGTAAGTGACGGCGTGGTGCGAAATATCATAGAAGACAAAATCTTTGTATCCGCTGTTTCAGTAAATAAGCGATATATCGTATTTCAAACCTTTTGACTTTTTGTGTGTTGGGTTGTCTTCAGCTTACAAACATATTTTTTCTGATGTCAGACATGTCGGTATAAAAGGTTCACTGAGTTTCTTTTGCTGTCGAAGTAGGGCAGAAAGTCTGCACAAGATGCCGAATTCGTATTCGAAGACGGTCCATATGAGTGGTTAACAAGAAAACGAACCTCTTTCTCTGAGAAAATTCTAAAAAACTTTGCCGAAACTCTACGAATTCTGACGAATCTTTTAAGGAATTTTCGACATGTCGCAGAAAACTCGGATCTAAAATTAGAAACTTATCAGAAATGTCGTATAAAATTCGCAAATTAAATCAAAATATTGTAGGAGTAAAGAGGAAATTTTTTTCAGCAAGCTACGAAATGTAATTTCGTGAGTGCGTGAAAATTAAATTTTAAAATTACGCACGATTACGCACGGTATTTAATTTGTAAATCACGCTCACGCAAGATTACGTGATTATTTTTTAATTTAATCACGATCACGCGTGAGTCACGCGTGAATCACGCCTGACACGAAAGATTCACGACATTTGCACATCTCTACCATATATGTTGTAACTTTCTCATATTTTGTTTAAGATTTGGGTCTGAAATTAATTTTTAAAAATTTATATTGCCTTATTACAGCGACTTAAAATCGTAAATTAAAAAAACGTGAAAAATACAGTTTTTTCATATCTAACGACCTGTATCTCATTGAATTTTGATCCGATCAGCACGTTTTGAATACGAACTGAAAGAGGAAAAACATGCCAACAATGCCAAATTTGCTCAATTCAAGTAAACAGTACTCAAGATTTTTGGAAATAGCTTTATAAGCGGCAAAAAAACACGATTTTCGCGAATATCTCGAAAACGGTTGCTAAGAAAAATAAATGAATGTCATATTGGTGTTCAGTGAGCCCAAATTACCTTAGAAAACATTCCATTTTTGAGGTGATCGCAAAAAGTTGAAATTTTGTGAACTAGTGTAATTTTCGAAGAATTTGGCCCTCATACTGAAATGAGTTTGGCATGCCTGTTTTAAGCGAATGAAATATGTATGCACATATATTTATGTTATGAATTGTCATATTTTTATATATAAAAAATAGCTCACATCAAGAAAAAGAACTTCTTGTAATGACAAGCCTATGTAAAAATCGGCGTTGTCAACTCAGTGCTTTTCGCACCGTTTTTAGTGCTTTTTCAACTCTTCGACGCGAAAAATTTTTTTGGAGTTAGTGCTTGGTGCTCTTTTAATCTACTTTTTGGTGCTTTTATTTTGTATCGGTGGCACTGAACCCAAAATTCAAAAATTAATTTCCTTATCTAAAAATTTTGTTTCAAGTGTAAAATTCTTTGTTAATGCAACTATTTCTTGAACATGTTTTTGCAGTCATGCAGAAAAATGAAAAAAGTGGATTCGAGCAATTAGTGGTGCTTAGTATTTTATCTTTTAAAAGCGTCAAAACCCATAAAAAAAACGAATTCTTGTACGTATTTCGTTTGCTTTGCACTTCAGATTTCAAAAACTATCAGTTTTCAACGCAATTTGACATACATATACATTAAGGGATTACTTTTTGGATTTTTTGGAAATATGTAAGCTCCAGTTCCAAGATCGTGTAGGACACGGAAAAATAATAAGAGCTGCGATCTCAATTTTTCGCGATAATGAAAAAGTTCACGCACCAAACTCATTGAAGTTTTGTATATACGTTTTTTTTTATTAAAGAAGACATATTTTAAAGTTATTTTTTTACTCAAAATGGCGGGTAACGATTTTGTAAGTACGATTATATAAAAAAACACAAAAATTGAGTTATTTCGATTAAAATATCACTTTTTTGATAAAAGAAAAAATTGTGTATACAAAACTTCAATGCATTTGGTGCGTGAACTTTCTGCACAATCGCGAAACAATTTATGTACTTATTTTCCATCCCCAACACGATTTTGGAACTGGAGGATGTCGCCAAAAGATAGTCATAACCCTAATATACATATGAACATTCTACTGTTACGTGGCCATCACGTGACGTAAGAACTATTCCGATACTTTTTATGGTTTCTTTTTATAGCCGTCTAAACTTGGCCATCTCTGTCATTTTTTAAGAAATGTTCGTCATATTCAAGATTGAATAACTTTAGAGCGCGTCATCGGATATTAATAAATTTGGTGTCATTCGAAAGGTTTCAGTCTCCTGTTAATATGGAATGATTAAAAAGGACATAGCTTCCCGCTACAAGATTCTCAAAATGCCAAAATATCCTGGAAAAGGTATATGTAATTTTCTTTATTTTTTACAGAGTACAACTGAAAGGTCTTTATTGTACAACGTCTTTAATTAGGGATGAGAATAGATTCAAAAGTTACAGTTTTTTCTTTATGATAACCCGAAAATTTCTATGAAAAACATGTAGCAATAACTTTGATGATCATATATAATCAATTAATATCGGATATGATATATTAAGCTCTAAATAACATGAAAGTAGAAATTTTAAAAACCCCCGAAGAAAATAGATGATAACTTTAAAACGGCTGGACCAATTTTCTTTAAACATAGGTTAGAAGATTTTGGATCAAGTCACCCTTCAAACAAAATTTACTAAATTAAAAATTGATCTAGCCGTTTGGGAGCTACGGTGTCAAAGACACAGATTCAACAGGATACATGTAGAAAAGATGTGATATCTTCTAAACGCTGGACCGATGTTCTTCAAACATAGCTAAGAACACTATCGATCAAGTCACAGCCGTTTGGTCTGTACGTGGAGTCGTACAGACACACAGATATACTGACCCACACTACAAACTCATAAAACCCCTTTTTTTGGTCGGGGGCTAAAAATAGAAAACTACAAAAAAGTCTGAAAAATTTTTGTTTTAGTAGATTTAATTTTTTTAAATTAATTCGTTTTAAATCTGCTCGATTTACAGAATAGGCAATTATATAACAATTGTTTTAAATAAAACTTAAAAATTAAAATTTAGTGCTTTTTTCCAAGAATTACGCGTTTTTTGCTTGTTTCAGTACTTTTTGAAATCTAAAAGTTGACAACGCTGGTAAAAATCAATTATGCCTGTTTTACACTATCTCACAAGCAAATTCCACTTCTGTAGAAAATGCAACCCTAACCTCAAGGCGAATTCATACTAGGTGGCCGCAAGAGCCCAGCTGTTTACGTAAATGTTTACACATTTGGCCTGTCAGCAGTGTTAATGTATCAGCTTTTTTGACAGCCTAAACGTAAATTCTCCACGGCGAATTCTCTTGCGACTACCTGGTGTTGATCTACCTTGCCTGATCTAATGAGTTTATAGAAAGTTTTAAAAAAGCAATAACAACACATTATATCTGGGTTGCATTTTGCGCAAAAGTCGAACAGTTTGTATAATAGTCTAAAAACAGCTTTAGAAACGATCCGGATTTGCACCACTTCCTTATCACAAGTTCAGGATCTCATTGACTTCCATGGAAGGTATTTTTTTAGTGAGATGTTTTGCTTTTAAGCTATTATTCTGGAAATCCAAAAATATTAGGATGGTGCTGTAATTATAGAAAGCCCCGTAGTAGAGACTATATCGCCTGAAAGCTCTGCCCAGTATCTGAAAAACCTTTCAAAAATTAAATAATTTTTTTTATGAATAATTTATTCTTTATTAAAAATGTTTTTATTAATCGTATTGTTTATTTATATAATGTCTACAATAAGAATTAAAATCTTTAAAATCATATGTAAACAAAAAAGTTGAGCTTCTCTTAGGTTTTTACATTATTTAAATGTATTTTTTTTATCTATTGTTTAGTTTTTCATTTAAATGCTAAAAAATTCAACATAATATTGTAAAAAAAAATTAACACAACCATTAAATTTTTGTTGTTAAATATTTTAGTTTAGTGACATTACATTAATTGTTAAAATTGTTTTGTTAAAAATAAAGGACAAGAAATCTTTTAATGAGTTTTTTATAATCATTCTTAATATCTATAAATACTTAGAAAAAATAGTATACAAAATGACTAGAGTTTTTCTTATGGGAAATGCGTAGTAGCAATGAAAATAATAATTAAAGTGATGTAATTTTTAGTAGTGGATGATTACTTACTTTAGTGTTTGTAATGTAATTATATGATGAGTGTAGAACTTGTAGTTTTATAATTTATATTTTTGGTATTACGAGTTTTATGTGTTGTTAAATCTAATTTAGTTTCCATTCAATGCTATTTAAGATTCATTTCTTTGATATTTTAGAGGAATAAACGTATATTTTGAGTATTTTAATACTTATAGGAATGTTTTTTTTATTTGTTTTAATGTGATTTTAAATTTTGAATATTTGACTTTTTCTTTTTTTATTTTTTCTATATGCATTTTCCAATGACCATTTATTTTGTTACCTTAAAATTAATACCTAAGTTTAAAACCAGTTGGATTGCTATCCAATATTATTAAGAGGTTTCTGGTTAAAAGAGATCAGTTGAAAGCTTATTCTTTGGCTTTAATTTTATATTTATTGTGAAAAAAAATTTTTACTTGATTTTTTTTAATACCTTTTTATGTTATTTTTTTATTTACTATGTTTAAAGAAATTCACTGTGCTACAGAAAATGATGACTTATTAAATGATTAAAGTTCTATTTATATAATCCAATATTATTAAGATGGAAATGGACTACACAATCGGCTTGTCAAACATATTTTCGTCTTTTTCTTTTGCACACAAACTACACAAAACTAACTCGTACAAGCATAGATTTTTATTTTAGTCACAAATTCCATGACGATCTACGGAAATTTAGTTGTAAATGAGTTAATTAGACAATAGACTACACAAATTCAAGATGGCAGCCAGAAAATCAAAACCTTCTGATTTTTCTTGCAACGGTTTGCCATAGACTACGTCACAGGCTTGTACAAACGTAAATTTCTTTCTAATTTTCTCTTTAGCTTGATTGGAAAACTACTACATATAGAGATCACTAAACCACTGATCTCTTTTTATATACATACATTTTCGGAACAGTTGATCGTCTAAATTGTGGAAACTGCAGTACAATAAAGACAAATATTATTTTGTACAAAGTTAGAAAACTTGAACAGGCAGCAGTAAATTCGTTTAAGAAGCAACTGTCAAAAATCATACAAATATAATAAAGTTATTGCTTATTTTTCACATATGTACATACGATGTTTGTCAGTTAGTTGTCTAACGGCTTAAATACTAGGACATATTTTAGATAATCTCAAAATAGAGCACAATTTTAAAGTTTTGATTATATTAAAAAATTACGCCAAAACAGGGAGACACACCTACAACCAGTAAGGAAAATTATTAGAAAATAGGACCAACCTGGCACTAAAAACCTTCAGGGTATTGTAATTTGAACAAATATAGACCAATTTTTATAAACCTAAATTTTAAAAACGTTTTTAGTTTTTGTGGGTTAAGCATGTCTATATTAGAGCTATGCAATGAATAAGATTTTCGATGTTTTGTAAAGTTCTATACATATATCGAATACAGTATATACTTGGTCTCCTACTCATAGCACAAACAATGAACAAAATTGACAAATACCTATAAGTTATGTACCCGCAGCCATATAAGTTTGTATGAAAGAAGCAAGCCATAACGTGAACATATTAAAATCAGGGTTGTCAGACCTTTTCTGACCTATTTCACCAAATTGATTTTAAAAATCGACAAAAGTCGCCAAAATACATTTTATGCAGTTTTTCTTAATGTATATTTTATAGAAATTTTGTTTTTATATAATAATTTTCTTTTTTCAAATTTCTATAAAATATTCGCATACAAAATATCAGAAAATCGCCAAAAGTAGAACAAATATTGCCAAAAAGTATTCTTTGTTAATTGTTTCATCAAAATTCAAAATCCATTAATGATTAAAATTAATACCTTACATATAAGAAAAATGGAATGGGTTCTAATACATTATATGAATCTAAAATTCTTATCAGATTATTCATCCTGTTTTAAAAATATTGGCTTTATTCAGTGTTTGATGCAAATGTGCGTAACAGCAACATACAAAAAGCAGTACAAGAGGTAGATTTATTCTACAGATTTGTTATTCTAAAAAATGTGTAAGCTTCGTTGTTGTGATACTTCGAATAAGTGTTCATACTTTGTTATTTCATGTGTCCTTCACGTGTTCCAGTATTTTGTGCAGACCTCTAGTCTATATGTCTGCATTTCATTGGTACTTTACCAAATCATCCGTAGACTACATTCATTTTTTTTTAGAAAAGTTTCAAGTTTATATGCAAAAGCTTTCAAAAATCATTTCAGAATTACAATGGAATAAGCGTAGTAGGCTTAGAAACTTGTACAATACATAACAAACAACCCTGCGGAAAATTTGGTGACAAATGATCCAAAAGTACTCGTCCCATGACTTTAGAAAGTGAGACTGGTACCAAAAATAATGAGTAGTGAATGGTGAAAAAAGACATATTGTGTAAATGGTTACATATTAACCATTTTCAGTTGGTACTCCGGCTAGTATATTAGTAAACGGCACTGAACTAATTCGATGCACCTGGATCAAAGGCCTATTACATAGTATCTATATAATATTAATTGTCTCCCTTCAATGAGACTGCCATTCCACTCCGTAACTATATTCAGATATTAATTCCAGCTTAAGTGGTATTTACAATATTGAAATATAAGTTCCCCTGTGGTCGAGTGGGTAGTGTACTAGCCTGTCATGCCGGATGTTGTCGGTTCCAATCCTATCAAAGACACCGCTTAAAAATAAAATACAATTTCTACTTGGATTTGTAACAATAAAAAAAAATTAGTCGATAATTACAGCTGAATTTGGGAATAATATTTATATAATCTATATTATTCTACATCGATTAGGACTCCATAAGATAGTTCAGAGACAAGTTACAAGGTGCATACAAAGTATCAATCCCCCCATCCTAGGCCATCCCCATTTAAAAGTGGCTGGTCCGCTTCATAGGAAGTGTTAGAAGTCGGACTGGTCCCTACCACCTGGGGACCGGTCACGTGACTTGTTTTGTGCCAGTTCCATTTACCGCAGGGAAATTATAAAAGGCTTGAAACTTTTCAAAAATATGGTTGAATTCTACAGATGCGTTGTTAAAGTATCAATGAAATGCAGGCGTATAAACATGCTTGACGCACAACAAATAAACATGTTTTTAAAATAAAATTACGAAAATAACTCAAATAATAAATTAGTTAAAAATCTTAAATTAAGTTATGAATTTTAGCCGAACTGTGTGGTTTTTATCCAAAGATATTTAATTAGTTTAGCTTAAGCTCGTTTTTAAGTTAATCTTTCAAATAAATTATTTTTATTTTTAGAAAGAATTTCTAAAGCATGTAATAATTGAAACGACAAAGAAAAGCTTGGCTGGACGGAAGGTTGCACTTAATGTTTGGAGACCACCCAGTGTTCTAATCAGAGTTCTTTAACATTTAGACCACAAGGCCACTGTATCCTCAGCAGCCACAAAGTAAATGTAAATCCTTTAACTTTAATCAATTTCGGCTGAGGGCCATCTTGTGCCGCTTTTTATCCCTCAGCTTTCATTAATGGTTAGGAACTATACTAATCTCTTTATCTTGTTAAACCTTACCCTACGGCTATACCAGATATATTTTTATCATGACATATGTCAAACTTTATATTGAAAAATATTTTATGTTTGCTGTTTTTCCTATATGGAATTTGACATTTATCATGACAAAATTATATCAGGTATCAGACGTAAGGTTAAGCGTTTTAATTCTAAAGTTGCCAGCTTGAAAAATCTTTGGTTTTTACCAGAACTCTAATAAGAAGAAGATCACTTTCAGTTTACTGTCATTAGTCCGAACTAGCCCCAAGTCATCTGGAACACACCTAATGTGATTTTTCTGTCAGCTTTTTGTACTGGACATTTTAAACGCATGATTAATAAAAATAATCCTCCAAGTTTGGTGGCTACCAATAAAAATAAAATAGTCAATAGAACAAAAATAATTTTCAAAAATTAACTTTCATTTAAACTCTAATCTTAAAGCCAATAGCTAGTTGTCTCTTAAACTTTAATTGAAGGTTAAATAAACCAAGTCAATATTTATTGTAAGGTTTTGGTTTAGGCTTTACAAAATCTCACTTCCCAAAAATAGTTTTGTGTATTTTTGTGTGACAATAATTTAAAGTAGCCTTATTCCATATATATAAATACTACGAGTATAGTATGACTTATTAATAAATTAAAATTTTTAATAATACAATATTGCTAATTGAAGCGTTTTTGAAAATGAATGAATTAATTTTTTCTTAAATTTAAATTCTCTATGGCATTCTTCACAGAAATAGTTGAAGGAATTGTGATTAGTGTGTAGTTTAAATGCGCTTATAACTTTTAAAGAAGTTATAATATTGCTATGAATGAATATATGTACTGTCATTAATTAATTATTTTTGTTGGTGTTAACATTCTTTTTTATTGTAGTTATTTGTTTGAGTATTAAGTAAAATTCGTGATTCGTTGTAATTTCGACTGTGCGTTAAGATTTTGTTCTTAAATATATTCATGTTTCTTTTAATATTTTTCAAGCATAACCGAAACCACATTTTATTTTTATATCGTACGAGTATTTTTTTGATTTATTCAAAATTAAATTCAAATTTTCTTAACTTTTATAACAAACTCTTTTTTTGTCTTTCTTTGCGACTTACATATTTTGCCCATTATACGATGAAGCATCGCTTATGCGCCGATTTAATGTTGTCTTTCTATTCAAAGTGGCAGTTGTATTAAAATTGGTCGGACGTTGTAGTGTACTTGTAGCACTGGACTGATGATTCCTCGGATTTGAGGGATAATAATTTAGCGGAGCCATATTAGGGTTATCAATGCGTGTAGGTGAAGAGACTCGTGGACGTGGTGAGGCTCTTTGCAATGAGTTGAGAATTTCTTGAGGCTCTTGATAGCCGGAATCTATATCATCGTGATATGAGTCCATTAAAGGGGTAGGGTCTTCATAGTCGTAGTCGATAAATCCATTGTTGTCGAAGGACTGAGAAACGGAAAATATATTATTTTTAATATACGCAGATATTGAAAATGAACTGAGCACACAGTTTTATAAATAGTAAAGACTTTAAGGGCCATTATTACAACTGGTCTTTAGTTATTAGTTACAATTTTATCGGACGGATAACCAGTTTTTCATTATTACAACTTTACTTTAACCTAAAAGTCTACGATAACTTATTGGCAAGTTCATTCTGCCTGTAAATTTTAACGGCACACATTTTCATAGGCTGCCATATTTTATACTTTATCAAATAAACACCAAGACTTATCTAACAGGTTAACTCACTAGAACAACTCAACTTACATGGCAAACTTAGTGGAGTGATGAAATTATCATAATGTCATAATATCAACGTTTTTTGACAACCTTAGTGTAGTTTCTACAACAAATTTATTCTTGCTGTAGATTTGTATGTGCCTGTTATCTGCGCCATAGTAAATACATATGTATGACGTTGCCACTGTGCAATTTAAATGCTCTGGTGTATTCATACTTAAATTGTTTTAAGTCAGTTTATTGATCACTTTTGTTAATCGTGCCAGCAATCATCATCCAATAACACAGGTCTAAGCATCAGTACAACAAAAACGTCTTCCTACTGTGTGTGTCAAAATAACTCCATATATATAAAATATTCAGCCATGTCACAGAGTTCAATTCCGTTCGGAAATGGAATTCAGTCTACCCCAAGATGTTAAGCCCTGGCCGAAGCATACCCCAAAATACCAGCGCCGCCAACAGTCTGAACACATCTGACAAATTTGCGTATTTTAGTTTTCTTTTTTAGACATAAAAATGGGGATGGATTAAATTCCGTTACCGAACGGAATTGATCTCTGTGACATGGCCGATTGCTTATGTTTTTTTTATATAAAGATTGACAAACACAGCATGAAGACAAAGGAAGCAAAAAACAATCAGCTGATCTCTTTCAGAGACTTGTATTATTGGATGATTCCAGTAAATATCTGCTACTTTACTGGCAAGTTGTAATAATGGCCATAAGTGGACTAACTTTCTTAAGTAAAATTAAGTTACTCTCATGTTACAATTTGTTTTCAGAAAAATATTACTTTGGTTTATTTTAAGTGTCTTGAGAAATCCTCTAAAAATTTGTTGACTTATGGGATTTCTGAACGTGACATATAGGGTTTCTAAAGTAAACGATTCAATTATAAATTGAACTAACAATAAGTATTCAAATCCTAAATCTAAAATTATTTATAATAAGTCTGGCCAGTGCTAGGCAAAATATTATTAGGGGATTCAAACGGTGTGCTATGAAGTCATATTGCCATAATGTCCTAATATTTTACAATCGTTTAAAAACGTTGTTGTTGTGCTTCAATCAAAAAAGTCCTAAAATAATATGGCCGAAACTCTTTAGTCCAGCTGGCGATATAGGCGCACGGTAGTGCGCCAGGCCAAGTTCCGGTCACACAGTGTGTATATTGCACGAAAGCATTTGAGCTGTTTTTGCCCCCCACATAACTTTGCTGCACTTAATCATGGTGCCTTTTATTTGTATGGGGCACTTATTGTACCAAATAAAAGATAAAAAAAAAGAACTGAGATCCGCACAAAAACGTAAATGTGAAAATAAGGCCAAGTTCCTATCCAAAAATTATTTTAATATATTTTTTTATTTCAAATATATTTTTTAACAAGGAAAAATTTTTACGAAAGATATTCGTTACTTTCGTAAATTCAAAAAAATATTGCCAAAATGTTTTTTCGTAATATATACGAAAGTTTTGTATATTCTACGAAAAAAGTCACTACGAAAGTTTTTTTTTCGTAAAATGTTGCATTGATTATTTTCAGTGTATATATACAACTTTTTCGTGAAAATTGAATACGAGAATTAAATCACTCTCAAATAATCATATTAATAAGCAATTAGCTACTGGCTTGAGCTTTTCACATGTTTACATGTTCATATATACTTAAGTATAAAATCAAACCAAAAAAGTTTGTCTTGAGTAGAACAAAAAAATCAGAAAAGTGGGAATGAAGAAAAATAAAACCGATGGCAGCGCTGGGAAAGTGCACTTTAATATCAGCTTGAGAGTGTTTTAATTCTTGTATTCAATTTTCACGAAAAAGTTGTATATATAAGAATTAAAATCACATTCAACAGAGCCACCTGACAAGTGGTGATAAGCAAATACAAGTGAGCACTGACGATGGAAGTGTAGCGGCTTCCAAAAGTGGCGCTACTCTGTTCTGCTATGTATGTTGAAAAATTAAGTTGATGTACATTTTTCCTTTGTTCCTTGGAATATTAATCATGCTTAATTTTTTCTGAATATTTTTTTTTGTTTTTCTAATATGGGAAAGAATTATAGGAAAAATGCTACTAAGCTTACAGGTTGCCTAGAAATGAAATGTACTTATCAAGAACTTGCTCGTTATTTTGACCTCAGTACTTTTTAAGGCCGAAATTTTTGAATAGGAGCTTGGCCTTATTTTCACAGTTATGTTTTTGTGCGGATCTAGGCGCACGATAGGCCAGGCCAAGTTGTGGCCACACAGTGTGTATATTTACGAAACCATTCGAGCCGTTTTTACTCCCCCCCCCACTCTTATCTCTGCCCCTCTTAATCATAAAATAATGAAACTTGAAACATACAGGTGAAAGAAATAGGTGAAATATGCAAGGTCTACCATTAAAGCTTCCCGAGATATGAAGGTGAAAAAATGCATATTTTAGTACATATTCACCGACTGACTCATCAATATTTTTGGGCATTTCCACTATAGCAAGAAAGCTGAAATGTGGTATACAGGTAGATCGTGGTTAGCAATAAACTAAAAAATTCTGAAAACGGGCACTTTTCATCTTGGGGGCATCTGGAAAATACTGGACCAAAGCTTTGAGAAATTTAAATTTTCAAATGAGTATAACTATGAGTATAAGATTTAAGTATACAACCAAACATTTGTCTTTTAGGTCTTATTAAGAGCAACAATACAACAAAAAAGATTTGAAATCGGATAAGAAATAAAAAAAAGGCCAAGCAGTAAAAAATTTTACATGGCCGAAGTGCCCTACTTTGAGACTTCATAGCTCCGCTCGTGAGCTAGTAAGAGAGCTAATATTTAAAACATAAATAGAAATGCTCATCTGCTATGTTCATGTGAAGAGAACTATACGTTTAGAAATGCCTGAATTATGTTCCAAATACTTTGATTCTGCCCCACTGTGCCGTGTCTCTCCCACTCAGCCGAGTGTGGCCACTGAAGTGTTTTTTGTATATATCTTGTATATATCTGGTGCAACTCAAGTGTTTTTTGTATATATCTTGTCGCAGGTTTTGAAAACATACATACCATGGGTTTGATGTAATCGTATGGAGGATTTTGTTTTGTCACCTTTGGATTTTCTCTACGTTTGATGCCGAGGCAGTGCCCCATAACTGAATACCGTAGGACTATATTGGCTTTAGAAGAAGTTTACAATCCAGGGGGTTATTATGTAATTCGATTCGAATAGGAAAATTTAAGAATTCGTACAAATTTAATTATCTAGTATGATTTTTGAAAATTTATTTACGAACGTTCGGAAATTTCTCTTTCGAACAGTACATATTTTTTTCCCCCTACGGAAAACAAAAAGTAGTCTTTCGTAAATCCAATTATCTAGTACGAAAGCAAACATCAAATACGTTAAGGCCGTGTCAGATAAAACTTTGTCGCTTTGCGTGACGTTTCTAACTTTGATAGAAAAGTGTAAAGCAAAAGGTGTATGACACAATGAAAACTTTGACAAAACTCGCGCATTGATCGTTTACCAAAAAAGTAGTTGATAATTTTGCTATTTATATATATATTTTTTATAAAAATAAAAGTCAATTATGTTATTTTACGATTTATTATAAATAAATAAATGCCACATACATATTTACCTCTTATTAAAACAGATTCAAACGCGCAATATGTTTCGTTTGGCAATATAATAAAAGAAAATTATTCCAGCTGATTGTCAAAGCAAGCAAAAAGATGAGAGTTGCCGAACTTTTCGCTTCACGCTGCGTTAAAAGTGCTTTATGTGGCATGTTTCGTATAAGTATGTACATTTCATCTTAGATGTCAAAGCGAATCTGTAACGCAACGCGAAGCAAAAGTTTTATCTGACATGGCCTTTAAAATGTTCGTGTTTTATTCGAATACTTTTTTGTTGTCGAAAGGAGTAAAAATCCTATAAATAATGCATTTTTGTTTTGAAAAGATCTTTCAAAGGATCAAATATATGTTTTTTGCACTAAATATGAAAAACAATGGAAAAAACTAAAAAAATAAATTGTTTTTGCTACATCATTGTTGATCTATTTATTTTATGTTTATTTTTATTAATTTAAATGAAAATAACACTTTTTAAACGTAAAATTAAAACTTCAAAACTAAACTAAGAAATAAATTTTTGCTGCAATCGCAACAACGTTGAAAACGAATACACGCACATCATGTTGGTCTTTCTTTTCAATGCGTTTGTTTTTTATTTTATTTTTATTTGAATGAAAAGAAAAACACTTTTTAAATGTAAAATTAAAACTTTCTTAAATATTTTTGCATTGAACTTTGATGTTTATCATAACTACTGACAACTTTGAGATTAAAACAAGAATAATACCAAGTTGTATAATTAGACAAAATTGGGCATCACTTGCTTTTAGCCTTTTTTGAACATACGCAAGTCTGTATCACGTACGAACGTAATACCATTTTACTATCGAGTCGGAAATTAGTTTCGAAAAGTTTTATTTTTCGAATCGAAATACATAATAACCCCCCAGGCTTAGTGTGGAGTTCCTTCTAATGAGCCAATTCATTTGAGCCGCTTTTAATTTCATTTGGGTCACCTTTGCATGTATGTGGGACTTCCATGTTAGACGACGATCAAGATGAACACCGAGATATTTTACTTCAGTGTGTTGAGGTATAGTTTGGTTATTGATTTGTTTAGGCGGGCATATTTCTTTGTACACTGTAAATGTAATATGTAGACAATTTTGTTTGTCAACTTTTATCCGCCATTGTTCCAACTGAAGTATATACTCTTGCAGTTTTCGGGAAGCTTCTTAATCGTTTTCGTGAGCACTTAGAAAAGCTGTATCATCAGCGAATATTGATATCCATATATTAAATATAATATAGGACGGAGGATACTGCCTTGAGGAACTTCCGCTTCAATCGGCTGCGGAGGGCTTAGAAAATTACATTCCTTAACGACAAATTTTCGTTCAGTTAAGTAGATTTTTAAAAGAGGGTAGGTTTTGCTGTAATTTATGTATTAAGCCTTCGAAAGCCTTTTATTCTTCGAAAGTATTTCTATCAACATTCACAAGTCTATGTGTTTGTTCGATCGTGCTATGTTCTCCTCTTAACTGAATCAAATTGATGATCCGGAATGTATCCAGCACCATTCAATATGGGTGTTAGCTTACTCATAAGTAGCTTTTCAAATAGTTTTGACATGTTAGACAATAGGCTTATATGCCTATAGGATTCCATTTTCGTATGATCTTTACCTGGCTTAGGTATCATAGTAATCAACGAAACATTCCATTCTGCAGGATAGTATTCGAGGCGAAAAATGACATTAAAAATAAATGTAATTATACTTTTTGCAATATAGGGTAACTCTAAGAGCATTTTATTGCTTATTTTATCAGCAGCTGGGGCTTTATTTGAGTTTAAGCCTGCAATACATTGTTCAATCTCACGAATATTGAATCTCAAGGGAACATCTGGTATATCGGGAATTGTTGGCAACTCAATTATTTCATCAGACGTGTTTGGAGTAAATACATTTTGCAAGTGTTTAACGAACAAAGTACCTTTTTCAGCATAATTTCGATTCGATCCCCGCAGTGGAGGCGTATATATCACCGGTATTTTGAAGCCTCTGGCTGCTCGCCAGCTCATGCATAAATTTTTACAGCGGTTTTTTGATGTATTAATAGTATTTTAAGCTGTTTAGTACATTAACTGAGGGTATCTGTAAAGTTGCCATTCTTTTCGAACTCTTCTTTTCTCAGATACAAGCCGTTGTACGTCTACTGAATAGACTCTTATATATGTATGTCGCCTCAAGATTTGTAGAAGTTGCATTTAGAGCAGCTTGCTTAAGGTTTGCCTCAAACATTCCAATAGAGACCTATATGTCAGCAGTCGTTCTCAATGGCATATTTTCTCTGCAGTGAGTTTTTGAGTCATATCTTGGCTTATCAAAATTGCCAGTGTCGGAAGCTCACCACATAAGTACAACACAAACGATACTCAACTTACACTGCCTTCTTGGGAGTTTACGCATTGAATGTGCACTGCTCGTTTATGCTGCCCCTGAACGATAGCTCTTCGGTGCAGTAAATATCTTAATTTATAGGTAGGGTGTTTTTCATTCTTATTTAATGCCACCTGGTTCCAGTTCCACACGAAATAGTGGTTAGGAACTCTCTCTCTCTCTCTCCCTCCCTCTCTAGTTTTAATGTTACTAACATTTTGGACTTTAAAATAATTATTTAACAGACCCGCTTTTAGCTCTTCTGGATCCACACATAAATCGATAGCTTTTACCACAATCTGGAGGCCTTTAGCACTTTTCAGTTAGCATATGTAAAATTTTTATTTTATGTTTCAAATTCGTAAGCTACTGTGCGGTAATCATATTTTTGATTAACTTGCATTTTTGTATCTTCAATCATAACGCGTTTTATTGAAATGGCGTAGTTGCACTAGTCTTTTAATTAACTCATTTGAGTTTTTCTCTCTCAAGTAAAGCGGGAGTGGCTTACTCGACCTGAATGCGGTGGTGGTTCATCTTCTTGATTTTGTTGAATCGCAAAACGATTTTCTGAAGGTGCTGCATTATATTTAAAATCTCTTGGCATTTTTGCTGTTCAAGCCATATTCGAAGATTTAGGGCTTCTTTTTCTTTTTATAACTGTTGCACAGAAAAAATTATCACCAAAAAAATTTCAAACAAAATTTGGTCGAAAATAAATTTAATTTTCAGTAAAAGTTCATAATCTATGAATTGTTTATTTGACTTGTTTAGAACGCAAATACCAAAAACAACAATAAAACCTTTGTCGTAAAAAACCACCCCGATGACGACATACACACAAATAACAACAACAACAATCATAGCAAGAGGAATGCAATTGTACCAAATTTGTTTACAAAAGATTTTTGAATGAATCGATTAGTTAATGTCGTTGCGTTAATTCTCATTCATTTTTTAGAGTATTTAGATAAACATTCAGACTTAAACACATTTAACAAAGTGAAATCTCATAAATACTTAATGAATGATGATGATGACACAGACACAAATTTTTTTTTGTATTTTTGTTTGATTAAGTAAATTATTTTGGTTAATAATTGCTAGTATTTTTAGACTAATTGTTTATTAAATTCAAACAGAAATATTGTTTGATATTTTGCAAAAAATCCAGTAAATATTTTTTTTGATTTAGTAAATAGTTTGTCTACAATTTGTAAATATTTTTAGAAAAACTGTTTTATAGATTTAAACAATTTGTTCACTGAAAAAAACACGTTTTTTTCAATGAAATTGTTGAAATATTTTTGTCTATATTTACAAATTTGTTTGAAGGTCCATTCATAGACAAAATAATTCATTGAATTCCTTTACAGAAAATGACATTTAGTTTTTTCTGCGTTATATAACGATACATTCTTACTTGGGTTTTTGGTTTATGAGAATTATCTGCGGGTTCACTTTCAGGATTTTTTCCCTTTCAGAGCTATTTATATTAGCATTTGTTGGTGCTTTGTTCTGCTGTGAAGCTGACGTTACGGGATCTTTTGTTTTGGTTTCGCAATCTATGATTGAAATATAATTTGCACGATCACGATAAAATAACCTTAAATTTAAGTTTGCATTATGTTTTTGCTTTATTATTGTCAATAGCAACAACTGTCAGATAAGCATTTCTGCTATTTGTTTTTTACAAGAACAAACACAACCCGAGAAGCGATCAGGGCCCTGTTCCACAAAACAACTTATCAACTTTTCACTTTGCACTTATAAAATTTTTCGTCAATCTGCAAAACTTTGTGTTCCTCAGAACTATAAAATTTGATAAGTGACAAGTTTAAAGTGATAAGTGTAATTTGCAAAGTCTTTGCAATTTTTATACTCTCTTTGCAAATTTCTGTTCCACGTACGTTCTCTTGTGTAAAGTGCAAAGTTAATATTGAAAAGTGTAATTTGCAAAGACTTTGCAAATAATTATGTAGTTTCGTTCCACAAAAACTGTAAATTCTATTTTTGCAAAGCAAATTTTTATAAGTTTGTCAAAAATAAAAATAAAATAGATTCATATCGAATAAAAAATTATTTGCTAGGTTTTGTATAAGATT
This sequence comes from Panzeria rudis, assembly GCA_956483635.1. Classification (NCBI taxonomy): domain Eukaryota; kingdom Metazoa; phylum Arthropoda; class Insecta; order Diptera; family Tachinidae; genus Panzeria; species Panzeria rudis. Next base: position 88,037,242 of record OY101448.1, on the reverse strand, counting down.
CAAAGCCTACTATGCTTATTTTTTGAAAATCTTTTATATATTTGTAAATTCTCAAATGGTTTTTAAAAGTTTATACATAAGATAAAGCGTTTGTAACTGTTCAAAATTGTGTTTGAAGTCTACTGATGAGTTGGTAAAGCACCAACGAAATGCTGCATATAGACAATTGCTTAAACTCCAGCAAATAAATTTCATTTAAAATATTTACAATAATTTTATAAAAAAATACTTCATTGTTTTGAAAACTATCAAATAAAATTTCCTTTTTTTCTTAATAACTTGTATTTTGCGGCTCATTTTAACAAGTTACATATATTTTGCAATGCAAAGTGAAAAGTTATAAGATATAAATGCAAAGATGATTAAAGTCTTTGTGGAACACTTTGCAGATTCACTTTGCAAGGAGAGCGCAAAGAGTGCAAAGTCTTTGCAAAGAGAGTAAAGAGAGCAAAGTCTTTGCAAAAACTTGCTTAGAGCAAAGTGATATTTGCAACGAATATTGTGGAACAGAAACACTTATCACTTCGTCAAAAAATACAAATTGATAAGTGCAAAGTGGAAAGTTGAAAAGTTTTTTGTGGAATAGGGCCCAGATTGTCTGCGGAGAAACACCCAGGGTTTATGACGGGAATCGAACCCACGACCTCTGGACTGACAGGCTAGCGTCCCTACCACTCAACCACAGGGGCACCCACTGTTGTACTTAATATATTTCAAGTAACTTAATATATTTCAGTACTTAATATATTTCAGTACTTAATATATTTCAAGTAAAGATCTTTTATGTAGTAACTCCAAAAGGGTTAGTATCTCTAAGTTATTATAGCCTTTTCAAACTTATCAATATTTAACATCTACCATCAATTTGCGAAGATTTTGAAAATTTCCCATAAGAATTGTACAGAGTTGAATGTTTTTTTTTTTATAAATTATACTTTTAGTTTATTAAGAACAACGCGTCTTGTCACATTTCTGAGGGTTGGAAGATGGTAGATGTAAGAGTTTGCAAGTGTGAATGGATTTTTCACATTTTCAACATCTTACATGTGTTCCTGCAAAATGTATGAGAGTGTGAAAAGGCTATTAATAAAATAGCTACACATCTAAAAGTGTATGAATCTACTTGACGCCAGAGGCTCTGCTAGACTGCTCTAACATATAGCAGAACAGAGTGTTCACGAAGTCCAGGTAAACCACTAACTGAAACGAACATTTTAATAGGAGCAACATTGGATTCCTTTGCAACTTTTTCATTACAAAGGCTTTCATTGTGATTATTCCCAACTAATTGTGATCACTACTACAAATTAGAATACAACGCTTTGAACTGTAAAATGAACTAGGACTAACGAATTCATATTAAAACGTAAAAAATACATATAATTTTACCTTAATGGGAGTACGTTTAACATAATCACGATACGGTTGAGTTGGTGTTTTGGCACGATAGTCTACAACCTCATAGTGACCGGCGACATCTTGTGCACTTGTTGCCGGATAATCGGAAATAAAATGACGTGTGCCATGAGGCGTTAAGGTGGCCCACAATAGGCGGCTATCACTTGCCAACTGACTTTGCAAAGTGTCACGACTATTGGCAGCAGTACAAGGATATAAAATTCCACCGGCCATAAAAGGATTTGATTTAGACGGTTCACCTAAAGCTGACATGGTGCCTTGCTTAATGTTGCTATCGTGATAAGACATGTTACAACTTGAGAAGAGAGTACTGCAATAAGAACACAAAAGGCACATAAATTGTAAAACACACGCAATCTTTTTTTTTTAGAAAATCTTAGTACAACTTACTCTCTACATTTGAGCAATATGACAGCCAATAGTCCACCCAGTATTAGAACACCAACACATGATGAAATCAACACAAACAACCAGGTGTTTTCCAAACCATTGCTATTGGCCCCTGTAAATTCCACAAACTCCATTCCACTTTCGCGAGGATGAGGATTAGGATCACACATAAGTGTAGCAAAACAAGGATGGGAATCATTGGTGGTTGGTACTAAAGCTGCAGTTTTGGGCAGTAGAAATGATGGCAGTGGGGGTGGTGGCATCAATAATATAGTATCCGGCGGTGGAGGTCCACCAAAACCGCAATTACCAACGCAATTACTCAGCATTGTCGTCTATAAATTATAACAATTTTAACACGCTATTATAAATATTTAATATGTTATTAGAGTTTTAATGCAAAAATAAATGATTTTAAATTTTTATTTGAAAAAGAATTCATCACGATACTAATAAAATATTTTCATGAGCTAAATTTGAAATGTTTAATTTTAACTGACAGGATAGATCTAAAATTTTTATATTAAATAAACATTAGGTAAAACTATAGCAAAATATTGCTGTATTTTTAGCATAGAGTGTTTCTAGGAGGTGCATTGCTATCAGGAGCGGATTTAGGAGAGGGGAAGAATGGATATTTCCCCTCCCAAATAAAATATACTTCATTTCTATTGAGTTTCTTAACGAAATTTTTTAAAATTGTATGTTTTATTTAAAGTTTCTCTCCTGATTGATGTCACACAAATCATACCATGCCGCAGTTTTGTCTAGATATAGTAGAACAGGTGGGTGCTTGAGTTCTATCGAAAAGAGTTTGGTGGGAAAGTTTGCTGTGGCCAATTATAAGGCGCACAAATATAGTAGTTTCGCTTCTGGATCAGTTTTTAGGGTATAATTAAGTTGATTTTTCTGTAATTGTGCTGGTAGTTTCTGTAATTGTGCTGGTAGTGGCCGTAAGAGAGACGTCGATGGCATTAAAAATATCTCGAGTTTCATTATTCGAATAACTTATCAGTGGTCGCCGTTTTCCTTCTTTACCGGCTGAGTCACCGTATTCGTTGTCTATAATGCCAACGTGGGAAGGTATCCGCATAACTTTGATATTGGCTAAATTTTGGTTGCAGATATTTCTTATTTGGTTAATTATATGTGATTCGTACTGAGAATTTTTGACGGCAAGAATAGAGGAGAGACTGTGGATGCAGATTATCAACTTGGAACTATGTTTTGCCGCGTATTGTACAGCAATGAGGATGGCCAATGCTTCAGCTGTGAAATTGGAGTAGTAATCGTCAATGAAACCGGTGTTGATGAGGTTGCCATCTTGCGTCACAATGGCAAAAGTAGTATAGTCGGTGGATTTGGATCCATTGGTGTAGAGAAATTTCCATATTTGCAGTAAAACTCTCGGTGATAGCGTTAAACATCGTTTTGTATATGTGGGCAGAGGTAGTAGCCTTGGGCAGGTCTGCCAACGATAAAATAAAAGAATGTTCATATTTCAGCCATGGTGGTTCTGCATGATGAATCATAAATGTAGGGCGAGGCTGTAAGTTTAGTTTTTTGGAGAACTCTATGCACCTTCTGATGGAAGATTGTAGTCTAGATATTCTAGTTCCATTTAATGTTTTTTAACCTCTTTAAATAATATTTTATTGTGGCAAATGAAAAGTTTGGGAATGAGTTTATAAGTTAGATAGATAGTTCGATCTATGACAGAGGGCATATCGGCTTCTGCCAAAACATTTTTTATGGGGCTTGTTGGAAAAGCTTCAATGCTTCGGCGTACTGATGCGAGATACGTTGCTTGTATTAACTTGATATGCGAATGGGCGTACCATCCATATATAGGAAGAGCGTAATCAATTTTTGATAGCATAATTAACCGCCTTATGTTTATCATAGTGGAAATATGAATTCTAAAGTTTTTTGATGTTAAGTATTTTTAATTTAGGCTTTTTTTCGCAGTTGTAGGCAATGTTCATTAAAAGTGAAAATCTTGTCGAAAACTTAGCCAAGGATTCGTAGGTCCACGTCAAAGAGGGTGCAATTGTATTTGTTGCAGATGTGAAGAATATTGAATTTTCTATAGCAAGTTTAGATCCGGAAGCTGCGATATATTTCAAACTTGGTATTATTCCTATCGAAGCTAATATTAAACTGTGTACCAAATTTCATAGCTTTAGGACAGCTCCTCTATTTTTGCCCACTTTCGAATAACTGTGCGCCGGGTTGAAAAAAGCTGGTATTTTAATTTAAAAAATTGTGTTTTTTGCTTATTAAATAATTACAAATTTTAGTTTTTAGTTTTACGAATTCTGTGATAGGTCCTATTTCCGTAAAAAAAATATTTTAATTTATGAGTTCAGTAAAAGAATATGAATTTTAGTTTTTCTGAGTACTAGATATGTAATCCGATGCACAATCCGAAAATCTGTGGCCATAGTCGGCTTCTTTTCTTCGGAGCGGATTCAGTTGATAAGATGCTGTTGTGCCACTTCTGGCATACCGTGGTGAGTTTATATTTTATCAGCACTTATGTACCGACAAAGACATTCATCAGGATCGTGACAGAAAAGCTCCAAACCTGCTACTGAATCTGCTACACGATTGCGTTTATTCTCGATTGAAAGCAAACAATGCACACATCCCTACGGTAAATGGAACTAACACAAAACAAGTCACGTGACCGGTCCCCAGGTGGTAGGGACCAGTCCGAGTTCTAACACTTCCTATGAAGCGGACCAGCCACTTTTACATGGGGATGGCCTAGTATGGGGTTAATTGATACTTGTTATGCACCTTGTAACTTGTCTCTGAACTATCTTATGGAGTCCTAATCGGTGTAAAATAATATAGATTATATATAGATATTATTCCAAAATTCAGCTGTAATTATCGATGAATTTATTTTTTATTGTTACAAATCCAAGTAGAAATTGTATTTTATTTTCAAGCGGTGTCTTTGATAGGATTCGAACCGATAGCCTCCGGCATGACAGGCTAGTACACTACCCACTCGACCACAGGGGAACCAGTTAAGCTGGAGTTAATATCTGAATATAGTTACGGAACAGGTTTCTGAGTGGCATGGCAGTCTCATTGAAGTGAGACAATTAATATTATATACATAGATACTATTTGATAGGCCTTAGATCCAGGTGTATCGAATTTGTTCAGTGCCGTTTACCACAATACTAGCCGGAGTACCAACTAAATTGACTGAAAATTTTTAATATGTGACCATTTACACAATATGTCTTTTTTCACCATTCACTACTCCTTATTTTTGGTACCAGTCTCATTTTCTCAAGTCATAGGACGAGTACTTTTGGCTCATTTGTCACCAAATTTTCCGCAGGGATATAACTAAGTTTCTTGTTTAAAATGAACCTCTTAGCTAAACACACTTAGCTAAACAAGTGTGTTTTTTCTTCTTCTAATAATTTGTTTTATTCATATACTTATGGGCTACGATTGTGTGTATATTACTTATTACCTGTGACTTTGGGGAGTGAATATTTTTTTGTGTCCTTTGGAAAAATCAATTTTTCTCGAAATTAATTCATTTCAAGTTAAAAATTGTCTAACAATTTTAACTAAACAAGATACATTTTAAAAACACTTTTTTTTAATGAATCTTTAAACTAAATCAATTTCAATAAAACTTACTTATAAAGAAATTCACTTCTGTTTCTTGTAAACAAAATATTTTTTCAAAAACTATTTGATATTCTAAAGGAATTTTCTTGGTTTTATTTTGTGGTTACCTCTGTGAATTGTGGTTGAAATGGAACTGAAACGTTATTGGAAAAAAGGATACTGTCAAACACTATATGTATGACAATGGCATACAAAATAAAAGAGTATTATATATATATATATATATATAGAGAGAGAGAGACCAGAAAGAGCAATAATAATAATGGGAGGGTTTTAGGTTAAGACAGCATAGTTTAATTAAATGTCATTACAAAATTGGGTATGAAGGGACATACATAATATTAATTAATTTACTGTTGTATCTTTTACTTAATGTTAAATAAAAAAAATCGTTAATAAATAAATAATTAATTTAATGCGCATGTTTTTTATTTAATCTTACTTCTGCTCTGTTCTTTTAATTTCTTATATTTTCTATACATTTATCTCTCTATTGGGGGTTGTATTGTGTGCGAGCATCATACTTCATGGACTGGTTGGTGTATGTGAGTGCGTACGTGGGTGCTTACTCCATTTGAAATTTAACGGTACATATACTATATACTCCTTTGTTTTGAATTTAATAATCTTATCGTTTGAAAATACACGAATTTTGCAGCAGTATCATTTTTTACATATGATTTTATCCTTTTCTCGACCCCCTTTTTGGCATTTGAAAATGTTTGTGTTCTTTGCAAACACAAAGTGAAAAAATGTACATTTAACGAATACAACGACCCTCTCATGGTCGCACTTTTTGCTGATGATGATAATGATGTTGTTGGATGTTGTTGTTGTTTACAATTATGATAGAAGGATGGTGATGATGATGATGTTGACAATTTTCGGCATATGCGTTTCTGTCTGGATGTTTGTTTTAGGCCCAAATTCACAGTTATTAGTTAATGAATGACAATAGTTTAGCCAATGATATTTTATTCACACTTCTTAGTTTCCATTAGTTAAACAGTGAAATGCCATTGGTTAACAATTAGTTAGATGCTTTGGAACATGGTGCAATAAGAATACAGGTGGCAGCATAACGTCAGCTGATTATTTTTTTCTCTGGTAGTTTTGTACATAAGCCACGTCCAGCACGTGTATTTTTCTGACAAGTATTATCTAGTTTTTTTTTTGTTCTATTTGTTGAGCCTCTATACTTATTACACCATGCTTTGGAAACTATTATATGCATATAGGCATACTTTTAAGAACGAAAAAATAATATTGGCTCCATTAGATTTTTGTACTTAAAAATTTTTAAATTGCCGCCTTACGATGTGAAATCTTCTTTATTTCTTTATTTTTGCTTGTTTACATATAAACTTGATGTTTCGATAGGGCTACCATTCTTTATCCATACTAAAATTTTCAGTTAAGCAATACACTGTGAATATGAAGTCTTAGTTAAACAATAGTTATCATTTTAGTTTACTAATAATTAACTAATGGCTGCAAATTTGGGCCTTAGTTGTTTTAACTAACAACCATTAAACTTTCTTTCTAAAATAATGTGCGCTGCAAAATTATAAGAATAAAAAAGTCCTACGAATATATTTTGATATCAACTGAGTTCCATAAGTGCGATAAATTGTCTTTATAAAGTGCGAAAATAAAAAAATTACATACATATAGCTATGTATTATGAATTTCTTAATGTTCTCCGAACTAGTCGCAGATTCGTTGCAATATGTAATGCAGCATGTAGATTAGATTTCATTAAGAAAGTATATATATATATATATATATATATATATATATATATATATATATATATATATATATATATATATATATATATATATATATATATATATATATATATATATATATATATATATATATATATATATATATATATATATATATATATATATATATATATATATATATATATATGACCTTCTCCGAGAAAAGGGACCTAGTGTGTCAAAAATCACATCTCCCTATTGAAGGTGTGTTCAAAGTGATAATGCGTTATGAAACTTTAAATGCGTTTTTCTCATAACTTCATTTTTACACACTAGGTCCCTTTTTTCGGAGAAGGTCACATATATTATTATGATCGAAAATATAAATTTTATTTCGACTTTAATACTTGTACAAAATTAAACTTATCATTTTCACGCGCATCATATTACTCCTTCAAATTTCTTTTGTTATTTTTGGTTATTATGTTAATGTTGTTGTTATAGTTGTATTCATATAGCTATTCATTTGCGATGGCTATAAAGTGCTTTCTTTTGTATTTATTAAAAGTGACAATAAAACGGAAGGGGGCATGAAGGGAATTAGTTATATTTTTTAGTAAGTATATTTTTAGGAAATATAATTATGAAAATTTATTATGACTTTTACGGCCCTTTTCACAATATACGATTAAGAGTTGACGTGGACTTTAACGGGAAGTTCGGCATGCAAAACTGTCCGTTAAAGTCGACGTTAGCTTTTAATCATATATTGTGAAAAGAGCCGTTAATGTAGTGTTCTGATTTTTAATATTTCAGCATTTTTTTTTTGTTTAAATGAGTCTTTGTTACAAACCAATAATAAAAGAAAACTAACTTCTAACCCAGAGTGATTATTGCATTAGTCTAAATTTCGTAAACTTTTTAATAATATATTGGACATGACACAATTGTTACATGGTACAAGGAAATAAAAGTTTATTAGTTCCAGCTTACGCGGCAGAGCATAATAACGTTGTTTTAGGAAACCACAAAGATGTTTCACACGTAAGCACGAAACATTTTTCAAGTTATTGGAAAAAACTAAATTTCATTTTCTGTAAAGGATTCAATGAAATAGTAAATATTTTATCTAGCAACGGACCTACAAACAAATTTGTAAATATAGACAAAAATATCTCAAATATTTCATTGAAAAAAACGTGTTTTTTCAGTGAACAAATTGTTTAAATCAATATAACAATTTGTCTAAAAATATTTACAAATTGTAAACAAAACAATTTACTAAATCAAACAAAAAGACTTACTAGATTTTCTGAAAAATATCAAACAATATTTTTGTCTTTATTTATAAATCAATTAGTCTAAAAATACTAACAAATACTAAACAAAATAGTTTACTTAATCAAACAAAAATATTTAGTGGATTTTTAAAAATATATCAATCAAAATGTTTGTCTGGGTCATCATCATCATGCATTAAGCATTTATGAAATTTCACTTTGTTAAATGTGTTCAAGTCTGAATATTTATCTAAAGACTAAAAGAATGAATGAGAATTAACTCAACGACATTAACGAATTGATTCACTCAAAAATCTTTAGTAAACAAACTCGGTACAATCGCACTCCTTTTGCTATGATTGTTGTTGTTGTTATTTGTGTGTATGTCGTCATCGGATTTGTTTTCTTACAGCACAGTTTTATTGTTGTTTTTGGTGTTTGCGTTCTAAATAAAAGTCAAACAAACAATTCATATATTATGGACAGAACATTTACTGAAAATTAAATTGATTTTTAGACAAACTTTTGTTTGAAAAATTTTTGGTGATAATATTTTCTGTGCAGCTAATTAACTTTCAATTCAGATAATTTTTAATTAAGCACCGTTAGCATTGATTTTACTTCATGTAACTTTGAGTCAAACTTTGTTGTTTCAGACAAAGCAAATAGTTAACGTGTAAGCACCAAATAATAATATAGATATTCGTCTCTATCTAAATAGTATAATAGACAATATACCAACAGTATCATACTCCAGCAAAAACTTTGCTTACTGGTAGGCAAAAAGTATACGAGGATTTAAGTCGTAACTACTTATTCTTCGTACACATTGGACATATCTTTTGTTATCATTTTGTGGCGTCATATTTCAAATTAACAACTCAATGCACAACAACCGTACATATTAGACGCGCAAACAGTTTGCCACACACCGAAAAACCAAATGTACTTATTTTGTCTGAGCAATTAACTAGTTATTATTTGACTTACTTGAAGCTTAAACAAGGGGTAAAATAAACCATACTCAATTTCGAAGATGCTTGAGAGTTGTCCGAATAGTGAAATTGTTGTTGCTGGTGATTTCTATGTTCACAATTCATCTTGGCTTCGCCATTCAAGCCATAGAGCTACAGAAGGCAAATATGTTGAGTTATTCGCCGCACACAATTACCTCACGCAATTAGTGAATGAGCCAACACATATTTCGTGTGTTGAAGGACACCAAAACAATACTCTCGACCTTTTCCTCACTTCGCCACCGACAAGTACGAAGTGAGCGTTAAAGCAGCTCTCGTTAACTCGGATCATTGCACCGTTTCCGCCTCCTTTTGCTCTCAAAACTTCGCAACGCCTCACAAACAGCTACGAGACGTTCTAAATATATTTACGAAAAGGCTCGTCGGGTTGAGCTCAACGAATTTTTCCGGCAGTTCGGAAACTATGTTTCCTAGACAAAAGTGTCAATGTCATAGCTGCTGGAAATGAAAGCTTTTATTCCATCTAAGCGAATCCAGATTAAACGCAGAGCGAAGTCTTGGTTTAATCAGACGTGCGAAAATGCCGTCAGATACAGAGAGCAAGCTTTCTAGATATTGAACACAGAAAAAAATAAGTTTCGTTTTTGATAACAAAAATCCCGGTATTCAATAATTTTTTTTTCAAATTTCCTGTGATAAAGAATTCCCCTATATTGATAACACAATTATTTCAAAATAAAAATATATATATAAAATAAAAAAAATGTTGACATGGCTGGAATACGAACCCGGGCTTTCCGGACGTAAAGCATACACTCTCTAGCTGAGCCATATCCCCTTTATTTTTTTATGGGACACAACTTGTTTTAAGTACTTGTGTATAAAAAGAAAAGAAATAACCGGCATGGAAAAGAAATACTTACAACGAAATATTTTATTATGTTAAAGATAAATGTTATTGAAATTCATATTTTTTTTAATAACATGGTTTTATTGAATATAATTCTTGTCTATTTTTTTCCGTGTAGGAACAAAACGCAGATTTCTATGAGCAGCGTCTTCATCCTGAAGTTCCTGCTGCTCCGAGGAGCTTTTGCTCATTCGTTAAAAGGTTTAAGGATAGTAAAATTTCCTCAATTCCGACTCTTCTAAAGAATGACCAAATACTCACTAACGCGGTTGATAAAGCTACCCTTCTGGCTGAATTATTTTCAAGTACTTCCCACTTGCCGGAGAGCAATCAAACACTACACGTGATTGAAAGAGTATCCGTAACTATTCCCAAAATATTGTTGCGAACGCGTGCAGTTAAAAAGGTTTTAGCGTGGCTCAACGTAAATAAGTATCCTGAGCCGGATGGTATTCCAGCAGTGCTCTTCGATATAAGCGCGTCCTTTGGCAGCCCTCTTTAGCATTTTGTACCATGCTGCTGAATTTCCAAGGTGTTGGAAGGTTGCCAATGGTAACGCCAAATCCCGAAATTGAGAGGCTAGTAACGCTGAAAATTATCGCCCAATCGCGATTTGCTCTGAACTTTCCAAAGTGATGGAAAGTATGGTGAATTTGCATCTTGTGAGGTACATATTTCGGTGAAAATAAGGTGGTGGCTCTAGATATTTCCAAGGCGTTTGATAGAGTGTGGCATGGGGCACTTTTGTCAAAACTTGTTGCTTTTGGTGTCGGTGATGACTTCTCTCGATTTACATCAAGCTTTCTCAGAGATCATACTATACGAGTTGTTATATATGGGATCTCATCAAACGAGTTCAAGATTAAATCAGGGGTACCACAGGGCTCCGTTCTTTCTCCAACCCAATTTATTATCTTTCTTAATGGCCTTCTCTGTCAAACTTCCAACCCCATTTATTTTTTCGCAGATGACAGCAGCATTTGCCATTCTTATTCATTCATCAATAGACCAAGCTTGCCGGAGATTGGACCCAAGAGGCAAATCATGAATGACACACTTAATCGTGCTCTTGTAACAATCTCCAAATGGGGTCATGCGAATAGGATCGATTTTAATGCTTGTAAGACCCAATGTTGTATGCTTACGCACAGGATGGTATAATTATGGAGGAATCAAAAGCTCTCGATGTTGTTGGTATGAAAATCAAATGTGATATTCGATGGAATGTTCAAATTTTTGAAGTCACAAAAGAAGCAGTTAAGTGCCTCGGATTTTTGAGACGGTGCAAGAGTTACTTCAGTTCATCTGATCTCCTTAATATTTATACCACGTACATCCAACTGAAAATGAAATACAACTCTTATGTATGGGCCGGCGTTTCAAAGACTATTTTGAAGTTACTCGACCGCGTACAGAAGTGGGCGAAGAAGCTTATCGATGACGGTAGAGTTGCCAACTCTATTGGCTCACTGAAGCATCGACGCAATGTGGGGTGTGTTTCGTTGCTCTATCGCTACTAAAATGAAATGTGTTCTAATAAAATCAGGAAATTTTTTCCTGAAACTTGATCATTTTTGTGCACAATACGTTTTTCATTAAGAGCACATCCATTTGTGGTCGGTCTGCCAGTGAACCGCACTACGCATTACAGAGAGAATTCATACTTTGGCCGAACTGTTCGTATGTGGAATAAACTCCCCGCAGAGGTCTTTGCAGTCATTTTCAGTGTGGAAAAGATTTAAGTCGAATGTCCACCGATACTATTCCCTTTATCATCCTTACCATAACCAAATTTCCTAGTTCCCCTACAATGCATTGTATAAGTAGGGGTCATCGCCCGAGTGCTGGTCCCGGAAAAAATGTATATAGACTATACATTGCATTTATATTTTTCACACTTTGTTATTTTTACCGGGCTGGGATACGAACCGTGCTCTGTCAAATTTGAAGACAAGTAATTTACTCACTCAGCTGTTGTTGACTTATAAGTTTAAGCACTAAAAATTAGTTTTCATATACAAACAGATGTTAACTGAAGAAGTGTTTGTCTACTAATTTTATTAAAACATAACAACAAATTCATATACATAAGTACGTACTAATTTTATTAATGACTAAGTGGTAGTTCTAATTTGGAGCGTAGTAATAAGATAAATAAGTACCACTCACTACTTTGTAGCCCATTAAATAGTGTACTATCGATTACAAAAATGCTAATAAAAGTTTTTGCTGGGATTATTTAACTTCATTTATAAATTGCATGTAAGTCTGTGTGAAGATTTGAAAAATTGTGGTTACGCTTATTTCGTTAAATATTCTAGTCTTTACTAAGCTTAAATATATTTTGAGAATCCAAATTGATTATTAGGCTAAGGTTCGTAACGTTATATTCAGAAAGAATTAGGCATGATTAATATTCCAAGGAACGAGGGAAAAATTAAAATCAACTTAATTTTTCAACGTACACAGCAGAACAGAGTAGCGCCACTTAAAATCACATTCAACAGAGACACCTCACAAGTTGTAATAAGCAAATACACGTGAGCACTGACGATGGAAGTGCAGTGGCTTCCGAAAGTGGCACTATTCTGTTCTGCTGTGTACGTTGAAAAATTACGTTGATGTTAATTTTTCCCCTGTTCCTTGGAATATTAATCAGGCCCAATTATTTCTGAATATAACGTTACGAACCTTAGCCTAATAATCAATTCGGATTCACTAAGCAAATACGTTCGAAATAATCATATTAATTAAATATATTTTGTTTTATTGTCAATGTAGTTAATTTTGTATTTTTATAAATTCATCTCAGTATATAACAATGGGTCGTAGAAAGAATTGGGACTTTAGGATAATCAGATCGAAAAAAACAAGTTTTACTTCTTAAAACTTTCGAACGACGCCCCAGATAAGTTTAAAATATGATTAACCTAGATGTCAATGACCGTTACGCACATTTGCCAATTATTCTGGTTTTATAATCGTTCGAATAAAATTAAAAATTTTTTGGAGTGGGTACAAGAGTGGAGATGTTGTTGAGCCATGACATTTGTAAGCCTTAGAGCACTATTTGAACACAATTTAGTTTTTCTAATTGTCATCCTCAAATACTTCCAAACTAAGCTCATGTTTGCATTTAAAACGAAATCTTTAACGGCGTTAGGAAACATGTCAACAACCCCTAACACAAGTATTTATAAGTTTGTGCAATTTGCTTAACACATCCTATTGCTAACAACTTAAGAAAGTAATTTATTTAAAACGCTATTTTACATTCGTAAATGTAAACCAAATATTGTAAAAAAACTGTATAACATTTTTTTTGAATATTCGACAAAAATTGTTCGAATAATTTTTTATTCTAAATTGAAACATTTTGTTAGTTCGAAAAAAAATTAAACAAAGGCGTACGAATAACATTTATTCGAATGACAACACTAGTATTAGAAGAGCTCTAGTTCAGACTCAAAAATCAAATAAATATGCCATTATTCGAGACCTCTAAAAAGTATCTCTGTAAAGACATATTTTAGAAGAAGATCTCTCTATTCTTTAGAATATGCCGGTACCAGTCACTGGTACCTGTCATTACATTGCTGAAAGCACCTTCTGATGGCAAAACAGGCAGAAAGTATGTGCTGTTGGCTGAAGTGGTTAGCGCGTTGAGTACAAAGAAAACGCTGCCTCGGGTCCCACACTACTTTCAGGCAAGTCATCAACATCATGAATTTTTCTAATGTGCATTGGTGTGTCACTGTTGTAATTGTTGTTGGACTGTTAAAGTGATGAAGGCATAGAAGTCGTTATTGAACTGTACCGGGAACGATTAATAATGACATATCCTCGCGTTTCTACTTTAACCTCGTATCTACAAAATCATAATTTTCGGGATATCAATAAAATCATTACTCTTACTTAATTCATGTATATATTAATAATAAATGTTAAATAAAATAAGGAACATAGCTCTAGTCTAGTGCTCGCAATACACCCCTCGTCGTTTTTCTTATGTAATAATCTAGTAATCTCTATTTCGAACAAATGTAGTTACGAGGTGAAAGTAGAAAGCGACGATATACTAATGCACAACATAGCTGCCTCCTTAGTCGGTATTGTTGCAGAATCGTCGGTGAAGTACAAGAATTAAGATAGCTATTCAGCTTTTAAAAAAAATTGTGCCGCTACTTGACACCAGACGCGCTGCAACTCTATTCTGAAAAAATTAACAAAATGTGCAATATCAGAGCTGTAAAATAATTAACCTTTCTCTCTCTCTCTCTCACTTAACCATCTGTTCTCTCTCCACTATTCCATCGCCAAAGAGAGAAGATAACCAGCGATGCCATTTTTAGCTCTTTTTTACGATATGACTAAAAACGATATGACATACTGTGTTATCATATCGTGAGTTTTTTACGATATGACAATACTGCAATATGACAACACCGTGTATGGCTATCTTAGTGTTGCTATATCGTAAAAAACTTACGATATGACAGCACAGTATGTCATATAGTAACAAAGAGCTAAAAATGGCATCACTGAAGATAGCACATAATTTAGTTCTCTGGTAGGAATTGAGTATGTTACTTCTAGGGTTGCCAGATATCAAAAGTCAAATAACTGGACAATGGAAACAATTCACCTGGATTTTAAAGAAGTATGTCTATGTCCATACGAGTCAACTTTTGCTTCTGCAACTTTCTTAAATTTTCTTTTGAAGTTGCATTCGTGTTCATATAATGAAATTCTTGTTATGCAGCTTTTGTTTTTTTACAAAGATTTTGTTGTTGCTTAAGCTATCTTTACATGGTAATACAAAGTATTAAAGACTTTGTAGAATGAAAATATTATGAAACTCTCTTTGTGCTTAAAAAAGAGAACAAAAGTCTGTTGTAAGTATTTTTCATGTATACACCTCTGGTATGATGATAATACATAAGTTTCTAAAATGGATTAGAAAATAAACATTTACCGAACGCTTGTCAGATATTGTATCCATATTCTCTCCTACTCAATACATTTTGTGTTTACATGATAAGATTTTTTTCATTTTTAGACGTATCGTGATACATGTATTACAATGTAAAGACACCTTTAATATTATGAAGAAGAAAACAAAAGAGAGTTGCATGTACATGAAGCAGTGTACCCCTTCGCAATCTTCTCACCTCTCTCTCCCATATACTCCAAAGTTGCTTAGTAAAAGTTGATTCGTATGGACATAGACTAAATGGACAATTTAAAAGTGCACTTAAACATAGTTCAAAATAGTACAATTTTGCTTGAATTTTTTTTACAAATATAAAAAAAATTATAATAACATTAAAAAATTTAATTAAAATTCGGTATTACGTCATATTACATATCGACGTCTTATATTCAAAAGCCTATTTATTCGATTTTGACGAAAATTAATGGGAATGTATTGCATAAAATAAGCCGCATATACTCGTATGTATTTACAAGTAAATTTCTTTTTGCAATTTTATCGTAATAAGATAAGAGAAATAATCTTGCACGGTTCATTTTACGAAAACAAAAGCCTCTAAAATAAGCCTAAAATATTATTTAAATAAACTTAATTTAAATTGAAATTATGTGATATATTTATAGTCTTGTATGATTAAAACTCGCTCATACTATCAGGAATGTCAACCTCTCGGAAAATATCACGGAAATTACACACAAAAAAAAAGGAATGTAAAATCCACATGCCGCAATTTTGATTGCAAATCATATTAAATTTACAAGAAATAATTTGTCGTTTGAATGTGTTAGTGTTTACTTGATTTGTTCATTGCTACAATTCACTGTTCTGGTTAGTTGTGTGACTTGTTGTTGTTTATTCTTACATGTGTCGTCTATGTATACGAATTACCAGCTAATACTTACTGCTTTACTGGTTTAAAATTACCATTGTTTCATATTAATTTTAAACGGAAAATAATTAATCTAACCTTAAATCACCGTTAAAACAATTTTGTTATAAACGTTAAGTTTCATTTTCAATCGACATGACTATAACTTTAATTTAAAAAAAGTTTTATGTTAAATAATCATTTAAATTATGTTGAATTAAAATGAAATGCATTTTACATACGATGGTATTTATTTAGTGTATAAGAAAAGAAAAGTTTGAAGCTGTTGTGGCTGCAGTAGTTAGCGCGTGGACTGTCATGCAGGTGGCACGAGTTCAAATCTTGGCTGGGGCAGTCAGCTACAACGAAAAGTTTTCTGATGACTATCACGTAAGGAAAATAATTAATAAAGTAACTACATTAAAGTCATGTTGTTTCAGCTTGATATAACTTTAATTCAACATGATTCTTCGTGTTGTTCCAATATCAAATGCACGTTGTTTCAACTTGAAATAACTTTGATTCAACATGATTCTTCGTGTTTTTCCAATATCAAATTCACGGTGTTTCAACTTGAAATAACTTTAATTCAACGTGATTCTTCGTGTTTTTCCAATATCAAATTCAAGTTGTTTCAACTCGAAATTATTTTGATTCAATATGATTTTTCGTATTATTTCAGTATCAACTTCATTTTGATTTAACTGTACTGGAATATTAAATCAACATGAAATATAGTTAATTCCAAAGGAAAAATTTTCTTTCAATATTATTGTAAATCATGTTGATTTAACATGAAACACCTATGAAGCAAAATCACTACCGAAAAATGTTAAGTTAACCTGGTTTTCGACGATTTTACATGGAAATTTTTCTATGTGTTCGAAAATTCACAAAAACTTGATTATATATATGAAATATTACAATCTTACGATTAATCAAAATTCCCAAAAATTAAAAAAAAACAAAAAATTGGGAAAAATTATGCCTATCGCGAAAATAGTGAAAATTCACGAATTTTGATTTAAAATCACTAAAACTGTTGGTGTGTTCTGTAAATCGCGCGTTTTAAAATCTCCTAATTTCCAGGAAAGAGTGCAAATATGAGGGTGACTTATCGCATATTTTTAATTGGTTTTAAAGTTTTAGATGTTTAAAATATTTTATATAAACTTAACTTCGAATACACTAAATCGTTCGATCAACAGAGCACTGTTTTCCGGTTTTGGATCTCCCACGATTTCAAAACGCGAGAAATACAGAATATCCCCTGTAAAGAGTAAAAATTCGGAAAAACTCGCGAAAATTTACAATAATTACTAACTGCGGCATGATAACAAAGTCTAATATGGTTTCAAAATTGTAAAAACTGCAAAGAACCTGAAAACTTGCAAAAAGTAGCTTTTATCCCGAATATGGCAAATATTCGCGAGAAGTTGCAACATCGGAAACAAGTCTTAAGATTGATTAGAAACCGCAAGTTCACGAGAAATTGCTAAATGTAACTGAGAAATCACTAATATTGTAAAGAATAACAAAATATCAGAAAAACTGCTAACATCTATGTATCTAATAACGTTTTCAGCATTTTTGAATAAAACAAAACCCTTTATCATTCATAATATCCCAGTAAAAAATGTTCATGTTTTTTGAAGCACTAAAAAAATAAAGCGCTTCATAGTTCGCTTCTTCAGAAGCTGATTTCATAGCGGCACAACAATACAGGCTTTGAAGCGAGAAAAATATTTGCTTTTTACTTATACAAAAGCTTCGTACACATGCTATACTAAAAAGCAGATTTTATAGTGCTGATCTAAAGGAGGTTTTTAAGCGAGAATGAAGAGTAAGTTTGTTTGAGTTTCTTGGTGCCGTTTTGCAACAGTCTTTTTGGTCGACTGGTTGGTACGTTGGACCTCAAACCTGAAGGTTCATAGTTCGATACTAGCTGAAGTTAAAATAACAAACATTGAGTAAAAATATGAAATTAATAAGAATAAATAAAGTAACAAAATAAGACAAATTCAAAATGGCGTTAACGATGCCAATCCACATTGAACCATTTTTTCATATATTTTCAGTTCTAGTGCTAAAAATGTTGCTGATTTTCAGCGCTTAAAAAGTGCTTTTGTGAGCAAAAATGTAGTACTCCAATCCGGGAACTCGCCATAGAAAAATCAGCAGCGATATCAGCTGCTTTGTCAGCGCTTCTTTTATTCCATGATAGTAGAAACCTGCTTTATTGGAAGCAATTTTTTTACTGGGATGTATTGCTAATAATAAAAAATTTTAAAAATTAATTACATATAAGATTGAGTCCTGTATTTTAAAATATATTATAGAGCAAAGATTTATGATATTTATGATCTGCTCACCTGAAAAGTTGTGATTTTTAGTATAGAAGCTTTAGAATAAAGCCGTCGATATATGTATATGAATTTTAATCACATAAATAAGTATAACAATTTTTTTACCACATATATTTTGTATTTTTATTTACAGAATTTACTAACTCTTGCTTTAGTTGTAAGCAAAATGATTGAAAATTTTTGTAACTTTCATCAACATTTTCTCTTATTAAAATTTCTTATATGGACTTTGTAGGTTATTTTTTTCTCATTTTTGAAAACAAAATAAACTATACCCTATCAATTGGAATATCTCTCTTTGATAATTTCAAAGTGTTTTCGCAGGCAGTATAAGTTAATGTACAACATGTCGTTGACAATCAAATTTGATATATCTAAAACTTTTTGGAAGCTATGTATGATAAGTTATCCCACGATAAAAGATATTCACCCTTATTGGGAATAAGAGGTTAACATTTTCTTCACGTGAAATATTTCCCATGAACAAAATATGTATGGTGATCAAAACGAGCAAAATAGTACAATAACACAACAACAACACAAAATTGGCGGTCACAATATTAAGGAAAGGGAACACATTTCACGTGAAATTTTATTCCCGTGAACTTTTATTCTACGAAATAATGAATTTGTTTAAAAATATCATCGATATATTAGTGGATATTTTGATGAGAATGCATATTTTTACATATTTTAGTTACACATGCATATTTTTGGGTCATATTTTGTGAAAAACTAAAATTTCAACAAAATAATTATTTTTCACCACAATTTTTTTTCTTAAATCAAAATCGAAAGCAGCAGTGTTTAAATTTAAAGAAAAGTATCTTGATCCAACCTAAAAAGTTTTCTACGACCAAATGTATTGAACTTTGCATTTGAAAATATGAAGGAAATTTTACTTTTACGTGTAAAACAATAAGAATATTTTTTTAATTGTTGTAAAAAATAATATTATGAATTTCTTGTCTTAAGTTGCTGTTATAAAAAATAACAACATATGCTTACTTATTTCCAGTATCATATCCAGGGAGGGTTTCAATGTTCTTCCCCTTTTACGGCAAAACCGAACTAGCTTTACGAAGTAATGAATTTGCTTATTTGTGCATATTTAGATGAAAATGTATGTTTGTACATATTTTTGTTATAAATGCATATTTTTCAAATTTCAATAAAATAATTATTTTTCACCACAAAGAAATTATTCTCAAATCAAAATCGATGGTAACAGTATTTAAAGAAAAGTATCCTTATCTAAATCAAAAAAGTTTTCCCAACTTTACATTTGAAAATATGAAGCAAATTTTACTTTTACAAGTAAAAAATAACAATATTTTTAATTTCTATTTGTATTGTCTTTTTACATACTGTACACACGTGTTTATTATTACCTTATCAGACCGAAATAAAATGTTGTGTTTTTGTTTGTCTAAAAATATAAAAATAAGTGCATATTTTTTTGTTTTTTAGGGCATATTTCGCGTTTTTTATGTTATATTTTACGTGCTTAAAACAACTTTTTTGAATGCATGAAGTCCTTGTCCCTGGTCATAAGCGTTAAACACTCTAGTCAAATGAGTGGATATTCGATCCACTGCGTTGAATAAGGAAATCTATCAATCTCAAAACATTTTAGTTTTGCTTTTCTTCTATTGGGTTCCGCCGCACAGTGGGACGTTACGATTTTTTATTGTTGTTGTTGGATAGATGGCACTTTAGGCTTCATTTTGAAATAAAGACACTGTAAAATTCAAATAAAAAAGTAAAGTTATGTATCGTTGCCTGAAATGCAAATCGTCCTGACTAACATTTTCAGTATTTTATAGGAGAAACAACAGCATGCCATTGGTAATTTTGACTTTCCGGAATATCTTGTGAACAATAATAGATAGACACTTAAAATTCTTAGAGAGTGTGTATAATTAGGGCTGCTATAACAAAATAAAAGAACGTTAAAAATTAAATTGTATACAGTATAGCAGTGGTTTTCAACCGGTGGGTCGCGACCCCGTGGGGGGTCGCGGCGACCTTTCTTGGGAGTCGCGAGCTGATCTAAATAAAACAGATTATGGGTTTTCATGAAAGCGGAAGAAATTGCCTTTTGTGCAATTGCGCAAACTTGAGAGGCGTGTTTCATGAATCCCCTTTTGAAACTGTTGTGCAACTTTTAACAGACAATGTCAACTTACTTCTCCAGCTACTTCTTGTACTTGCCTCTGCATCACAACAACAATGAGTTATATGAATTTTTTATCACTTTGTCTTTTTTCTCTATTTTCTTATTTTTTCACATAAATTATTAAAAAAATATTTGTAAATTAAAATTTTTATTTATATTTTTATGACAATTTTTTTATATTTCAAATGCACAAATACTCTGCAAGTTTACGATCCTGAGCTGTATCGTATATTTTTATTAGTTGTGCAAATGAATTTTCAAAAATTTTTTGACAATTCAGTGGAAACATGCACAGTTTGCGCAGCTTGCAAGGGTTTTATTATTGATTTTTTTTAATATTTAATTTTTATCCAAAGAAATTTATTATTCAGGCTTAAGTTCGTTATTTAATTTTAGGGTTGATTAAATTCCGTTTCCGAACGGAATTGACCTCTGTGACATGGCCGATAATTGACCGAAATCGGATAAAAAGTAAAAACGTCATAATAAAAGATGCAAACACTAGCATTTAAATTTACTATCAAATGCACTAATAAAAAATATGAATAAAGGATTTGATAGTAAATTTAAATATTAGGTTTTTCGTTTTTTATATTATAGCATTTTTAATAATTTTTAATCCGATTAATGCAAATTAGCCTCTATTCGACGCGCTATATAACAGCCTTTCGAACAAGATATACTATATTTTAATCGAACCAGCGATGGACTCTGGATGGTGCTTTACAGAGAAGCGGACCGTTATCGGAAAAATCTACGAAATTAAGCAAATTATTTTTCTCGTGGTCCGCAGATTCTACTAATTACAGTAATTTTGACTTTTTGTGCAGATAAGTCAAAAATGCTATTAGCTTAAATGTACTTATCAGCATAATGTGCGTTTATGCACAATTATTTAGTCTGTGCAGCTAACTTTGATTTTATATATATATATATATATATATATATATATATATATATATATATATATATATATATATATATATATATATAAGGAACATACACACAAACAAACAAACAAACATAAAAACATAGATTAATTTTTATATATATATATATATATATATATATATATATATATATATATATATATATATATATATATATATATATATATATATATATATATATATATATATATATATATATATATATATATATATATATATATATATATATATATATATATATATATATATATATATATATATATATATATATATATATATATATATATATATATATATATATATATATATATATATATATATATATATATATATATATATATATATATATATATAAATTAATCTATGTTTTTATGTTTGTTTGTTTGTTTGTGTGTATGTTCCTTATAGGACGCCAAACGGTGACGGTAGGAAATTCAAATAGGAAAATTTTATTTGTAAAATTTTGGTGGGAAAGGGTACCCCCTACGAGGCAAGTCTTAATATTCCTATATCTGTACAACTATAAGAGTGAGCCTCTTTAAATTCGATGAATGTTATTCTTATAATAACATGCAATTTCCAGCGAAATAGTGGTAGAATACGATGGGCAAAAGGGTACCGCTCATAGGGGGTAATTTTTAATTTTCCTATATCTGTACAACTATAAGAGTAAGGCTCTTTAAATTCGATATACATATGTTATTCTTAGAATAACGTGCAACTTCCAGCAAAATATTGGCGGTATAGGAGGGGGAAACGTGTACCCCCCATACGAGGTAATTCGTAAGTTTCCTATGTCTGGACAACTATAACACGTCACCTTATTATTAGTTTGACCCATAAACAGAGGAAAAAGCATTAGGAAGCAGCAAACCAATAATAAGCTGACGAACAGTAAGGCTATTTAAGTTCGATTAGTGTTATGTTTAGAATAACGTCAATTTTTCAGCAATACATTGGTGGGGAGAAACGGGTACCCCCATCCAAAATAATTAATAATATCCCTTAACTGGTATCGATATTTACATTGTTGGTATCGGGGATTCAAAATGACCCCTTTTGAAAAAATCAAATAATTACAATCGTGAACACAATTTTTTAAAACTTTTTTTTTGTATTTTAAATTAAACGACCTTTTCGTAAATATATTTCAAAGTTATATTGACTCATTGTATATTTTACATAAATTTTTTCATATATAAATATCAGTCTTTGACTCTAAGCATTTGTTTTTTAGTCCTTACGTTGGACATCAAAAATGTATAAAAAAATAACAAAAACATTGAAATGAACACACTTTTTTTTAAAATAAATTAAGTATAAAATTTAACTCTATGGGATATTTTTCTGAGATTAACGAAACTAAAATGTCAGCCCTAACCTAATTATAAAAAGTTTGCGTTTTTTTACAAAATTTTTATAATTGTTTATATTTCGAACACATTATTAAAGTCTTCATTGAATGTAGTTTAGAAATATAATAATAATATTTAACACATTTCTGTTACTGTTTTTGATGTTTTTATCGGTCATATAAAAATCAACATCCCATTTTACGCCCAGATGTTGCAGCAATACTGGCGCTTAAATATTCAGTGTGTGGTTGGTCCACATTTTAATTTGTTGTCTGTTCTATAAAGCTTTTTTATTTTTTTTTAGATCAGCAGAAAAGTTTGTGTTGCAATCTGTCGTTTGTGAACAAATTTTGTTGTTTATAAACATGCCTTTCTTGTTCATATATACATACGAAAATAAAAAAACGTTATTGGTATCGGGGGTCTATTTGGACCCCATTTTTGTTGTAAGCTCTATTGTATCAAATACTATGCTTCAAAAGTCAGGTGTTAGCCTAAGCACGCCACGTAATTAGATTATTTAGATGCATGTATACATCAGCTAAAAAATAGAAATATTACAACTAAATATGTATGTGGTGGAGTCCATTTTAAGGGATATTCCTATGTCAGCACAACTAGAATAGTGAAGATCTGAAAATTTGGTGGGGGTTACTATTAGAACAAATTGCAATTTCTACCAAAATCTTGGGGGTATCAGTGGGGTAATAATATATATTCGTATACCTATGCAACCAGGCGGGGATTTAGCTTCAGCTTTTGAGAGGGGGACTTTTAAATGAAATATACCATTTTGTAAAATATATTTTAAAAATGACCACCGTTGCCAAATGTGCAGTTTTCACTGATTTGATCAGTTTTTTGAAGTGATGAAATGTTTTCAAGTTTTTTGTTAAAAAATAAGTTTCTTACAATTATGCCAGTTTTTTTAAGTTTTCTATATAAAGGGTGGGCAAAGTTGAGGTTAGGGAGTAAATAGGCCATTAAATAATGTAATATTAAGAATTGAGCTGTCATCCTTTAGCATTTATTTAGAGAAAACTTGGGAAATTTAAGCCATGGAACGCTATACTCTTGAACAACGAATTTTAATTGTAAAAATTTACTATCAAAATGGTAAACATTTTAACTTATCACTTTGAATGAGCCTGGAATATCAACTCGTCGACGTCGTAACAATTGTATATCACCAGAGGCATTTTGCATAAAGATCTTCATGTTCACGCTTATAAAGTTCAACTCATCCAACAATTAAACGAGCCTTGTTACGAGAAAAAGCTGCTCGAATTTTACGAAGTGATACAGTAAAATTTTTCACCATTTTGATAGTAAAATTTCACAATTAAATGTCGTTGTTCAAGAGTGTAGCGTTCCATGGTTAAAATTTTCTAAATAAATGTCAAAGGATTACAGCTCATTTCTTAACAATTCATCATTGTTACCAAGCCGTTAATACTAAATTATAACTACTTATTACTACCTTTTTTAAATCAACAGTTTTAATTTTGATATTTTAATTCCAATTTCTGAAGCCATAGTTTTACCCATTTAGTTTACCCATTTGTTTTTCTATACGGAGTTTGCTATTATTGTTTACAAGTTGAGTTCATACGTACAAATAAAAACAAGATACTGTGCTCTTAACACGTCCTGTATTAATATTAACTCGCCTTGCCTTAGTAAAAAAAGAAAGATTCCTCAAGCACTTCCTTTTCAATTAATTAAAAAATTTATAGATTTGGAGAGCCATATTTTCTTAACTGTTGCCGATGAGGCTCCCGAGATGGTAAAACGTGCCAACTTGACATTATTTTACGTCCGGTCCTTAGCGTTTGGGACTATATGATGTATCTCGTCATAATGATCCAACATCATAGCGTGATCTGAGTCAATTTTCTGGTTAGATTCTCCGAATTTAAATTTAAATTTTTTTTTATCAAAATGGAAATGACGTATATTTTAATCGTTTTGGAGGGGAAATATCTCTTTTTCCCCTTCCTGGATCCGCGCCTGTATGCAACTATATGAGTAAAGATCTATAAAGTTTATGTGTCTTAATCTTAGAATAGGAACGTGGAAACGGGTAACCCTCATACAAAGTAATTATTAATATTCCAATATCAGCACAACTACAATAGTGAAGCTCTTAAAATTATGTACACGCTACTCCTAGAACAAATAGCGATTTCCGGCAAAATCTTGGTGGTATCAGAGGGGGGAGACGGGTGTCCACCGAATAACGGGAAACTCCCAGCGAAATCTTATGGGTATAAGATGGGGCAAACGGATACCCCCATACAAAGTAATTATTAATATTCCTACATCTACTATAGTAATGCTGTCAAAATTTTATGTAGGTTAATCTTTGAACAAATTGCAATTTCTAAAAAAAATTGCGGATACCAGGGTGGGGGAGACGGGTACCGCCCATAAAAAGTAATTATTAATATTTCCATATCAGCAGGACGTGGGCTACTTAGAATAAGGAGCAATTTCCAACAAAATCTTAAGGGTATCAGAGGAGTGGGACGGGTACCCCCCTTCCAAGGTAATTATTAATTTTCCTATATCTGCACAACAATGTGGTAGCAAAGCACACCGGCTGGGGCTAGTATGAAAATATTTTAAAACTGCCAAAAAATATGGGTAAATGTGCAGGTATACAAAGTGCACTTATAAAAGGTTTTTTGAAGAATAATCACAGAAAAAATATATTATGCAGTTAAGTTAAGGTGCAGCTAAATTGATTTTTTATGAAAATAATTTAAAAATACCAAAAATTTAGGGCACTTACGTTAAAAGTGCAGTTATAAGAATTACACTTAAAATACGAATTTGTATGGTATTTTAAATAACAGTGACACTAATTAATCATTTTGAGCAGATAAGTCAAAAATTCGCTTAAGCAAAAGGCAGTTAAATCAAAATTACTGTATCTTAAAAATCGAAAAAAAACTTTATATATTCCAAAAATAAAAATTTTGGAGAGTAGTATTGTTTGTTGAAACATTAACCCTTAAGTGGTATCGTGGGGTCAAAATGTATTGAGAATTTCTCCATTTCACCAAGTAAAAAGAAATAGCAAATTCAGGGTGAACTGCATTTATTATACATTTTTATGACCAACATACTTTCTTGTATTAAAATTTTAATGAAAATCTTTACGTTTACTTTATCGTATTACTGTTCTTCAAAATTCTCTCAGCAATACAGCTGTAACATATTTTTGGGCAGCAATTAGTGTTTTTCATTCGGGATTTCCCGGGAAAAAATTCCCGGGATCCCGCACATTTTTCGGGAAATAAATCCCGGGAAAATTGTGCGGGAATTCCCGGGATTCTTTAAATATTATTATGATAACTTTTCTTCTTTGTAAGCACACATTTTTAGTGCTGCTTTTATTTATAAAAATATGTAAATAAAAGAAAAAATTTGTAGTTTTGAGCACATTTTATTTGTCTTAATTTTTTTTCATATTTTTCTAAGAGCAGCACTCAAAAAACATATTTCGTGAAGAAATGAAAATAACAGATTGTCACTAAGTGGACATAGCGAAAGTGGGAATAATAAAGATGTACTGCCCCCCTATTCTGTAACTCGCTAAACCTCTATCGCTAAAAATCTATACGGTCGATTTATCAATTTTCCTCTATGGATATTCTTAAAAATTTAATCCACCGAAATTTTAGTATTTTATGTCATCGCCAAAAATGTTTAATTTTGTATTTATTCAGCATTTTAGCGATCAAGATTTAGCTTTAGCTTTAGCGAATTACGGAATAAGGCGGCTGGTCTATATTTTCTGAAAATATCAGATTGTTATTTTAAGCCACAATAGGTTCACACAGGGTTCAATTAAAAGTCGATACAAACAAAAAAAAATTTAATTTTCAGGTGGTCACTTTTCTGCCACTTAATTATTTCAATTCAGTTTCGCTTAGCAGTATGAAATGCTCTTTAGTGTCTTATGAAAAAAAAACATTGCAATATCTTTTCTACTTAAGAAGCTACAGAAATTATAAAAAAGTATGAAATTAGTAAATTTTTTTACTTCGGATGGCTACTAATCAGAATTTATACTATAAAAAATAACATTTTTTAATTTATATTAAAAACCATACAGCACGGCTAAAGATCTCAAATTTTATAATTTTTTTACTTACGTTTAATGCATCCATAACCTTATTTAACAGATCTCGTGAATTGGTATTTGTTTTTGTTCAAATAAATTAAGTAAAATGCTATTTTTTATCATTTTGTACTGGGCGGCAATTCCCGGGAATTTCCGGGAAAAAGTCCGGGAAAGGAAAAACTCTAGCAGCATTGCTTTACATTCTCTTTCTCTGCCTCCCTTAGATCTCTTACTTTTTGTATAGTCTACTAAATAACATCAGCTTCAATGGACACATAATATATCTATATACAAATTTATTTTTGGGATAAAACATAACAGTAACATAACAATATTTACGAAAAAAATTAGGTCAATGTCAAGTTATTGTTTGCTATTTTTTCGCTTGTCTTTAGTTAATTACGTTAACAAGCATTATAAGTACGAGCATCTTGTAATGAACCGTTCAAAATAAATTTTAAGTGTAAATGAAATTATCTTCCAACAAAAGCAGCAAAAACAAAAGCGGAAATATTTTTATAAGTGTAAATGTGTGTTTTAACTTATAGCAATAGCTGGTAGCTATTTCAGAGTGTTTAAATGTTTATTCATGATGCTTGAGCAAATATGAAGGCTTTATTTATATAAGCAAACACACACTCACAGATAATCATACTTATTTAAGTACATATATTGTATATACCTGCCTATATGCCATACATCTACGCACTTATGAACATAAAACTTCCGTTTCCGCTACACAAATACTCGCAACCATATTTAAATATTAGAACAATCTATTTGCATAGTCATGTATAACAAAAGAGAAACTTTTAATGAATATATTAAGCTTTAAGTTGAATTTTTTTGCGTTTTTTTCTTCTTATTTAGTATAAAAAATTTAGTGGGCTTGTTTGCTGCCTTTGAAAATGCTGCTAGAGGAAAATAATGATATATGAACGCTTTTATGCTATTAATGGATTTTCTGTTAACACATTCGGTTTTTTACAAAATAACTTTTTTCCATTATAACTTAATAATTTTTCATTCATGGAATTTTCTTCTTCTTCTTCTTCTAGGATGTAGTTTAAACAAAATGTTTAATAGCTTAATCCAAACATTATTACAATGTCAAATTTTTTATGAGATGTCGTGAGAGGTGACATTTACAATAAGTTAAAAAGATAAATTACTTATGAGTACAATTTGAAATGTGAGCGACGTACAAGTTTTTTTGTTGTTGTTGGGAAAATCTATGTACGTAATATCATCGCATACAAACTTACATACTTATGTATTAAAATCAATCATACATTTTAAGCAGAAATCCAAAACAAAAATTATGCTGAAAGTAAAATAATGAATAGGATTTATTACTTGGTCACATTGATGCCCACTTGGTGTTTGTGGTACTGAGTTTAGTGGTTTTTCAATGCTTGAAAACGACAGTTGGTACCGCTCAGCAAGAAGGTAATTATTGCGCTGAATTCTGTGCAGCGCATAGTGGGGCGGAATCAAAATACATATTTGGAAAATAAGTCAGGTAATTTCTAAACGGATAGTCCTATCGGAATAAAATTTCACACAGACATAGCACAGGAATACTTCGATGTTTTAAATATTAGCTCACCAAATCGCTCAAAAGCGGAGCTCTGAAGCCTCAAATTAGGGTAAAATTTTTTTATGCTTGTAGTTTTTTTGTTTCTTATTTGATTTTAAAATGTTTTTCCTATATTAAAGCCCTTGGTAAGATCTAAAAGACACTTTTTTTGTACACTTCTCTCTTATTAGCTAGTGAGTTATACTAATTTGAAAATTAAAGTTTCTCAATTTTTCAAAATATTGGTCCAGTATTTTCCAGATATTGGATTCAAACAAATATCAAACAATTTTTAAACATTTTCTCTAGTTAGTTAGAGAGCAAAACATAAAAGCGTTTAAAAAAAATTATAAAATTCTGCCTCTGAGTTGAAAATATTAAATTTTAAAGTTGAAAAGAGCCCCATCATTACCCTTTGGTATAGAAAAAAATTATTTTGAAACATACATATAGGTATATAATAACTGTATACTTATCTGAAAGTTATCGGCACAACCAAATGGAGTTTTTTTGCGTGGTTTAAATTAAAATAGCGAATCCTTAGGTTATTTTTATATCTTGATTATGATGGCGTCATTAGTATTTCCCTAGCAGCTCTAGTTTGAAAGATATAGTGCAATTTATCATTTGCATAATCTACATCACTTTTTGTATTATTCGCTTAATATTTCAATAATCGTCCTCCAAACTTTAAAATACTTTCTAGATTATTAATCTACACAAAAGTCTCTTTTATTTCGGTCACATTGATAAGTATATCAGGATATCTTACTGTTATTGCAAGGATGTAAAAAATCGTGTGGTTTGATTTAGTCCTTAAAACTTTTTCCTTATTTAAATTTTTTGAAATTAAAATAACTGATCCTTATGAATTTTCGTACGCTGTTTAGGAAATAGCTTTACTATTTTTTTAGCGTCTCTAGTTTCAGAGATGCACAATGCATTATATACAAAAAAAATATTTTAAATTTTCCTTTTCTCACGCCACCCAAAAAATTTGTTTTTTATATCACATTTGTCAATTTACAAGCCATTAATGCAATGGTTACTTAAAAGAGATATTGCATGAACAGCCTAGAAAATGTTTGTGTTATTTGTGGTATATATAAAATCGTATATTTAAAATCTGCTGCTTTGACGAAAAAAAGAGTTTTAAAGAACAATTTAAATTTCTAATACAAAATTATTGAAATATTATCACAGCGAATCATAAAATAGAGGCTTGATTTAAAATCAGCGAAATCATATTATAAAATAGTTTGGAAAATCCAAAAGTGCACGCCTCATAATCTCATTTACACCGTGACATTAAATAGGCTTCTATTCCTAATTATACTGAAGCGTAAAAAAGAAAAAAGGACTCGATTAGTGAAGCCATACAGGATCCGTACAGAACTTTTTCAAACAGTTTTTTAATTAGTTTAAATAATAAAAATGACATTAAGAATGCCATGAGTGTTAAAAATAGTATTTTTTCTTAATATGTGTGTGTATATATTTTTTACAAGTGCAATATATGATAATAATAGAGCCATTTTAAGTTTGAAAAATCAGTAGTTTCGCGTGAAGTGAGAGTAGTACCCACCCCAACGCTTCGCTTACGAGACGCGCAAAACAAACTTTTTTGGATGGCGTGAGAAATGGAAAATTTAAAATATTTTTGTATATAATGCACAATATCTCTGAAACTAGAGACGCTTAAATAATGATAAACCTATTTTCTTTCTAATCAGCGGACGAAAATATATAAAAATCAGTTATTTTAATTTCAAAAAGTTAAAATAAAAGAAAGTTTTAACGACTAAGCCAAAACCACATGGTTTTTAATATCCTTGTAATAACAGTAAGATATCCTGACATACTCATCAACGTGCCTCTACCAAAATAAAGGGACTTTTGTGTAGATTAATAATAAAGAAAGTATTTTAGAGTTTGGATGACCATTCGTAAATTATTACGCGAATATAACAAAAAGTGGTGTAAATTATGAAAATGATAAATTTCACTATATCTTTAAAACCATAGAGCTGCTAGCAAAAATCTAATGATGCCATCGTAATCAGCTGTGTCATTTATACTTATAACAGCTGGAGTATTTTAGTCATCATCAACAATAAGTTTCCAATAAAAAAAATAACTTTTCGAACCCATTTCGTAACGAGTTTTATGAAATGGCTGATGGCAATCATTTTGGGTGAGGGTGCTACACTTACAATATTATGACAGTAACGGAATGTATTTTCTTCAAGAAGTATTCCGTGCAATCGTTTTGAAAAGAGTAAACATTTAAAACTCTAAGCAATCTTATTTTTAACTGATTCTAACATTCAATAAGAAAAACTAAGCGCACATTAATAAGGATTTTCGGTTGCTTTTAATATTGTCCGTTGTTTATGGTATATTTAAGTACCAAAAATACATGCATTGAAATAACACACAAACAAATACTCAAAATATTCTGTACGTAAAATTAGCTGAAATTGCAATTGATAATATATAAATACACATTTAAAATCAGTGGTGTAGTGGCTAATACGTTAGACTATTAAACGAGAGGTCACATGTTCAATTTCAGCCAATACCATGAGTGTGTTTTTTTAATTTGTAATGTTAAATGCATAAAATTGAGTAAGTTTATGCTGTCTTCGTGCAGTTCATTTACATACTATGCTTTGGCTAAGTGGTTGGTAAGTTGGATTTCAAACCTGAACGAGCTTTGTTCGATTCCCTGTAGAAATTAACATAGCAAACAGTGAGTAAAAATATAAATTTAATAAAATAATAATTAAAGATACGAAATAATAAGCCTCTAACATTTATAAATAAAGCAAAAATCAGTTATTTTCACGGAACTTGGGGTTGATTATTTAATAGTAAATATAACAGAAACAAGGAAACCTCTTTTGTTTATACGGAAGCTGATATTACTTCTTTCGAAAGTTAAATTAATCCAAACAAATAAGGAATCATTAACATTTTATGGTTCTAACGGCCCTTTTCACAATGTGTGATTAAAAGCTAACGATGACTTTAACGGCAAGTTCGACATACAAAACTTGCCGTTAAAGTCCATGTTAACTCTTAATCGTACATTGTGAAAAGGCCTGTAAGTATGTTAACTTTTTAACATATCAAGTTGAATAAACTTTTTGTTAAACTTAAATGAAAAATAAGTACATCGATTTTCAATTGAATTTTAAGTATAGAATATTTTGAGTGCAGAAATATCCCCTTTCTTCACAGCGATCCGCGCATGATTAAAGAATTTAAAAGTGAGGTGTCAATTTCGTCAATGCTCACCATCATATCTATTTTTATACTAGAAACCCAATTTTTGAATCCTCGCTGTTGATATTAAAAATACGTTTGGATTGCTGCATATCTCTTAACGAGACGGCTTAGCAGTGCAATAATAATACAAGAAGTTATGGTAATACAAAAAGATACACCTTCAAACTTATAACACCCCTATTTTTTGGAGGGGAATTGAAAATACTATATATGTATCCTATGTTTATCTAAAATTTGCGAAGTTCTTCTTCAGCTAGTAAAATATAAAAAAACTCTGTTAAATGGCCATGAAGAGAATAGACAAAGCTCTGGTTATCAATATGTGGAGGCGACATAATTTATTTAAATCCTTGACTTTGGACAGCGTTATTTACAGATTCTGAAACGAATATGTTACGATACATGCACACATATTACATATCCATACATACGTAAATGTCCATATGGTGTTCTGTATTTATGGACTGGTAAGAAGCAAAGCAGAAAGATTGAGTATTTTTTCCATATGATTGCGTATATACGTATGTACGTAACTCGTGCTTACCCTGAGGGAAATGCCGACAGTAAAACTCACTATTGACTTTGTCACCAGTACTACTGACTAATTGTACCCCAGGCAAAGTTCTGTGCTGTAAACATTTAGAATGTGATTTTCATTGAGATTCCACTGGTTACCTCTGAACTATTGACTTACTAATGACTACGTGGTTGTTATCGGATCACATTGAGACATTAGCACCAGATATTCACTAGTGCATTTTAATGATTCTAGTCAACACATGTGGAACTTTTTTCTAGGTAAAGCAATTAAATGAGATTTTTTATGAAAATATTTATTTTGCAGCCGCATGTATTTTCAACACAACAAAATGACACAATAAAAAGTCATTTTGTAGCTATTAAGAACTTCTCTTCCCATTAAAGGCAAAATAGAAAGTGTAGACGATTCGTTAATAGATAATGGGTGAATTCGTAATTGCAGTAAATTTGTGCAACCGGTGTCCAAACTATTGCAACAGTACTCAAAATGCTGCCTTCGTTGCAATAATCTGCGACAGCACTGTCAAATGTTTTTGCAAACAAACTTTTGATGGAAAAAAGTATAGCCAAGTGTTTGTTTTCGAGCGGAGAACTTTGATTATTGCACAATTATTGAATTTACGAACGTACCCAATGTCTGCAAAGCGTCACCAGGCTGGTCGACAAAAGTGGCAACTTGGAGACACTTGGCCCCTGGCTTCCTTCAGGGTATTTACAAGCATACACACATTCTAAAATTTTTCCATACATACATACATACTTATGTATAATTTTATTTGCACATACATTTCCATCTTAATGTAGACATATACAGTAGAACCTTGGTTTATGGTACCCTTGGATAATATAATTCTTAACGCATCTATAAATGAAGAGGAGGTTATCAGAGATCTGCCATTTAAAAACCGATTTGGAAAATATTTGTTTTACATGAAAGGGTATAATAAAAATAAATGAAAAAAAATTTGGAAATGTTATTTTTTTACATTGCGCGGAGAAACACGTCCTCCTATTTATATCAATAATCATATCATACCGCAGCACTTTGAGGTTAAATATCTAGGAACTCAAAATGAAATATATATAAAAAACTCGAGACACAAAATAATTAAATCGCTGGACTAATTATTAACAATTTTAGCTTTACGATTTGAATACTTATTATTATGTAGTTCGATTTACAATTGAAGATTCAATAAATAAATATAAAATTTTAGTATCTAGTTTTAAAAAACAATTAACAATTGTATTTTTATTTCAATATTTCGCTACTCCTTTGTGTAGCATCGTCAGGAAAACATGTTGAAATTGATAAGGAGTAGCGAAATATTGAAATAAAAATACAATTGTTGTTGTTAATTGTTTTTATATCAAAGAGAGACCTTTTGCTCAAAAACTAGATACTAAAATTAATATACGAAGGTCAAAAAACAGAATAACTATAAATAAATATAAAAGTTAAAACAAAATATGAAAGGGGATATTATATATCGTCACAGAAAAAAGCCCTATCTAACATTTTAAAAGTTTAACAGGAGAAGCATAAAACTTGTTTACATGAAAAAATATATTGACAATTAGTGCAAAATTTTACAATAAATATATAAGCCCACAAATCCTTTTTTACTTGTAGTAGAAGATGTTCCACTAATTGTCAATATAGTTTTCATTTAAACAAGTTTTGTATTTCTCCTGTTAAACTTTTAAAAATGTTAGATAGGGCTTTTGGCATTTTATGTGACAATATATACATCAAGCATTTTGTTGAGCGCGAATGAGATTGAACACTGTACAGGCGCTAATAAAATAATCAATCAAATGCTCTTAGAGCTACCCTATACTGCAAAACGGATAATTCTATTTATCTTTAACAGTATTTTGCGCCTCAAATGCTATCCCGCAGAATGGAAGGTTTCGCTGATTACCATGATACCTAAGCCAGGCCAAGATCACACGAAGATGGAGTCCTATAGGCCTATAAGCCTGTTGTCTAACATGTCAAAGCTATTTGAAAAGCTACTTATGAGTAAGCTAACACCAATAATGAATCGTACTGGATGCATTCCAGTCCACCAATTCAGTTTTAGGAGACAACATAGCACTATTGAACAAACACATAGACTCGTGAACGTGGTAAGAAAACCCTTCGAAGAAAAGATATATTGTTCTGTGCCCTTCATCGATCTTTCTCAGGCATTTGATAAAGTATAGCAAGAAGGTTTAATACATAAACTAAAGCAAAACCTACATGAAAACAGCCTTAAGCTTTTAGAAAGCTACTTAACTGAGCGAAAATTTGCTATTAAAGAAGGTAATTTCCTAAGCCCTCCTCAACCGATTGAAGCAGGAGTTCGTCATATATGCCTCTGACTTGCTGCTAAGCACTAACATACACATATCAACATTCGCTGATGATACAGCTTTTCTAAGTGTTCACAAAAGCCATAGAGAAGCTTCCCGTAAACTGCAAGATTATATACCCTAGTTGGAACAATGGCTAAAACAATTGCGGATAAAAATTAACGAACAAAAATGTCTACACATTACTTTTACATTGTGCAGAGAAACCTGCCCACCTATACAAATAAATAACCAAACTATACCTCAACACACTGAAGTAGAATATCCCGCTGTTCATCTTGATCGTCGTCTAACATGGAAGTCCCACATAAATGCAAAGGTGACATAAATGAAATCAAAAGCAGCTCAAATGAATTGGCTCATTGGAAGGAACTCTACTCTATGCCTAGATTGTAAACTTCTTCTATACAACTCCATTCTAAAACCAATATGATCCTACAGTATCCAGTTATGGGGCACTGTCTCGGCATCAAATGTAGAACAAACAGTCCGAAACATCATTAACTTTAGAGGCCACACTCGGCTGAGAAGGAGGGACACTCTTGCTCTCAGCCAAGCACTTAAAAATTAAAATTTTAGAGATAAGATTTGATTACTTATTGTTTGTTAAATTTTATTGAAGATACAATCAATAATAAAATATAACCGAGAAAAAAATGTTTGAAAAGTTTTCAAACTCGTATAATGTACATATATGTAAGCATAATAGATTCAGAATAATTATGCAAATAGCACAAAAATCCATTTTTATTTGACATGAATCTATTTATTTAGTTTAAAAAAATATGTATGTTTTTGAAACTTAAATTCTTGAGAATATCTCGAATAAACTTACTGCCTGTCCCACAATGTCGCTAAGAAAATTTCTTTCGTATTTTTATATTGCAAACGATAATAAATGCAGGATACTAAATGCAGGAGAACCAGGAAAGATCGTACAGACGAATACCAGGCAAAGGTAAAGGAATTAATAAAAAAGGCAACCAAAGTAATAAAACCAGGCATATCATATTCATTAACACTTATGAATCCATCCGCTCCATCTATGATCGCTTTACCGAAGATACATAAGCAAAACACGCCAATGAGACCCATAATTAATTATAAATCGGCTCCGAGCTATAGACTATCGAAATACTTAAAAACAATACTGAAAGATACTTTGGACCTAGAGAATAAACACACAATAGCCAATACCACGGAATTAGTGAACAAGATAGGGAGCATACAGATAACAGAAAATACTAAACTAAGCTCATTTGATATAAAAGACTTATATCCATCAATCCCAACAACATTGTCTAAACATTCTACATAAAACACTACTCAATAAAACAGAAGACGTGGAATTTTCACTGCAACTCACAAGCACGCTAAAAGCCACATTGGAGCAAAATTACTTCAAATTCAACAATAGCATATATAGGCAAATTAACGGACTAGGAATGGGAAATCCAACATCAGCAATACTCATGGAAGTATTTATGCAAAATTTAGAAGAGAAATACGTAGAGGAGTTAAAAACGAATTTTGGGGTAACATTCTATGCAAGATACGTGGACGATATTATATGTGTAATAGAAGGAAATATGGAGGAGCAAATTCTGGATCTACTGAACAAACAACACAAAAACATAAAATTTACAATGGAAGTGGAGGAGAACGAAAGGATAAACTACCTAGACCTAACGATTAGGGCAAACAAGAGCTTAAATAGAATTGAATACGAAATATACAGAAAACCAACCGCTACAGATACAATAATACACAATTCATCAAACCATCCTCAACAACATAAGAACGCACCAATTAGGCAATTAATAACGAGACTTGAGCGAATACCCCTAACACGTGAGGCCTATATGAAAGAGTTAGGAATAATATATAACATAGTGGAAAATAACGGATATAAAAAAGACCTAGTTGACAAGATTAGAAAGGATATCGAGGTAAGTAAGAAACGGAACAGAGAACAGGAACTAGAAAAGAAAACCTGGGCTACCTTTACGTATATGGGAAAATCAACATACAAACTGGCAAAATTTTTTAGAAAACACAACATTAACACAGCATTCCAAACAAGAAACAACTTGGGTAGAATACTACAGAACAGAACAAACGAAACAGACTTCCTAGATAAACAAGGAGTGTACAAATTAACTTGCACATGCCAACACAGTTATATCGGACAAACTGGAAGAAAGATAAAAACAAGATTTCGCGAGCACATGAGAGACTACAACAAGAAACTGAGAGAACCAGAAATAACACCAGAATCGAATTTCGCAAACCACATATTCGACAACAAATGTACACCAGGACTTATTAGAGAAACAGTTAAACTATTACATTCACAACATAAAGGACGGCGACTGAACGTATTAGAGAACATGGAAATATACAAGCAAAAAATATTTGACGGAAGAATAATAAATGAACAAATAAACACTGCTTCAGACGTAATATTTGAACCGTTAAAATATTTTTACACAAAAGGAAACAATAGTCCAGGCAACGTAGTAGAAAATGAACAAGACAAAACGATTACCCAGAAACGTACAATTACCGATTATTACCTATGTAGGGATAAAACAACTGATAACTAATAGAGCAGATTATAAACCAAATATTAAACACAAACATAATAGTAAGAGAAACAGGTAGCAGGTAGAGACACACAAAAGCATATAGAGGCGAGAGAGAGAGAGAGAGAAAGAGCGTGAGAGAGAGAAATAGGGAGCAGAATACAAAAGGGATCAAGGAAGGAAGTTAGGCATACAAACGAATGATAAAAGAAACAACGTACAACAGAAAAACGATGTAGTATTCAATAGAACACTGAAGATGGCACATAGCCGAAACCGGTCTGTTTACAAACCAAATTTGACGTGGGATGACGGAAAATCGTTCCAAATAATAAAAAAACCTTAAATTTGTATATGATTTCAATATAAATATACCAAACAAATTTTGTTGTCTACATTGTGGGACAGCGATCATATTTTATGAATAAACTTTAAAATTTTACTTATGTACATTAGGGAGGCCCTATATGTTAAAACGTGCTCTGATTCAAATTCTCACATCCTCGATATATTTGAATGTTACTGAATATTTTGAGTTGTTACTGAAAAATCACAGTTGTGACAAAATTTGTCATGTAACTGCCACTTGTAAAGTCGTTCTTTTATATTTGTTACATACACAAAATTATGGTATTTCACTGTTCGTGTGGGTAAAAACCAGGGAAACCGAAAATATGAAATTGCGTGTTTTTTTCATGTGCGATGTATGTAGGTAGGCACAAATAAGATATTTATACGTTTCAGAGCTTTTAAGAATTTTGGCATCGATTTTTTTGTGCATATTTTACCCTTTACAGCATGATTTTGCATATATTACACTTAGTCGCATATTTAGGGTTTTTTTTTTTATCTTTTGTGGTATATTTGGCTGTTTTCCTTCATATTTTGGTTTTTTAAATTTTAATATGGATATTTACAAGAAAAAAGTCTGTTTTGCTATCGGAAATTTAAAAATTTTTGCACATGTAAAACATTTTTCTTTTATGATTTTAAATTTACTCTAATGTATTTTTTCCCAAATTTCTTAAAAATTTTCCTCATTTCACTGATTTATTTCCAGTGTATTCACAGCTTTAAAAGTTTTCAATTACATATGTAGTTTTGAGGACTTTTAGCGCAATTTAGATTTTGTCGAAATCGTTGGGTTATTTGCATTTAATAGAAAAATAGCAGGACGAGAATATTCGCCTTTGCTAATATTAAAGCTATTTATGAGATATTTTGATGATTTGTTCCTAATAGGAACTACAAAATATGTCTAGGTCTCTTGCTGCCCAACATTTTATATTCGGATGGATGAAAAGCCAGGCTGACATTGTTAAATCGACTTCCGTACCCATGCATATTTTTGTGGGCATATGTCCGGTTTCCCTGGTAATAACGTTTTTTTTGCGTACAATAACAATAATGTTCTCTCTTATTTATTAGTATTTCTTTTTAAAATTCAATGTATATTTTAAGGCGCATTTAAATCTGCCTTGCTATAAGTATTTCTTCAATAATGGGTAGAGTGAATAAAAAAGTAGTTTATACTACATATTACTAAGTACTATGGTATTCATTCGGTTAACCGTTAACTAGTTAGCCGGTTTAATACTCCCCTATTAACTGATCGGTTAATTTAAAATTG
Organism: Panzeria rudis; assembly: GCA_956483635.1. Classification (NCBI taxonomy): domain Eukaryota; kingdom Metazoa; phylum Arthropoda; class Insecta; order Diptera; family Tachinidae; genus Panzeria; species Panzeria rudis. The sequence goes on along the minus strand of OY101448.1, from coordinate 87,998,044 downwards.
GCGTTTTTCGATAGACGGCTAAACCGATTAATTTCGGTCGATTAACCGATTAACCGACGTAACAACTTTTTTCATATTTTGTGGTATTATTATATTTTTTGTGTGTTTAATTATTTCTTTCGTCTCATATACAAAATGTATGTGTTTAGAAATTACTTTTCATACAAACAAATAAGTGTGTACAGTGATTTTAACTTAAGTAAAACATTAAAATCTTTGGACGTGGCTATAAAATAATTTATTAAAGACTCTGCTACTCTAATTGAACTTGAGGGAATTATGTATGAAGTTTTTGTTTAATAGTTTTGTAAAATCTAATAATACTGTTGCCAACGATTTAATTAAAAATCTAAGGATTAGATTTAATGAGAGACGAATTCAATTATTTTATACCACCACTCAGGAATATTTCCTTCTAGCAACAGGATTTTAAAATACAGTACAAAAACGGAAACTAAGGAATTCGGAAATAAACTTTTTTCGCTGAGCTCTGCCAGCAACAGAAGAAAATATCGATAGTAATAGAAGAAATGTTTTAACAGAATTAACCGAATTAGAAGTGTTAAGAATTTGAAAAAAAAAATTAAAACAGGACTCTGATTTTAAGTTTAGAGAAATCCAGGAAAATGACTAAGAAACTAGATGTTCTGTATTATGGATTGCTTTCGATTTCTTCAACATCTACGATAAATGAAAGGATTTTTTCTAGCCAAGTAATATCAAAACTAAAGAAATTATTTTTCTGAAAGATTGTCTTAGAAGATCTCCTTAAACTATTGAAATAACTGATAATGATCTCACAAAATTAATTAATTTTAAATGAATACATATTTTTTTGCTTGATTAAGTTCAAGAATTGTTATGTTATTGATTTTTTTACTAATAAATTCAAAATAATAGATAATTTATGTAATTTTATTTGCTAAAATTACTTGATTTATGAAAAAACTTCATTAATCGGTTAACCGGTTAGCCGGTTAATACAGCAATTAACCGATTATTAACCGATTAAGCCAAAACCTCGATTAATTAATCGAGCGATTAACCCGATTAAATGAATACCCTACTAAGTACTAGCACTAGCTCTAACTTTTCAGTACTAGCTATGCAGAAAAGTATAAACTACAAAAATTGTGAATAATTTTTGCTAGTGCTACATAGCTAATGCTGAAAAATGGTAGCAAAAGCTGGAGAATATGACACACAGAATATGAAACAGAATCCACAACTTTGTAGTTTAATAAGAATATAATCATGTGTTATGCACACCAGCGTAGCATGAAAGAGATAGCCAAATTAAAAATACTAAGATTTGCTACTCCTTCCACATAATCGTGGTAATGTTGTTGTTAGTTGTCTGGTTCAGATAGTAGTCTATGATGTGACTGTTAAAACAGCTGGCAGAAATCGTTTATGAGCTACCACTTTTTTCCACAAAGGTACACGCATAATATTTCGAAGAATTATAAATTTATTTAAAAAACCATACCTGCCTTTAAAAAATCAGAAAAAGATGATGCAGACATATTAATATTTAAATTAAAATAAACTATAATAGGTTTTTTGTTAAATAAGGCAGCAAAATACTAACTTCCAGCATCTCAATCACATGCTTACAAAATTCGAAGCATAAACTAGTAATTTTAAGTATTAGCTAGTTTTTATTCAGACCTTTTTTAAGTTAACTCTGGAAAAACTAGATTCTACTAGTCAGTATAAAGTACTAGCTTTAACTGAAATTTTTATTCAAGTCAAAGCTAGTTTAAACTTCAAATTTGCTAGTATTAGCTTTAGCTACCTTTTTATTCACACGGCCCAATGTGTTTTTGTTGTAAGATAGATGCATGTACAGTGCTGCCACGACCAAAAATGTTTGTAGCCAAAATTTAAGAAAAAAAGTAACTAAAATTTCGTGAATTTAAAATACAGGGGGCAAATTACGGCATTCGATATCGATCGAAATTTACATTTATAATGTATTGAAATTTCGATCGATATCTAATGCCGTATTTTGCGCCCTGTTTTATATAGATAGATAGAAATAAGTAACTAAATGTAAAAAAAAGTAACCAGAATTTTATGAACTTAGAATACTGTTTTTTATAGATAAATTAATACAATATAATTTTGTTTAATATTAAAACATATATTTGGCAGACCAAACCTACGATTCGCATTAAGTTTGGTCTGCAAAAGATATGTTTTAATCATAAAAAAGGTAAAAGCCTGACTACTGACAACGTAGTTGTCAGAAACCTAAGTCTGTATCAAAAGATACATACGTAAGTCTAACAATGTGTTAGTATACCTATTTTGAATTAGTGTGGGTTTAGATAAAAATTTCCCCACATCAGCAAAACCGCACAATAATGTACTACTTCTTTGACTCGTCTTCTGCCAAACATTTTTCTGCTGCCAATGGCAGCTCATTAGAAAACATTTACCCATATTTTATAAGTTCAAGAGCTCAAATATTTATGCACAAACTCTAAAACATCGTCGCTCATACTGGCACCAGAGTTCCGAACATTATTCGGCTCGTATATGTATACAGCCGAATGAAAAGCAATGTAATCACTAAAGAGTAAAAAATAAACAACAACTTCATTAAGTTGTATGAAAGCTTGTTGTTTTTTTACGTTTTTTTTCTTTTTAATAGGCACACAGTGGAACACTACTAGAACATACTCATCCAATAAGAGATACTTCTCGGATCATAATTGGATAAATAATTGGACAAACAAAAAGAGTGCTTCAGAGACCCGATGAGAGCTGACTGGAATAAGTTCAACGGGACTCAAAAACATAAACTAAAAAGAGTACCGGAAATGGAGAATACGATTGATGGGCTTGAACACAATATGGAAATCTTCAACGAGACTATAACTAAGCCTTTGAGATTTCCTACCCTTTAACGAAAGCTAATAGGAGTTAACCTCCGTGGTGGAGCTCGGAACTCTCTAAGCTACGTAAGGAGGAACGTAGAACCTTCAACACTTGCTACGAGAATAAAATTTGGCAACTTCACCGCGACAAGTTAAAAGCTTATAAGAACACTTAAAGGCGCCAAAAGAAACTCATGGAGGAATTTCTCTGAGTCAATAGACAATACTAGAGATTCTGCAAGGCTTAGTAGGGCTCTGCCCATGAATCACTCCTGTCCAACCTTCGTCAAAAAGGCGTATGGATCATGCTCAGTATCCTCTGCAGAGTCACTAGATATACTTTTTAAAACAGACTTTCTCGGCTCTACAGACACGGCCAGTGTGATCAGTCCCTTTAGCGGGAAGCAACTCGCTGCCAATGATGATATTATATCCCTGAAGAGAATCTCTTGGGCAATTGACAGCTTCTCTTCGTTTAAATCGCCAAGTCCTGATGGCATCATGCCAAAGATGCTACAGAGCGCGAAGAGCTCTATCATCCTCTGGCTTTTTAGATTCTATAAACTTTGCCTCTCTCTTAACTACGTTCCGACCACCTGGAGGAAGGTCAGAGTAATTTTCATTCCAAAAATTGGCAAGAGAAGTCACGAATATGCAAAAGACTTCCAACCAATCAGCCTTTCATCTTTTCTGGTGAATACGCTGGAAAGATTATTAGACTCACATATTAGACATCGACTTGTAGGGTCGTCAAGACTCTCGGATAGTCAGCATGCCTACCTTAAGGGACGCTCTACTGAAATAGCACTACATGAGGTGGTAAAGTTCGTAAAGAGATCCATTGAAAATAAATAGTATGCTCCGGCTGTCTTCCTAGACATAGAAGGCAACTGGATTATCACCATGTTTATGGCAAGAAACGTCAAAATGGGCAAGCAGAGGAACGCCACAGGGCGGAGTGATCTCTCCTCTAGTCTGGCTTCTCATTATTAATTCAATTCTTTTCACGTTAGACGCTGCGGGGGTCAAGGTTGTGGCTTACGCGGATGATGTGGTGTTAATGGTATCAGGGATGTCTACAGAGGTAATAAGAGACATCATGTTCAACGCTTTGAGCACACTCAGAAAATGGGCTACAGGATATGGTCTAGGAGTGAACCCAAATAAAACTGAACTGGTACTATTTACTACAAAAACCAAAGTTCAGAACTCTAGACTCCCTCTTCTTCAGAATCAGATACTTTCCGTATCGGACAACGCAAAATATCTAGGAATTATCCTGGACTCTAAACTGTCGCGGAATCTAAATGTTCAACACAGAGTTAAAAAGGACTCAGTTGCCTACATATTGCTTACATATGGTTGAACAAAATTAAACAATTTTAATAAAAATCTCCATTTCTTAAGACTTCAGTCGCTTTGAACCACCTCTACACATTTTCCAATCGTTTTAAAAATTAGAACACATTAGTTTTAAGACTACTCAAATACTTTAAGAGGGTGATAACTAGAATCGGAGCACTTAAAAATATATAGGGCCCCTAATGTACATATGTATGTATATATATCTAGGTCGTACTGTATTTCATTGCTTGGCATTGTCAGTGATTTTTTACTTCAATATCGTGTTTAAAGCATATCGGGTCTGGGTTAGTAGAAAATTTAAATACACTCTTTTTAAAACGTCATATGCTTGTGTGTCTGAGTATGTATACGCATAAGTGTGTCTGTAACTGTACTTAAAACGTCATGTTTTTTGTTACTGTTATTGTTGTCATACGTCTTTGTTTTCTGCAAATGAAATGTTCTTACACTTCTAAAAATGTCACATTAGAGTAGTCGTTAAAAATTAAAAGTTGGATTTCCTCAAGTCTCATAGGTTCAAACTTCTACGATATCTCTGAAACTAATAAGTAGATGCAATATTTGCTCAGCATAAAACTAATTTTATTTTCCAATTTTGATTTTTATTTTCTTAATGAACAGGGACAAACCCATCTCCAGTTATGTTAATAGCTGTGTTCATTTACTGAAAATTGTTAACAATTGTTAACAATTTTTGATAGAAAGTGTTCATTAACTCCAAAAATTTTCAACGAGAGAGCGTCAAAAGAGAGCAACAAATTGAGACACAAAAAAATTGTTGAAAATTCTTGATAGTAAAATTTTTACTTTCAATAATTGTTCAAACAGCTGTTTTGTGTTTGTATTTACAAATCAAGTTTGCTAAAAGAAGTTGGGAAATAAAAATATTTTTGCAAAATTTAAGAAATTCTAAGTGAATGTTAATTTTTAAAGCGATGAAATATATTAATACGATAGAAAACCAATTTTTGTTTAATTTAGGACCAACCGCACAAAAATAAGATGTCTAAAGCAATGGAATTTAGCAACACAGGATCTAGTACATCAGGGCCAGAGGATGTTGCAGCAAATTTTAGTATTGCAAATATTATGAGTATCTAGATACTCGGTACTTTACACTATGGCGGTAGATAATCCAATTAGTTCATACATAAATATATTTAATGTTAATGTAAATTTGACTATGTAATTTAGACAATTAGCAGTATCTTGGAAACCATAAGAGGGAATTTCTTGAAATTAAAAAAAAGCTAATATGTACTAAATATTTCAAAATTAAAAAAATGTCAAAACGAAAAATCGCCAAAATGAAAAAGCGTTTAACGGAAAAAACACCAAAATTGCAAAAAAATTACTAAAACGCAAAAAATCACCAAAACTAAAAAGATCGCCAAAAAAACTTAAAGAAAAACCCAAAAACCGAAAAAAGTCGCCAAAACGAAAAAAACACTAAAACTAAAAATATCGTCAAAAACGAAAATTCGCCAAAAATGGAAAAAATCACCAAAGCGAAAAAAGCGTCAAAGCTAAAAAATCGCCAAACACCGAAAATTTGCTAAAACGAAAGTGTCAAACCCAAAAAATCGCTAAAACTAAAAAAATCAGCAAACACCGAAAAAATTCCCAAAACCCAAAAAAGCGCCAAAACTAAAATAAATCTCTAAAAAATCGTCAAAAAGTAAAAAAAAACGTTAAAACAAAAAAAAAACGCTAAAACAAAAATATTGCCAAAACTAACGAAAATACACAAATAAACATACGTTATTCTGGCATATTCTGTGTTTCACAAAAAATAAAATAATGTGAATTTTCTTGGCATTGTTGTTATAAAAAATTATTTATAACAACAATGCTATGAGAAATACACATAATTTTATTTTTTTGTGAAACACAGAACATGCCAAAATGACGTTAACATAAAAATATTTCTGCAACTTTCGATTGATAATTGGTCCCAAAATGTAATCCATATATAAATTTTTTAAATATTGTACTTCATTACAAAATAATTTGTTTTTGTTTTCATTACCTCAAAAGTTTAAAATTTCAGATATGTACCCTTTTTTCAATTTCTTATTCAATTTTGTTGAAAAGAAATAATAATAAATGCCGAAATCACATTATTTTTATAGTAATAGGTACATATATTACATTTTTCCACATATAGGAGTAGTTATTAAGTACTCATATATACCTATATATTATAACACTATTTTAGCTTGAAAATTTTGGATGGTAAAGTGTTCATTTACTTTTTATTATTTTTGAGAGTAATTTTACAAAATTCCTTTTTACTCTCTCGTTGATGGAAAGTGATAGGAAAGTAAATGAACAAAGCTAATATATTTCGTGCAAGTGCCTCCAATTTCGACATAACGGTATATCTCGATATTGATAAAAAGTAGATTGCAGGTTCGCATTCTACCACATGCATAATCAGCGTATGAGCGTGTATTTTGTAACCTATTCAACTAAATAAGTAGAAGCTTATTTTATAAAAAAATTACATTTTGTATTAGAGCCCCATTGAGGAATGGGGCTCTAATACCACTATGGTAAGGTATGTTAGAAAATAATGTTGAGAAAAATTAAGTGGGGTCGGTCATACATTTGACCCGTCTAGGTGCATCCTATTCGCTGCAAGTTCTAAATTTAACAATTTCATTAAACCACCATATTTGTATGGGAGTCCCCTAAATGGTGGATATAAGGCGCAAGAATATTTTGAGAAAAAGTTGAGAGCAACCAACGAATGGATTTCGGTCATACATTTTATCCCACTAGCGGGGACTTTTTCTTCTTTATGTTTCTAGCCTGTATTGCAAGTTTTATGTGTAAACTTTGTATGGAAGCTTGGGATGTGTAAAAATATCGATATACCAATATTTTCTCAAAAATATATCGATATATCGTCCATATTTTCAATTGAAGCATATCGATAAACCGGTATTTTTTCAAAATATATCGATAGTATCAAATTCGATATTTTTTAGACAGGGTTTGGTTTTATTTTGGGATTATGTATGAATAGTCATGTTTGAAAAATATCTATATAATCGTATATCGAAATATCGAAATCTTTTATTGGATGCCGATCGATATTTAAAATATATCGATATATATTGATATATTATTTTACTGCCCATCCCCAATGGAAGCCTACTTAAGGAATGGCGTAGGTATTTTTCGAAAAAATGCTATGAAGGAAAAACAATGGTGGTTGGTCCTACATTTTTCTATTCTAGGAGTGACTCTGTGGCCATTATAGAGTTTTTTTTTTGTAAAGTTGTTCATGTTTTATAGAACGTGGATACATACATATATAAAATAACTTCGAATAATAGACTTAATTATGGCGATAAAATATAAACTTTATCATATCACAACAAGTACTTTGTCAGTATCTATCTTAATTATATAACAACTCCAAAATTCAAAACGGAAACGGAACTTTCGGGATTCCTATACAAACATTCACGAGAGTTTGCCAGATTATTTGATAAATTAATATCATACGGCAGTATGAAAGATCGCTGCAATTGACGCAACAAGTTCAGTTCAGTAAAAAGTATCGCCGTCCAGCCCACAAAGAAGGACAGTCGATTGCCGTTTATGAAATATCGTATTAAATCACTTTTAATAGTTTGCGATAGTGTAGTGTTTATTATTAAACTTCGTGTGTTAAAAACGTAAAAATATCTTAATAACATCTATTGAAAATTTCTTTGTACACACCCTTTATTAATGGTTGCCATAGAAAAGTTACTGGAAGTAAAGCTGCTAACTTTTCATAATGATAACAACAAAGCCCATAAGGTGTTATTAACATTATTAAGTTCCAAGAGAAATTGAAGAGAGACAGTGTTATGAAATAAAAGAACTACAAAATTGAGCTGCATACCTATGGACTACTCTACAAGCAAAGTACTTAAAAGAATGTAAACATGTTAATTTTAAAACTTTTAGCAAAGTTTTAAATACAAATTTTTAATAAAATGGCCGATATATATGGAAATCCAAACATTTTAAAGTTATTTTAGCTATAATAAATTTCCTTGAAACTATTTTCATACATACTCTTATTCTTGAAAGTTGTTTGCCTTTAATATACTCATATTTACAACTGTGGTATATTGATAATATGTATGCATGTATTTTGTACTCCATAATTTTTTTTTGCTAGCTAAATACCATAATTTTCTCGTGTTTGGATTTCAGTTAAATTAAAAATGTTGAAAATAACACCACAAACGGAACTTCAAATTTTTGCACTAGATGACAGTCAAAAACAGATGATTCATTTCCTTGTATTCACACTCGTATATAAATATTCTGTTAGTTCTGACTTTTGTACACGTACACATGTAAATATCTTTGTGTAAGTGAATAAGAAATAAAAATACATACAGGCAAAAAAATAGTAAAAACACCCCCACAAGCCTCCTTTTAATCTACGTACACATACACACATTTGTAATGTATGTACTTTGCAAACAGTACCGCAACATTTTATTATAACCGGGGAAAAAATCCGTACGGTTTCATGAAATTTTCTGAATTGTTTAATTTTAGCAAATTGTAAATATTAATAGTATTTGCGAATAACAAATGTTTAAAGATATAATCAAATAGATTTTTGGGTAAAATTTGCACAACGTTTATTTATTAGTTTCTATTATAAATATATTTATACTATGGCGTATACGTTATGCATGGTTGTGCCAAATGCTACGTAAAGTATACGTAGTGCATTTAACAGTATGAGAAATTAGACCCAAGTATTTGTTTTGAGCAAATTGTATTTATTTTTAATCATAGCGGTTAAGTAGTGATTAGTAATCGTAATGATTAGTAATTAAATTACTTTTGGTCAAAAGGTAAAATAGCACAGAATTACAATTTGGTACTTTTTCTTTCCGTTTTGAACAAAACTAAAATTTTTCTAATCAGTTTGATGCGCAATAAAATTGTGTCCCCAGTTTTATCCTATTATTTCGAAATTTCTTTTATGAGCCCATCTAATATTTCCACTAGGTACACCAGTATGTCCTATTTGGATCAACAAAGCATCAACAGGTTATGATACGAGTAAAATTACCTTCAAGTTATCTTAATATAATTTGGTAAACAAATCATTGGTTTCTTAGTTATTCACAAATTATTATCGAAAAATAGTGTTTTTTAATGAAAAGGTAAAATTTTTTTCCAAAAGCTTTAAAAAAAAAATTTAAAACTCAAAAAAGCAACTCAATTGCTAAAAATCATAATTTCCACAGAACAGAAACATTTTAATTTGTGCGGGTGTGTATGTGTGTTGTATGAAAATCACAATTTTTGACTATTGACTTTTTTCAATTAATTGTGAATAAAATTAACAGTGGTTCATCGATTAATATGATTTATGGTTTATTTTGTTCATAAGACATCTGTAATTAAGAACATCAAATAAAAATTTAAGTTTTTGTTTTAAATTTTATAAGAGATTTTAGAAAAAAAAATTTAATTTTTTGTATGAATCCAATATTTTTCGATACTAATTTGTGAACAACTAAGAAACCACTGATTTGATTACAAATTTATGTTTTGGTAGTTGGAAGGTAATTTTAACGTGCATCTGCTGGTGTTTTGTTGATTGCAATTAGACATACTGTTCTTGAGTTAGGTTAAAATATACTGATGTACCTAGTGGAAAAAAATAGATACGCACATAGACAAATCTCGAAGTAATAGGAAAAAATTAAAGATACAGTTTTTATAGAGCATCAAGATGATTAAAAAAATTAAGTTTTGTTCAAAACGGAACTTCATTGTGAGTCTGTGCAATTGATTAGATTACGATTATTTTCAGTCTGTAATCGTTATTCCATTATTATGAATATAATAATATAAAAATAATCGCGATTTTTTGGGATTACTTTCAAATAATCAAAAGTAATCAAAAGTAATAAAAAAAATAGTCCGACTATTTTCTACGTTTATGAAAATAATCAAAAATTATCAAAAGTAATCGTAAAAAGTAGTCGGATTATATTTTTTTTACTACTTTTGACTTTTTTTAATTTTTTGAAAGTAGTCCCAAATAATGCCGACTATTTTTAGATTATTTGTAATATTTGTAAATATGTAAACAAACATTTCTTACTAGTGGATTAATTGATTAATAAGCGTAATCGCAATTTAACAGTTATGTTTTTAACCGACTTCAAAAAAGGGGGAGGTTATCAATACGTGTGTATTTTTTTCAAGTTTGTAATTGTCAAAATTGTTTTGGTATGAAACAGTTTGCTTCCAGTTTGATCATAATTATTTTTTCGAAATTATACCTTATAGGCCATTTTTCGAAATTATACCTTTTGTTGCCATTATTTCTTTTTTGAAAATCGGATGGGAAGCTTCCCCGAAATATTAATTATCGCATAAGTCCTCCATTTATGAATCGATTTGCAATTTGTTTTATTTGCAAAGATTCGCTTATCCAATTCAAGTTAGAATTAACAAAACTCAAGTAGAGTATTTTTTTTTATTATACAAAACTGCAGTGTAAGAGACTAAAATTTTATATTAATAAGGCCGATGCCACGCAATGAGCGGCAGAACGGCGAGTTTACGCGGTAAGTGACTTATTAATGAATAACATTTCTAAGCGGCAAGTTGTTAAAATCCCATTGTCAATATAAATAAAATTTTTTGGATAATAAGATTTTGGTGTAACTATTTTGTATTTTCATCAAGGGCTTATTTTAATACTTTTTTTCAAAGGAAGTTGCAGTAAGAAATTGTATTAAACATTACTTGAAAATTAAGCGAAGGCATCTATTAGCGGCCTGTTTTTGAAAATAACAATAAAATGCTCGTTGGACAACTTATATGTAAAAGAAAAACAAATTTTCATACAGCATTTTATTCGGCCATGCCACAGAGCTCAATTCCGTTCAGAAACGGAATTCAATCCATCTAATTTTGTAGCAGCTGGTGTCTTAAAAAGAAAACTAAAATAGGCAAATTTTGTCAGGTGTGACTGTGTGCGGCGCTGGTATATTGGGGTATGCACCGGCTAGGGCTTGTTATCTTGGGATGGATTGAATTTCGTTTCCGAACGGAATTGAACTCTGTGACATCGGCGAATATGTCCATTTACAATGAAATTAGTCGGCCATGTCACAGAGTTCAATTTCGTTCGGAAACAGAATTCAATCCATCCCAAGATGACAAGCCCTAGCCGATGCATATGCCAATATTCCCGCGCCGCACACAGTCTGGGCACACCTGACAAATTTGCCTATTTTAGTTTTCTTTATTAGACACCAGCTGCTACAAAAATGGGGTAGATTGAATTCCGTTTCCGAACGGAATTGAGCTCTGTGACATGGCCGATTACTTTATATTTTACTATAAAAAAACAAGCAGAAAGTTCGGAATTTCTTCTAAAATATTTAATTTTTCCAGATTGTCGTATTTTTTTTTACGAACGGACTAAAATCTTGAAAAACTGCATGTAATTTTCACCGTTTTACTGTTTGCCGCTAAGAAACCAACTAAAAATTATAACAAGTTTTATTCCGCACACTGGGGTAATCCCTACTGATATATGAGCTTAATTCAAAAATGGAAATAAAATATACATAACTATTATGGGCATCAGCTAAAAGAAGACAACATTTGTCGTCATTATGTGTAAGAAAAATATTTAAAACATTAACTTGGATTTTTTTTCCAAATTGATTATTAAGATAAGTTTCGTAACGTTATATTCAGAGTGAATTGGGCATAATTAATATTGCAAGGAACAAGGGAAAAATTAACATCAACATAATTTTTCAACGTACACAGCACAACAGAGTAGCGCCACTTTCGGCAGCCGCCACATTTCCATCGTCAGTGCTCACGTGTATTTTGCTTATCACCACTTGTCAGGAGCCTCGGTTGAATGTGTTTTCAATTCTCATAACAACTTTTTCGTGAAAATGTAATACGAGATTTAAATCACTTTCAAGTTGACATTAAACTGAACTTTACGTTGAAAACTTAAGCTGGTATTAATTTTTCCCCTGTTTTTTGGAATATTAATCATACCCAATTCTTTCTGAATATAAAGTTACGAACATTAGCCTAGTAATCAATTTGTATTCAGAAGCAAATACGTTCGAAATAATCATATTGATGAACAATTAGCTACTGGCTTGAGCTTTTCGCATGTTTACATGTTCATATATACTTAAGTATGAAATCAAACCAAAAAGTTTGACTTGAGTAGAACAAAAATCAGGAAAATGGCAACAGTGGGAAAGTACAGTTTAATGTCAACTTGAAAGTGATGTAATTCTCGTATTAAATTTTTATGAAAAAGTTGTATATATAAGAATTAAGATCACATTCAGCAGAGCCATCTGACAAGTGGTGATAGACAAAATACACGTGAGCACTGACGATGAAAGTGTAGCGGCTTCCGACATTGGCGCTACTCTATTCTGCTGTGTAGGTTGAAAAATAACGTTGATGTTAATTTTTCCTTGTTCCTTGGAATATTAATCAAGCCCAATTCTTCCTGAATATAACGTTACGAACCTTAGCCTAATAATCAATTTAAACTAATTTATATTTTTGTTGGCTACAAAGCAAAAACAGTGTTGACAACATAAAAAAATATGTAAAGCAAATTAGTGCTTAGAAATATTTTTTATTGTTTAATAAAAAAGAAAATTACAAAATGTTCCGAGATTTTAAATAAATACCTTTATATTGTTATATATGTACGTAAATGTCAAATGTAATTGTATTTCTATAATATTGTAAGTCTCTTTTATGTACATTTCCACCATCATACTCAAAATTAGTTTCTATTTTTGCGGACGACAATGAACAAATTAGTGCTGACAACATAATGAGAATTATGAAATAATTAGGAACGGAAACAAGTCAAAAATACCAACATTGCTGCAAATAAAAAAAAGCTAGGTGTAAAATGTGATCAGGGATCAAAACTACAAGTTACACATCTACAAGTAAAATACGCACAAAACAACAAAATTTTTACAATCTTTATTGTGGTGTTGTGTGTATTTTACTTGTAGATTTGTAAGTTGAAGTTTTGGCAAATGGGCCCGGCCCGGCCCAGGAGCGCAGATTTGCTAAAAATAGTAAAATTTTCAGTAGTATTTTTTACCCACATGAAAGCTGTACTAAGCTTTATTTTTCAAAACTTTAGCCCCATATTTATTAATGATTAGTAAAGTTAATGAATGCAGTAACACCGCTTTTGCCAAACAAAATTTAATAAATTTTTATTGTATATGGGAGTAATAAATAAGCCTTCATTAGAGACTTTATTATCTGAAATCGCATTATCGCCTTGGGGAAATTTTGGTCACAAATGATCCAAAAGTACTCGTCCTAAAAGTTGAGAAAGTGGGAATGGTACCAAAAGTAAGGCGTAGTGAATGGGGAAAAAAGAGATATCGTGTCATACATAAATGATCACATATTAACCATTTTCAGTCAATTTAGTTGGGACTCTGGCTAGCATTGTAGTAAACGGCACTGAACAAACTTGATGCACCTGGACCTAAGACCTATCATATAGTATCTAAATAATGTGAATTGACTCCTTTCAATGAGGTCATCATCAGGGTGACCGTTGAAAGTTTTTAAAAAGTGGCACAAAAAGGGGATTTTGAGGAAAAAAGTGGCACCAAAAAGGGGATTTTTCGAAGAAAAAGGGGCAACTTTTTTAAAAAGGAAATAATTTCACCAAATTCTAGTATTTAATGAATTTCTATAGCATATAATGTTCTCGAAATAAAATGAATCAATTTTGATGTTTTTCTATGTACAAAAGAAAGTTTTCTGCACCAACGAAGTACCCCACTTTCTAACGAGTTATTTAAGCAACACATGCATACATGCGTTATTATACCTGACTCCAAAACAAAGAGACAGTCAGCCAGATAACAAGTTCAATGTAAAAATATTATATAGTAGACCAATATGGCCTATAAATGGCAGAGTTCTGAGGGAGCAAACTTAAAAAAATACTAAGGAGTTCAGTCTTCTGCCCTTGTTGATATCGGTCAAAAATAAGTTTTGCTCTTATAAGAAATGTTGCCATTTCACACACTTTTAGTGTTTTTTAAGTTATAGCACTAATATTCGTTTCCTTATAAATATTCGCCGAACCAATTTTTCAAATTGCGTACATATTTCATTTCAAAACGTTAATATTACTTTTGTCTTAGGGGTTGATTTAGTAAAAATAAATCTAACGTTCACTCAAAAATTTGCATTAAAATCACTTTTAAAATATTTAAAACCGCGTGCTTTTCATAAAAGTTTTTAACAGGTCGTGCTTGTTCGTGCTAGTGAATCAGGGTGTTATTTTCTAATTATTTTAGTACAATAATGAATATCTATAGATCCGAACTCTTAAACTATTTCAATATCCAAAGAAATTTAATTATTTTGATAATTGAGTTATGAATTTTTTGTCGAACTGTATGGTTTTTATCCAAAGGTATTTAATTAGTTTGGCTTAAGTTCGTTTTCAGTTTAATCTTTCGATCAAATTATTTTTTTATTTAAGAAAGAAATTCTAAAGCATGTAAATATTGAACCTTCAAAGAAAAATTTGGATGTACGGAAGGTTGAACTGACATCAGATGTTTCGAGATCACCACAGTCTTCTCATCAGAGCCCTTTACCTACACTACCAGCGACGGCAGCAACAAAATCCTAGCGGAAATCCTACTTATTTTAGTAAGCTCAGTTAACAGATTTTGTCACCACCTCGTGGCAAGTCGTACCTATTATTAATGAACTTTTTCTAAATGTTCGGAACTTGACTAACTGTCTTATCTTTAGCATGTTCAACTATTTTTAATTATTTGGGCTTGAGTTCGGTTTTAATTTAAAACAATTAAATTTCTTTGGATATAAACCCATACAGTTCGACTAAAACTCGTAACTTACAGCTCAACCTAAATCAGAGCGTTGAGTGTGGCGTAAACAACAGGGTACGGACTTACAGTACAAGTTACCACAAAATATTTACTTTGAATGTATTGTAAATACGTACCCTTCTGCTTACGTGACGCTTGATGCTCTGATTTAGGTTGTGCAGTTAATTGTCTATTTCAAAATAGTTTTTTTCATAAGACTGTAAATAATGGACTCAAAAACACATTTTTGTTTTAAGATTTTTTTATAAGTATCACTTCATAAAAAAGGGGCAAAAAGGGGCAAAAAGGGGCATAATATTACAAAAGGTGGCAGATTTAGGTAATTTTAAAAAAGGGGCACTAAAAGTGGCAAGACAGTTGAAAAAGTGGCAAATTGCCACTTTAGTCGCAAAACGGTCACGCTGGTCATCATATCACTCAGGAACCAGTCTCGTACCTACATATATTTACTGATATTTATAATTTAACTGATATTTGTAATTTTAAAATATAAGTACCCCTGTTGTAGAGTGGGTAGTATGCTAGAATGTCATGCCGGAGTTTGTCGGTTCGAGTCCTATCAAGGACTACGCTTAAAAAAACCACAATTTCTACTTGCACTTGTAACAATAAAAAAAAATAAACTTTCAATTATTAATCAGTAATTACAGCTAAATGTCAGTACTATTCTACACCGTTTAGGTCTTCTTCAGATATTTCAGTGACAAGTCACAAGGTGCATACAAAGAATCAGTTAGTCCAATCCTAGGCCACACCATGTAAAAGTGACTGGTCCGCTTCATATGAAGTGTTAGAGCCAGTGGATTATTTGTTTGACTCTTATTTAGGACGCAAACAGGAAAAACAACAAGAAAAACTGTGTCGTAAAAAAACAACACCGATGACGACATACACACAAATAACAACAACAACAATGATAGCAAAAGGAATGCGATAGCACCAAGTTTGTTTACTGAATATTTTTGCGTTAATTGGCATTAATTTTTTTAGTGTCTTTAGATAAACATTCAGACTTGAGCACATTTAACAAAAATTTCATAAATGCTTAACGGGTGATGATGATGATGATGATAAAAACTTTGTTTGATATACTACAAAAAATCCAGTAAATATTTTTGTTTGATTAAGTAAACTATTTTGTTTAATATTTGTTAGTACTTTTAGACTAATTGTTTTATAAATTCAGACAAAAATATTGTTTGATATTTTTCAGAAAATCCAGTAAATCTTTTTGTTTGATTTAGTAAATTGTTTTGTTTACAATTTGTAAATATTTTTAGACAACTCGTTTTTTTTTAGATTTAAACAATTTGTTAACTAAGAACCAGGTTTTTTTTAATGAAATGTTGAGATATTTTTGTCTATATTTACAAATTTGTTTGTAGGACCGTTCCTAGACAAAATATTCACTATTTCATTGAATTCCTTTACAGAAAATTAAATTTAGTTTTTTCTGTGTTGCTAATAATAATTTTGTCCGTTTTGACGACTCTTTTTCTTTTTGTTCTGAAGAGTTTTTCTCATTTCGGAGATTTTTTCATATTATGTCATCTTGATGACTATTTTCGTTTGGCGATTTTTGCGTTCTCTCGATTTATTCCCGTTCTTTTTTGCGATTTTCCCTTGTTTCAGCGAGATTTTCCTTTGGGAGCTTAAAAACTCGCTAATGTCTTCAAGACTCTACGCCGATAACCGGGCATACCTACATTTAGACAAGATTTTATTTTAATTACGATATAATTTAATTGCATTTTCTGTAGCGCAGTTAATTTTTCGACTTTAAATAATAAAAAGCTCTTGAGCTTTTTATTTACAAATTTGCTTTATTCAAGCGTCTTCATATTCACTCATTCGTTAATAATTTTCAAGTTAATCAGTTTTATTTTTATTTTTCATAATCACAACGCTTTATGGACAAATAATATAAAAATATTGATGTAAATATAGATAACATTTAAATAAAATTAGCTGTTCATAATATAAGGGTTGTATACTGTACGAAGTAAATGCATGTATGTACATTTTAGGGGATTCCTTAAAAAGCTTTGTAGGAAACTGCTTGTAAGATTTTATGGACATTATAGAAACGATTAATAACTTATTAGCAATAAGATCTCTTATGCAGCTTAGCGGTTTATTGAGACAAATTAAAACTCCGGATAAGACAAATTGTGCTGTTATGAGGAATAATCAGACCCCTTACAAGATATTTTGACTGCACGTACTATTTGAGCCGGATCATGCAAGAAAAAAATAAAATTTTTTCTGAGAATCTCAGAACTATTAAGAAATTTCCAAGAAATTAAAAAAAAATTCAATTTTGAACAATTTTGTCTATACATTGGAAAGTTATTGGATCATAAAATTTTATCCCTTTAGGCTTTTTGAACATTGAAGCCGACTTTGATTCGAGGTTAAATTTGGATTGTAGTAATTAACCTCTGCGCTTATAACGAGCATAATTATATGCAAAAGCTATTATATTCATTATAAAAACTAGATCTGCCTGACCGCTTCGCACGTTTTAGTCGCTTTTAGTCGCTTTATGACTAAAAGGGCTAATAAATCAGTAAACTTTTAATCGCTAGCTTAGTTAAACTAAACTAAAATTTTGTTGTAGTTTAAACTTAACAGCAGTAAATCACTTTCCCATGTATTATGCCTAGTTTAAACAATAATAATGTGGCAGCACTACGGCAAATGGCAAAAATTTCTGGTTTTGCGGCGGAATATCGTACAAGACATATGCTTTGTATTGGTAGTTTAAACGCCCAATTTTATGCGTTTAATATATGGTTTATATGTTTACTTATTTATATGTTTACTTATTTATAGATTTACTGGTTTTAACACATTTTAAACAAAAAAGAAAGATTAAATTGCACTGATTTATTAGCCCTAAGCTATAGAAAATAAATAGTGCTACCAATGTTAAAAAAATCTTTCTAATTTCCAACCACATTTATATTAGTAAAATTGCGTAATTGCATTTTTTCTATTTTAACTTCAAAATTAGACATTTTATCGCTGTAAAAATTACCCTAAGTTTGAACCAGGACTCTAAAGTATCTCCATACAAAATTTCATGAAAATCCGTTCGTTGCTTTTTGCGTAATGCGTGTTCGTACAGACAGACAAAAAATAAAAATTAAAATTTCTGCAGTTTGAAATTTTATAAGAGCTTTTAGAAAAAACTTTTAAACGAAATGGAACATACTGTTCTCGTGTTAAGGTAAAATATACTGGTGTACCCGGTGGAAACATTAGATATGCTCATAAGAAATCTTGAATAGTCAAAAACTGAGGATACAGCTTTTTTAGCGCATCAAACTGATTAGAAAAATTTTAGTTTTGCTCAAAACGGAAAGAAAATGTATGATTTTGTAAGTCTGTGTTATCATTAAATTGAAATAAGTCTGGCAGCACTAATAATTTAGAACTCGCCGTTGTAAAACCTGAACTGTCAATAATTTCGTTTCTATTGAACAAACATATATCGTGTTTTACTTACCCACTCACTAATTCACATTTGATGATCACCTTGTTCATCACTTATAAATTAGTAATTGTGTATACTTCTCTACTAATTACCCTTAAATTACCTACCGCTAAAATGATCTATTTATGTATTTCTGCAGTATATGCTTACCTCTAAACTGGATATAGTTAACTAGTGCTTGATGTAATCCTAAATTTAAGCTCATCCACGGAAAATAAATAATATTACTACAAGTGAAATGTTAAAATAAAACTTTGAATACTTACGCCTTCTAATTTCCATGGACACCCTACAATAAGAAGGCAAGTGTGTTCCCATTACCTATTGGCTACTAAAAGAACAAAATACTAATACAATCTTTTGTTTTATTCCCTTAACACCTAAAATATAACCATTCCCGAGTGATTATAATTGGAATTTGCCTTCAAGGTTGGGCCTCGCATCACCCTAAATCTTTCTCCAATTTAGAAGGAAATTCCTAATAATAATAATAATTGCCAAAATTATTCATATTTCAAACCATTCCACACTCTAAAACACTTTTGTTGAAAATTAGGTCGATAATAGTCAGCAACACTTTACAGATTATTATCGACCTAAAATTACACACGCATTATTTTTCAAAAAAATTTTTTTACTAAAAAAAGCGATTGGCTGCGTGCAGGTTTGACGTATCTACGTATCTACTTGGACTAAATGTGTTTAATCTGAAAGATTTTTTCTTTAATAAAATAACTACAAAATCTATGTGATTTTACCCAAGGAGAAATTTTCAACACAAATTTAGACAATATATGATCGTAAATTTGAAGTAATGTTTTAGAGTGCAGCAAGATATTTTCTAGCATACCCAATATAAAATGAAATTAATGCTGCACTTAAAGAACAATTAAATTTTCTTTGATCTCACAACAAAAAAAAATTGAAAAAAAAAATTAATAAAGTCAGGACATGCGTATGCGTTTTCCTTGTACAAATCAAATTATTGTCAAAGGGACACCCTGGTAATATGTATACATTAACATTTTACCACTCCCTGCTGCATGCTAAAAAATACACTTCTACAACATACCACTAGTACGATTTTGCTGCTGGCTGTTCGCTTACTTGCTTTTCATTCGTTTTTTGCTGCTGCTGCTGCTGCTACTGCTGTTAATGTTGTTGTTGTTACTGTTAATGTTGTTGTTTTTTCTCTGTTGTTTAACCAACAAACTAACAACAAATGAATTCCACTGACTCTATAGAACTTTCAGTGTTTGAAAGCATATTGAAGTGAAAACATTTCCAAGCTTAACGACGTAACACGAGAAATTGTAAGGATTTTCCACAGGAAAAGAATAATAAAATAATATCTTTTTTTTTTGTTGTTTTCTCAAATGTATTTTTTACTAAATGGAAAAATTAAGAAAAATATATTTTGCAAGAAAATGTCTGTTGTTCAAGAATATAAAAATAAATAATTAGAATTAGTGAAGTGTTTTAAATTAAAAGTAAACCAAAATGTTTTTAAAATAAAAATTTGGATTATAAAAAGGTTTTTGTTGATGGACAAGTGAATACGGGAGTGTATTATATAACTCATATTTTTGAGTTTCTTATCACAAAAAACGAACCAAAGACCATTAACATCATCCTCATCATCATCATCCTCATCATCACCATCAGCACCAACATTATCATTGCCAACAATAGCAGCAGTTGCAGCAGAGAGCTTTAAATTACTATACAAAACTAGTCTACGCAACACTACATACATACATACATATGTATTTACAACATCCTTTTGTGCATTTTAAAATAAAATAACTTTTGTGATATCATTTTGGCTTAATTGGTCTTGTTGCTGTTTTCGTTTAATGAAAAAACTTTATTCATTTTATGATGAAATAAATTATTTAATGCGCTTACTAAAAGCCAACATACAACCGCACATCCAAACAAAGCTCTTATTGTTATTGTTGTTGCTGTTGTGTTTAAACTCTTTCTGCGTACATAAATTTTAATAAAATTAATTTAAGAGAACACACACAATATGAAATTTATTTTCTAAGGACATTTTCCTCATAATGTTTGGTTAATTTTGTTTAATTAAAAAGGGGTTAAAGACAACAAGAAATAAGTAACACTAAAATACAAAATAATAAATAAAGAGCAAAGTGTAAAGCAACGTTACTGCGCCACAAAAAAAATTAATAGATGATAAATTTGTTATTAACTACAACAAAAACAACAAAACAATTTTGTAAACAAAAATAAAAAACACTCACACACACACATTATGCCCACAAAGCTCCCTACATCCATAGCAATTTCCCTATCCAGTTTAACTGTATACAAATATATCAGGAAAACACATACGCACATGAAATAGAACATGATTACTAGTGTACGAGTATCTACGAAATATGTATAGTATCTACATACAAACAGATGTATATATACGCATATCAGTATATATGTATATATAATTCCATCTATATATCCATCCATCTACATGTATCTACGTTTTTACATATCTAAGTTAGTTATTTGAGTACTTATACAACAGAATATGATTTTGCCGGAATTTATATTTAAAATTTTGCGCCATATGTTAGGATTTAGTTTCTTTTTTTTCTAACAGAGTAAATTATTTACAAAAAGGTACAATGTGGGTTGTATTTTTTTTCTTCTAACGAGTATACAAAAAGTTTGTTTAATAACACAGGTCAACGCCGTAGCTGTGACGTGGCATTTAACAATTTTATTTTATTTTTTTGACAATTAATACATGGGAAAGTCAACAAGTCCTTACAAAAGAATAGGAAAACAAATTTCGAGATGAAGTTTTTTCTCCTCCTATTGGCAAATAAAAAAGTTGCACGCAACAAATTTAACAAAAAAAAAAATAATAAAACTCTTAGTATGTACGATATAAAGCCATGGAATATTTGCGGAAAACAATATAAAGTCAAGGTCAAACACAGAAATTTTAAAATTCTTACCCAAGTATCTTATAAGCTGAAACAGATAATACAAAAATTGGCCCATACATATTTACTAAAGTTAATAATCTAAAGCAAAGATTAGATTAAATAAAAGTATATGAAATATAAAAAGCTTTAATACACTAAAGCCCAACTAATTTCAAGTTTTTTTCTATCACGTACAGATTTTTTTTTAATGGACATGACTAATATTTCCACTGGGCACCTTAGTATATTCCACCCTAACTCGAGAACGGATTGACCAATTAAAATAAATAAACTACAAAAAATGAGGAGTAAAATTACTTTTAAACTTAGAATACTAACGTTATTTAGTACTACATTCATACTAACGCCACCTAAATTTTACGTACTTCTAAAATTTTCCTAAAGCTCTTCATTTAATGTGGTAATATCTGTGTTTTTTTTGTATTTTATTAGTTGTTGTTTATTAAATAAAAAAAATTAACTTATAATTCATATTAAGGTAAACAGAAACAATTTTAAAAGCAAAATCATAGCTGCAATCAAATAAATAATCATAATTATGTACGTACATTTTACGTATAGCCGTTCTTAGTGCAGTTCAATCACTAGATATGCTTTGTTTATGTTTTTGCGTTTGTTCAAAAACTACTGAAAAAAGCACTTGTTGAATTTGATACCATTTGGCCGCTGGATGCTTCTGTAGCAACAGTAATAAAAAACTATACGTAAAATTTACGTGGGTTAGTATTCTAGCGTTAAGTCAGTTATTCGAAAATTAATAGCGACAATTTCGTTTTTTCAACCAAAACTAAACTTTTTTCCAATTTGATTATTAGGCTAAAGTTCATAACGTTTAATTCAGAAAGAATTTGACATGATTAATATTCCAAGGAACAAGGGGGAAATTAACAAAAACTATATTTTTCAACGTGCACAGCAGAACAGAGTAGCGCCACTTTTGGAAGCCGCTACACTTCCATCGTTAGTGCTCACGTGTATTTTGCTTACCACCACTTGCCAGGTTCACTTTCATTTCAAATGTTTTTTTTCGTGTCCGTTGAAAGTATAGTAAAATATTTTATAAAATAAACGCGTACATTTTAAAATAAAAACTAATTTAGCATGATTTAATAGATTGTAAATAAATGTACATACGTTTTTTTTTGTGTAAGACCTTCCATTATGTGTTAAAAATGGAAAACAGTAATACTGTTTTTTTCCCTCTTCATACAAAATATTATAAACTATAATTTCTTAAAGAAATTTTGGTGTCCGCAGTCATTTGTATTGAGCGTTACGAGTTTTTATTTCGCATCATTATTCAGTATAATTATTAAAATTGCATTAGCAACATACACTAAAGTAACAGCGTACACACAGAAAAATTTCCATGTAAAATCTTCGAAAACCAGGATAGTTTAACATTTTTCGGTAGTGATTTTGCTTCATAGGTGTTTGATACTGAAATAACACGAAAAATCATATTGAATTAAAGTAATTTCGAGTTGAAACAACGTGTATTTGATATTGGAACAAGACGAAAAATCATGTTGAATCAAAGTTATTTCAAGTTGAAACAACGTGAATTCGATAATGGCACAACACGAAGAATCATGTTGAATTAAAGATATATCAAGCTGAAATAACTTGACTTTAATGTAGCTATTTTATTAATTATTTTATTTACGTGATAGTTAGTCATCAGAAAACTTTGCGTTATAGCTGACTGCCCCAGCCAAGATTTTAACTCGTGCCACCTGCATGATAGTCCACGCGCTAACCACTGCAGCCACAACAGCTTCAAACTTTTCTTTACTTATACACTAAATAAATACCATCATATGTAAAATGCATTTCGTTTTAATTCAACATGATTTAAATGATTACTTAACATAAAACTTATTTGAAATTAAAGTTATAGTCATATCGATTGAAAATTAAACTTAACGTTTATAACAAAATTGTTTTAACGGTGATTTAAGGTTAGATTAATAAAACTGGCTCACAAAAAAAATGCACCTCAAAAATGAGATGTTTTTTAAGCTAAATTGGGGCTGCTGAACACGAATATGGCATTAATTTATTTTTCTTAAGAATCGTTTTCAAGATATTCGCGAAAAACTAGTTTTTTTTCGCAGTTTGTAAAGATATTTCCAAAAATCTTGAGTACTGTTTACTTGAATTGAGCAAACTTGGCTTTGTTGCATAGATATGTTTTTCGTCTTTCAGTTCATATTTATACTGTGTTGATCAGATAAAAATCCACTGAATTACAAGCTTTTATATTTGAAAAAAATTTATTTTTTGCGTTTTTTTTCAAAATTCACCATTTTGAAATGCTCCATTAAAACAAACAAAAATTTAAAATTTTTGTTTTGACCCATATCTTAAATAAAATTTTGTTCCCAACGTATAAAAAGTAAAATTGTTAACATCAGGCAGAAATTTAGAAAGTTACAATAGATTTAGTGAAAACATCCGATTTTGAATTTTAATAAAAAAAACATTTTTTATGGAGTATGAGTATAAGAAAAATGCCAATGGGACAGAATTAAATATTTTGGAAATATATCAACCATTTCTAACTCTTTAGTCCGATCAGTATAAAATTTTACATGGAGATATCAGAGGAGTGTTTTTATTTAATTTAGGAAGATGAGCTTCTTATATATCTCAGGTTCAGAGGTATGAAGTGCAAAGTAGTGAATTTCGGTCATGTAAAATTGTTCAACGCTTGTCATTTCTCTGTTTCTCACTCGATTCCAAAAATTTTTATGTCCTTATATACATTGTAAAGTTCTCAAAAAGTCTTTGGTTAAACAAATATCTTGTACAGTTAGTGAGGTATACTCATTTTAATATTGAAATTTAAAAATTTTTCAAATCCTTGGTCCATTAGTTTTAAGATATCGGATCCAAATAACAACCGATTGTCACAATTATTTCTTTGTTAGTTACATGACAAAATTTCGAATAGTTAAGAAAATAGTTGAAAAATATACAATCTTTGATTTGAAAATTGAAAAATTTTGAACTTATAACAATTTTTGCCCAAAAAAGCACCATAATTGTATTTTCTATAAAATTTTTCTCTCAAGGATCAAATAATTATTATATACACGTTTAAAAAGTGTCTTCACAGACATGATTGTAGAAAAACAACTTAATCGAATTTACAATTTTTGGTGCGCATGCACCCTTTTGAAATCGGCCTATTTTTTAGATTTATTGGAGCTTTCTTAGGAATTCTAATGATTGTCAGAAGCAAATCATAGTTTTCACATAAATTCCTATATAACTGCAAAATTTCATTGGGAAATAGCAATAATGAACGATTTTATAGCATTAAGAAAAAATTTAATATGTACAAAACAACACATAGCACCATTTTTCCACTTGTTTTGCCGTAAGTCTTTCATAAAAATTTTAATTATAAAAATCTGAATACAGTGTTGAAAACTACACATAATTTTGGTAACTTTGATATGCGATATGTCGACCTTTCTTTTTCAAACGAGTAAAAGTAATGGAATAGAAGCAAAAACTCGTACTGATTAAAATTTTTATGTGTTCACTAAACATGTTGTAACTGTCTCATATTTGGTCCGATGTAACTAATTTTACGCTTGCTATATTCGGAACAAAATTTTCTTTAAGATGTGGGTCTAAAATAAATTTAAGAAAATTTATTTTGCCTTACTGGAGCGACTTAAATTAGTAAATTAAAAAAAAACGTGGGAAAAATAAAGTTTTTTCAAATCTAAAGACCTGTCACTCATTGAATTTTGATCCGATCAACACATTTTGAGTATGGGCTGGAAAGAGGAAAAACATATCTATGCAACAATGCCAAATTCGAGTAAACAGTACTCCAGATTTTATAAAATAGCCTTATAAACTGTAAAAAACATGTTTTTCACAAATATCTCAAAAACTGTTCTTAAGAAAAATAAATGAATGCCATATTCGTGTTCAGTGACCTCAAATTACCTTAGAAAACATTTCATTTTTGAGGTGATCGCAAAAAGTTGAAAATTTGTGAACTAGTGTAATTCTCCGTTTAAAATTAATATGAAACAATGGTAATTGTAAACCAGCAGCAGTAAATTTTCGCTGGTGATTCGTTTTTTGTCGTGTACATCAGTGGTGCCAGGTAACTTTTTTTCTTCCCCCCAAAAATATTTTAAAACCGCCTAAATTTAACCCATTTTGAGAATAAAACCCCTGAATGTAAAAGTTTATGTAATAGTTTAATTTAAAGTAAATTAACTTGATTCAGTTTCAATTTACATACAATCAGGTATGTGATGGAAATCGTTTTCGAAAACGATGCAGTTTCGAAAGGCGTTTTTTAATAATAATTCTTTATTTAAAACAATTTTATCACAAATATTATAAAAATGTCACTTTGTTACAAAAGAGTTAGTTGTATCACAATAATTATAAAAATTTTATGAAAAGTGCGTTAAAAGTGACTTTCAAAAGTGCTTCGTTTTCAAAATCGATTTCCATCACATACCTGAATAATATCCTTACTTGAATAAAGCAAAAACACCCTAAATTTTACACATTTTTCTGAAATTCCCCCCAAAAATATTTTTCTAGTTTCTTGAATATTTTTATTTAATAAAATACATATTAAAAAAATAACATAAATACTAGGGTGATCGACTCGGTTTTTCAACCGGTTTTTTCCACAATACGGCCTGCGGTTTTTTCAAAATGTTGATTTTTCGAATGCTGAATAGTCCAGTTTTTTTAAATTAAAAAACCGGCCCAATCTAATACTTTTCGATTCGTATATTTTTTTAGTTTTTACTATATTAAAACTTGACGAAGTTTTACTGTTAATTTTCCTAAGTATTTTTGCTCAAGAGCATTTACTGCAGCATGCAATTAAGGCGAATTAATTTTATAAGGTGGTAGCAGGGGCGAACTAAATTAGCCTTGTGATGTAGAATGTATGTCAAACTTCATATTTTATATGGAGTTCGACATCCATTATAGAAAAAAATGCTTGTTGCGGGAAATGTCAAGAAAAAAATCTAAATTTCTGCATTAGGGTTGTTCCTCCTATATATGTGGAACACATTTTTTAGGATTTTGATTGTAAATGGAAAGGTCTTTTTAGTGAAAAAAAGTGTGCTGATCACGTAATCGAATGGCGTGCCGCATAGAAGGGGCACTATAATGCGCAATTAAGAAATTATGCGAAATTATAGCGATGGAAATTATAATGTTGTACTAAACAAAAAGTTAGAAAAAAAGAAGCCAGATCCGCATTAAAATATTAATGTGAAAATAAGGCCAAGTTCCTATCGAAAAATTTCAGCCGTTCACAATACTGAGTTCAAAATGAGGACCAAGTTCTTGATAGGTACAATACCATCTCATTTTTAGGAAACCTGCTATTTGGCAATATTTTTTCACATTTCTAATATCGAGGAGAATTATGGGGAAAATGTTGCCTAGTTAGCTTAGAAATTAAATGGTATCATACATATCAAGAACTTGATACTTATTTTGATCTCAGTACTTTTAACGGCCGAAATTTTTCAAATCTATGTTTTTATGCGGATAGTATTTACAACTGTTAACTCTTCTTTTAAAGCAAATTAAAATTAAAGCTTTTGTATTATAATTTTCTCACAAAAAAAGCCGGTCGACCGCTTTTTTCTGAATTTCAAAACCCGTAAATAGTCGAACTATTCGAAAACCGGTTTCTAGAAAATGTCGATTAATCGATCACCCTAGTATATATGTACATACATACATATCTCCATAAATAAAGCAAAAGGGCATATCATATTTTTAAAAAACTTTTCAGGAGATAAAAAACTTAACAAAAAGCAAACGTTTATGATTATAAAAATGATTTTTTCTAGGTAGTATTATTAATGAAGTCTAAATTAATGATACTATCCTGAAAACCTAGTTTTTGAAATCACAATACATATTTTGCTTGCTATTATGTTGTTTATGTCTCCTGGAAAATTTTTAAAAATAATAATAGACGCTTTTGCACTTTAAATAACGATATGTAAGTATGTATTTAAACTGAATTTTATATCAAAGTAGCCGTAGCAAAAAACTTCTTTTTATAAACATTTGAAATATATCAAGAGCTGCCAAATCATCATCGCTAACTTTATATGTACATGTTATCAGAATTAAAAAGTCTATGTATAAAATTGAAAAACAACATACATATTTTCAAAAGACTTCTTTTTAAATCTTGCACTTGAATTAACAAAAAAATTTATGTAGTTTGATTGTACTTTATCTACTACGAAAACTAAATAGATCAGTTGTAAAATACAGGGCTATTAGTTATAGGGAAATCTTCTAGCTATCATATATAATAATGATACTGAATTATCTACTGCGAAAGAGATGTTGACCAGTTGTAAAATATAATAAAAATTACGTCTTGTATAGGCATAGTTAAATCCCCTAGAAATCCCCTAAATATAAATTTATGCCCCCTAAATTTCCCCCTAAGAACTTTAGCCCCTAAATTTGCTCCTAAATGAAATAAAAACCCCTAAATCTAGGGGGAAACCCCCTAAACTGGCAACTCTGGTGTACATAGACGACACATGTGAGAATAAACAACAATAAGTCACACAACTAAGCTGAACAGTGAATTATAGCAATGAACAAAGCAAATAAATTATTTCTTGTAAATTTCTTTTTTTTCTGTGTGTAGGTTTGTAGTTCTAAATATTTAAAGCTTCTGTGAACTTTGTTAAATAAGAGTAAATTGCAAGACGTTTCATCAATCAATCATCGTTCAAAAAAAATGTATTGAGTGTTATCCATATTTTTTGAATATTATCGAAAATTATTTTATATTGAGATAAATTTCCACGTTGTTGTTCGATTTTATTAAAATAAGTCTTATTCGAAAGAAGAGTTAATCTCCTTTTTGCTTGTGTATAAATGTTTGTAAAGAATTATTTTAAAACATAAAATTTTTTATTTTGCGATGTGAACCCAGCTTAAAATGAAAAATCGGTCATAACTTTTAATTTTGTCCTACGATTATTTTAATTTTTGCGCTTATAGAGGGTAGATGTATAGTGCATTCAAACCCTATACTAATTTTTTGTGGTGTTTTTTTTTCGCAAAAATCATTCCCAGAACACGCGTGAACGCGAATGTAACGCTCAATACACAAAAATGTAAAAAAATCGAAGACTGAAATGGAAAAAGCTTAAAATAGTTGAACATGCTAAGAGAAGACAGTTAGTGAACATTTAGAAAAAGTTCAATAAGGTGCGACTCACCACAAGATGGCGACAGTCTGCTAATTGAGCTTACTAATATTAGTAGGATTTTCGCTACAGTGTTGTTGCCACTGTCAGTGGTAGTGTGGGTAAAGGACTCTGATGAGTAGACTTGGTGGTCACGAAACAGCTGTCAGTTCAACCTTCCGTACAGCCAAATTTTTCTTTGAATGTTCAATATTTACATGCTTTAGAATTTCTTTCTTAAATAAAAATAATTTGATCGAAAGTTTAAATTTAAAATGAATTTAAGCCAAACTAATTGAATAACTTTATTTCAGGAACCATTGAATGAGGCGAAAACTATAATAAAAATTAGGCTAACTTATTAGTTACATTATTAAGCAAACAAAAAAAACAAAAAAAAAACAACACAAAATGTATGTTTGGAAGGAGAATGACCCATATACAACTTTTTCGTGAAAATTGAACACAAGAATTAAATCACTTTCAAGTTGATATTAAACTGCACTTTCCAGTGCTGCCATTGGTTTATTTTTGTTCATTCCCATTTTTCTAATTTTTTTCTTCTGCTCAAGTTGTTGTTAATTTTTCCCTTGATCCTTGGAATACTAATCATGCCCAATTCTTTCTGAATTAAACGTTGCAAACCTTAGCCTAATAATCAGTTTGGAGTCACAAGCAAATACGTTCGAAATAATCATATTAATTAACAATTACCTACTGGCTTGATATTTTTTAATTTTCAAAAACTCATAAAAAAATTACAAGGACAAAAAATTTAATTTTATCTTTAAGAAGGAATAAAATAAGCCATAAATTATTAAAATCGATTTTATTCCAAATTAAGTGAAGGAACTCAATTGATAAAAATTACAATTTCCATGCATTTAATTTCTGTGTGTATGTATTTATGTGTGTATTTATGTCTTATTTTATTCTTTATATACCTAGCCCTGATAAGTTATAAAAATGAAAAGTTTTCCCTTTTAACTTTTTATGAGTTTTAAAAAACGAAAAAAGTCTAATTTCGAATGAAAGTTAATTTCTGAGTAACACCAAAACAGCTGCAAATATAAAAAAAATAGTATGTATTGGTAATTTTATTCCGCATTATTTTGCGGTTTTTTTTATTCATAGCGGACTAGCTGTTTTCGAGTTAGGGTGATATATACTGATGCACTTAGTGTATATATTAGTCACGCCCATTAAAAATAATAAAAAAATAGAAAAATAAATAAATTTAATTCTTGCGAAAAAAACCAATTACAAAATAAGAGTGGCCCTTTTTTATCATCATGTACTTTTACGAGAACTAATTGTGTGTGCGAAGTTTCATAAAGAACGGTTAAGCAGAATGAATATTTACTTTTCATGGGCGTGGCTCTGCCTACTTTTCTAACCATAATGATGTATTGTAACGATAACTAAATGTGTATGCAAAGTTTCTTAAGAACCGGTTAAGTAGAAGTAGTTAAAATGCCTATTTAATTTTCATGGGCGTAGCACTGCCCACTTTTCTAAACATAATGTTGTATTGTAACGATAACTAAAGGTGTATGTAAAGTTTCATAAGAATCGGTTTAGTTGAAGTTGTTGAAAAAGAATATTTACTTTGCATGGGCGTGGCACTGCCCACCTTTTTAATCGTGATGTAGTAGTCAATCAGAAACTTAATGTGCAAAGATTCATAAGAATCTGTTGAGTAGAAGTAGTTGAAAATTAATGTGAATTTACTTTGTATGCGCGTGACCCTGCCCATTTTTCAAACGGGACCAATCTGGAAGCACATCCTTTTAAATAAAGAAAAAAATCTGAAATCGCTTCATAAATGGCAGAGTTGTGAGGGAACATACATAAAAAAATACATGACGAATTGATAAGCTTTTATCCTTTTTTGAAGTCGGTTAAAAACAAAAAAGTAAAAATAAAAATATAAAAAAACTGAAAATGGAGTTGAGCTCGGTAAAAATATTTTTTTGCAGGCCCGTGTTAATAAACGTTTTCCGTGGGGTTCGCTGAGTGGTCTGCAAAACACTGTTTAGAAAATTATTAAGTTCATATTTTATATACTCATGCTTAAGTTCATTATCAGAGCTCTTGTTAAGACCTTTCCACCGTGTGAGGGTGCCAAAGTCAAGTATTTAAACGTCCCACATTAAAACAATTTACTTAAGCTTTTTTACAAGTGTGGAGATTTTTCCAAACTTACTTAATAGCTTTTGATTGCTTAAGAGTTTTCCAAAGATTTGCTATTTTATTATAGGATCCCTTTCTCTTATCCTCAAGCTTAATTTGGGAGTCATTGATTTTTTCTATTTTACTTTACCCAAAAATAATAATTTGTCTTTGGAAGTTTATTGTGTTACAATTACACAAATAGCGTGTAGATTTTTTCGAAGTGTTGTCAGTTTTAGTTCAAATTTTTTTTTAGTTCTGGCTTAATTTCGTTTATATAATTTTCAATAAATTAAATTAGTAAACTATTAAGAAAACAATTACACTGGAGAGCAGAATCAAATTTTTTTCAAACAAGACTCTAACGACTAATTATAATTGTAGAGTGGGGGAAACAAATTCACGTATATCGGCGTTTTCAAAAATGTATGACTGGCCTTTATTTTTGGAGGAGTTATAAAATTCAGCATGGAATTCTTGTAATTATTACATTTTACGTATAAATTGTATTCAGCACTTTTATATAAAAATAAAAAAATACCAATATAAAATCAACATATCGCAATGTTGATTGGAGATCGTACCAAATTTCTGAAAAAGTACAGATTTTATTTAAAAATACAATTGTTTCATATTAATTTTAAACGAAAAATTAATAATCTAACCTTAAATCTTGTTAGTTTATAATTTTACATTGTTAAAGCAACATTGTTTAATATTGAATCCATAAAATCCTCTTTTATAGTAAAATCAATTTTTTTCACGTTAAATTAAAGTTAGATGTTCTTTAGTGAATCAATGAATAAACATCGTTATATTTCATTTTATATGATAGTATTTATATCAAAGTATATTTAAGGATGTTGTGGCTGAGTATTTAGCGCATTGACTACCAATCATCTGATGGTAGCATGAGCCGGAGTGCAAATCTTGGCTGATGTCAGCCAACAACAACACAAATTTTTCTGATGCCTATTCTAATACACATCACGACGGTGCCCGCCTTAGTAAAATAATTAATAAAATGGCTCGGTTAAATGCATGTTGTTTCAACTTGAAATAAATTTGATTGAACATGATTCTTTGTGTTATTTCAGTATCAAATGCAAGTTGTTTCAATTTGAAATAATTTTGATTCAACATGATTCTTGTATTGGAATATTAAATCAACATGAAATATAGTTATTTCAAAAGGAAAAAATGTTATTTAAGGTCATTGTAAAATCATGTTGAATTAACATCAAATGTAAAATTAACCTTGTTTTCTATGGTTTATCATGGGTTTTTTTGTGCGTATCAGGAACATTGTGGTTAAATATCTTAACTCTTTATCTCTTCTTTCTTTAAAAAGGGGCGGGGAAACAACTATAATAAGTATTTGTAATCACAATCGTAAGGCAGCTCTGGGCGAGTTAGCATCACGCGTCGTTAGCAATTACTTAGTAAATGCTACCATTTCACTGTTCGTTTATTGCCCTTCGAGAATTTTACGTCTCGCGACCTCGCATGTGATTAATCGTTGGCGACGGTTAACGGCACCGAGTTACTGTTTCGCGTCGTTTGATCGTTAACCACATGCAAAATGATTTTAAATAAATATATAAATATTGATAATTAGTTAGAGAGCCAAGCAAAAACTTAAAGTTAAAGGAAGGTTGAACAAGCTGCCGGTTTCTAACAACCGGCCCACTTGGGTCCTTTGGTCCCTTTGTGATGAAGTTAAAGGAAACAAGGAGTGAATTTTGAAATCAGTCCCGATTACCTCCATTTTCAAAGATATAGTGACATTTTATATTACTATAATTTTTTATTTCTTTTTTATTTTTCGCTTAAACTTCTAACTGAAAAATAATATTTTGCAAAATTTTTTTAGAAACCCAATAGAAATTGTATCCGCGCCTGGTTTAAGTGTAATTTTGTTGGAGTGGTCTTCAAGATATCTTCTGGCATTATAAGAATGCTTACAATTGTTTTCTCTTAGCTTTAAAATTTTAATACAAAAGAATTGTTCATTGGAATATATATATTTTGAGCATACTATTGAAATGGCAACATTTTGTTGAGGTTTTTAAACTTCTAAGGACTAAATAAATGAAAAATAATTTGTTGCTTAAGTGTGTTGGTGTTTAATTGCTGTGTTTATAGGTACAACTGACTGTTGTCCCCTTGTTGTTGTTTACTATTTAGCCGACGAACGTTGTGGACCATGATAATCATCGCATGCCTCTGGACTAAAGCAACAGAACAAAATTTCCAATATCTTGGCAATACCAGTGTGGTATCCTGAAACACACATCAACAAAATTACACTCAAATGAAAGATATTTTTGTGTAAACTAATAATCCATAAAGTTTTTTTATGACTCGAAGACCAGTACGGAAATATAATTCGAAGAATAAAAAAATAGCGTAATTTGTGAAATATAATAATCACTATCGGCCCTGTTCTGTACCCCGAATCCAAATAAATTTCTCATTTTCCAAAAATAAATAGTCCCCAATTTGATGCATTTTAAATCATATATAATACATTAATTTCAGATATAATATTTTAAGCTCTAAAAATAGAAAACTACGAAAAAGTCTAAAATTATAATTTTCTAAATCTAGTCGTTTCAAATCGATCCGATTTACATAACAGCTAAGCTATTCGCCTTCTGCACAATATTCAACCCTGATATAATGTTTTGTTATTGCTTTTTTAAAACTTTCCGTAAGCTCATTAGATCAGGGTTGCATTTTCTACAGAAGTCGAACGGCTTGTGAGATAGTGTAAAACAGCTTGTCATTGCAAAAGTTCTCTTTTTCCTCAAGAAATTTAAAAGCAAACTGTATTTTCGCGTAAACTTAATTGAATATATATAAGTGAATACATATATATATATATATATATATATATATATATATATATATATATATATATATATATATATATATATATATATATATATATATATATATATATATATATATATATATATATATATATATATATATATATATATATATATATATATATATATATATATATATATATATATATATATATATATATATATATATACACTTTTAGAAGAATTTTAACAAATAAGCTATTAAGTTATTTAGAAGAATATTAGTTAATAAATGACCTCTAAAAATCGATTTTTTTTAAGGCATGGCGAGTATTTTTTTAAATTATAAAAGAATTAACAATGTTAATATCAATTTTAAATATTAATAATCTCTTCCTACACTGTAATATTGTATAGTAAAATATCACCATACTTGAGTTTTATTCATTTAAGCTTGAACTCAATTTCAATATGAGTATGGGAATCGGTATCGGAATCGGTATCGCCGATATTTCTTTTTGAGTATCGGTATCGTATCGGCAAAAACGCGCATCGTTACATCACTACTAATTATATGTATTACAGTATTTTTCAATCAATATTTTTAAGCTGACAGACAGCATGTTTTGTAAAAGAAAAGGGATTACTACGAACAAATTGTTCATAAAGAAAAGAAAAGCATTTATCTTTTAATGAAAAAAATTTTGCTTCTCAGTTTTTTAAAATTGTTTATTTTTTGCTGATATAAAATTCACAGTGGTGTTGATTATAAAATAAATTATAATCATATAACTTTTGAGCTTAGATCATTAATATACGATGAGTTAGGATTTCACGATATTCCCGTAGCAAATTCTGTGCATCTTCCTAGGTGCTATATATCTTAAAGTCCAGATATACCCTGCGGAAAATTTGGTGACAAATGATCCAAAAGTACTCGTCCTATGACTTGAGAAAATGAGACTGGTACCAAAAATCAGGAGTAGTGAATTGTGAAAAAACACATATTGTGTAAATGGTCACATATTAACAATTTTCAGTCAATTTAGTTGGTACTCCGGCTAGTATTGTAGTAAACGACACTGAAAAACTTCGATGCACCTGGATCTAAGGCCGATTACATAGTATCTATATAATATTAATTGTCTCCCTTCAATAAGACCGCCATGCCACTCAGGAACATGTTCCGTAACTATATTCAGATATTAACTTTAGCTTAACTGGTTCCCCTGTGGTCGAGTGGGTAGTGTACTAGCCTGTTATCCGGAGGTTGTCGGTTCGAGTCCTATCAAAGACACCGCTTAAATATAAAATACAATTTCTACTTGGATTTGTAATAATAAAAAAATAAATTAATCGATAATTACAGCTGAATTTGGGAATAATATTTATATATAATCCATATTATTCTACACCGATTAGGACTCTATAAGATAGTTCAGAGACAAGTTACAAGGTGCATACAAAGTATCAATTAACGCCATCCTAGGACATCCCCTTGTAAAAGTGGCTGGTCCGCTTCATAGGAAGTGTTAGAACTCGGACTGGTCCCTACCACCTGGGGACCGGTCACGTGACTTATTTTGTGTCAATTCCATTTACCGTAGGGTACTTATATTGATATTCCAAGTTTGAAATAAATCTTTTTTTTATAGTTTCGAGACTATATATCCTGTGGAATGCATATACATTCCGCTCAAGACCACTGTAAACTTGCCAAATAACACGAATTCTCTATGTTTTCGTTAAAGTTTTGTGACAAATGTTAAAGGATGTTTAAGTTTGAAAAGAAAAAGATGTACGTCAGTGAAAATGAAAGATTCTTTTAATGTTTTTCAATATGAAAAATGTACATGTACATATTTTTCGAGCAGAGATTTTATTATGATTGATGTTGCCATTAAGTTTAGCTATAGCGAAAAACTAAAAAGTATTGTTTAATAGATCCAAAAACTTTTAATGGGTTTTTACTAGAGCATAAGATATTATTTCACATGATTTAGAAATTTATTTTGAGTTTTACTTTTGTTATATAAATATGATTACTTTAAAAATGAATTCAGGAACAACAAATGCTATCAGTTACACGCAATTTACATTGTGCATTTTCTGCTTGGCTTTAAAGGCAGGCTGCAATATATATTCGTGAAATTTTTCGGCTGCTTCTTGTGGACTTCCTCTTGCGGAGGTATATATCAGATATAATAGAGGACCTTCCTTGATGATGCATTTTCGTCCAGTTAGATAGCTTTCTAATAGCTTGTGAGTGTTAGAGGGTAAATTTTGCTTTAATTTCTGGATTAGTCCTTCATGCCATAATTTATCAAAAGCCCGAGAAACATCAATGAAGAGAGCAGAACAACATTTCTTTTCTTCGAATGTTTTTCTAACTACATTCACAATACTATGCGTTTGCTCGATAGTGCAATGTTGTCTTCTGAAGCCAAACTGAAGATCTGGGATGCATCCTCTCTCATTTAGTCAACTTACTCATAAGAAGTTTCTCAAATAGTTTTGATGTATTTGGCAATAAGCTTATAGGCCTATAAGATTTCACTTTAGTGTGGTCTTTTATAGGCTTAGGTATCATGGTGATCAATGACATCTTCCATTCCGCAGGATAGTATTCTATTCGTAGAACTGAATTAAAAATGAATAGAATTATCCTTTTTGCTATACTGGGTAGCTCTAGGAGAATTTTGTAACTGATTTTATCAGCACCTGGGGCTTTCTTCGAATTTAAGTCGGCGATAGCATATTCAATTTCGCGAATGTTAAATATCAAAGGAATGGCAGCTTCAGCGACAACTGTCGGTAGCTCAACTATATCAGATGGTGTGTTTGGAGTGAATACATCTTTCAAATGGTTAACGAACAGCGTGCCTTTTTCAGCATCAGTTCTTGCCCAGTCCCCATTCGATTTTCGAAATGGAGGTTTACATATCACCGGCCTTCTAAGGCCACTGTCTGCTAGCCATAACGAATAATATGTTATGTTTGTGGTGTTGCGTCAAGTTCGTGCAGGAATTTTTGGTCCTTATTTTGATCTCAGTACTTTTTACGGCCGAAATTTTTGTATAGAAACTTGGCTTTATTTTCACATTTATGTCTTTGTGCGGATCTCAGTTATTTTTTCTAAGCTTTTATTTGGTACAATAAGTGCCCCATAAATATAAGGGGCACCCTAGCCCTTACCCCACCGCCCTAGATGAACAGTTTTAGTTTTCAGATTTTTCTTAGTACTTTCTCATCAATATAAATTAAGTAAAGTGCGATTTTAGTACGTACACGAAAGGTTCCGTACGAATATACATATATCCCTATTCGTTTTTGCCCTTATTTCATTAATAATTTTTTAATTTTGCTTTTTTGTTTAATTTTAGTTTGTTTCATATTTTTTAAGTTTTTTATTTGATTTAGAGACTTTTTTTGGTTTTAGCGCTTTTCTAATTTTGGTGTTTTTGGTATCTTTTTCCGATTTTTTGTGTTACAATTTTTTTCGGTTTTCTGAAGATTTTTTTAGTTTTGGTGATTTTTTCGTTTTGGCGTATATTTTTGTTTTAACGTTTTTTTTTGGCTTTTTGACGATATAATTACATAGTTTAGCGATTTATTTTAGTTTTGGCGCTTTTTCGGTTTTTGGTGATTTTTTTAGTTTTAGTGATTTTTTTTTGGTTTTGACACTTTTTCGTTTTGGCGATTGTTTCGGTTTTGGGGATTTTTTTTTAGTTTTGGAATTTCTTTGTTTTAGCGCTTTTTACGTTTTGGTGATTTTTTTCAATTTTTTTAGTTTTTTACGATATTTTTAGTTTTAGCGATTTTTTAGGTTTTAGTGCTTTTTTTCGTTTTGACGAATTTTTCGTTTTTAAAGTTTATTTTACTTTTTTGACGATTTTTTTTAGTTTTGGTGATTTTTGCGTTTTAGCGATTTTTTTAATTTTAGTGCTTTTTTAGCGATTTTTCGTTTTGACATTTTTAATTTTACAATTTTTTAGTTTTAGCGTTTTTTTAAGTTTGAAGATTTTACCTCTTACGGTTTCCCAGATACAGCAAATTGTCTAAATTACATAGTCAAAATTACATTAACTGATAGAACACCCTTTAATTTTTAATGTTTTATATATCGGTGTTAATTGGTGTAGTCTATTCTACAAACTACACCAATTAACACTATTTTTTACGGTTCCCGAGGAAGCGGCATGTGACAGACAGATAGACAGACATACAGGCGGACAGACGGACAGACGGACAGACGGACAGACGGTTAGCGTAGCGAAAACAATAGGATGCCTTTACACTTTTGGTGTACGGAACCCTAAAAATGAAAAATGATAGTAAACACGTATGTGTGACATGGAATTTAAATCATGTCTTACAAACTAAAATGATTTACTGCCTTTTCTTGTTCATTGCTCTGCACACATTTGACTCATTACTTACAAGCCTATTACTTGTGAATCATTCCTGTCTTTGTATGTATGGTGTGATGACTTAGCATGTAAATTTTAAGTCAAATCAAAGTACGATTTTGAAAAACATAGTGTGATTTTAAAAGGCGTTTGAAGTGGAAATTTGCAGATGTCTACTACCTATGCAGGAAGTGCCCCATACAGAGAAAGTCAACCCATATGAAAAGTGCCCGTTTTAAATTTTTTTTGTTAATTGCTCCTCAGGACCTACCGGTGTACCAAATTTCAGCTTTCTAGCTATTCTGCAAGTGCTCCATACAAAGAAGGAACACTTTACTCCCCCAGGTGAAAAGTGCCCGTTTGCAGATATTTGTAGTTAATTGCTCACCAAGACCTACCTACCTACCAGCTTTCTAGCTATAGTGGTAGTGTCAAATAATATTCATGAGTCAGTGAGTCAGTCAGTGAATATGTACTAAATTATGTACTTTTTACACCTTCATATCTCGGGAAGCTTTTATGGCTTACATCACCTATAGCATTGTACTGTGTTCATCATTTCGTTCGACCTGCTGTCAAAAGTTCATATAAAAATTTTTTCACGAATTTCTCATGAAAAATTGTTGCAGAAGTAGTACTCTGTTTATTTTGTGAAGAACAAATGAAATGTATCTACAACATTATGAGTCTTCATGCGAAATAATATAAGCACCACTTTTTTCGTGTGGAATTTATAACAAACAGATTGTGTTTTTTTTTTCAAAACGTACACAATTGCAGCATACTTTCAAGGGCTATATTTTTCGTATGAAAAAACTAATGTTGATCAACATTTTTCACAAATTTGAACAGAGTACTTAGCTTATGATGTAACCTCTGTAGGAAAGCTTATGTTTTAAGTTTCATTATTTTATGATTAAGTGGAGCAAAGTTATAATGGGGGTGAAAACCGCTCAAATGGTTTCGAGTAATATACATACAAATTGTGTGGCCGGAACTTGGCCTGGCGCACTACCGTGCGCCTAGATTTGATTTGATTTTACAAAATTTCTTTGTTACATTTTCTATTACACATTTTACACATTCAGCTTTAAATTTAAATTTAAACAAAATTTTTTACAATGACCTTGAAAAAAGTTCTAAGTAAAAGATCCCCTTTTTTAGTTATGTACTTAGCCCAGCAAAAACTTTTAGAATTTTTGTAATCGGTAGTACTTTGTTAATGGGTTACAAAGTAATGATAATAGTACTTATTTATCATAATACTATGCTCCAAGAACTATGCTCCATTAAAACTACTACTTACTTTTTAATAAAATTAGTACGTATTTGTATCATTATCTGAAAGTAGTTACAATTTATTAATATGTATTAATAAAATAAGTAGACAACCACTTTTTAAGTCAACATGTGTTTGTATATGAAAACTAATTTTTGTCGCTTAAACTTATAATTCAACAGTTCCTGAGTGGGTAAAGTACTTGGCGCATAATCATAGTCAAAACAAAGTATACTTTAGGAGTTTAAAACCATTATTTTGTATGGCAATACTGGTTTTAAATTCTCAAAATATACTTTCTTTAGGACTATGAATATGCTAGCACAGGTTCGTGTCCCAGCTGAGTCAAAAAAATCAAATATGTTAACAAAAAATTAAAATAAAATTCAAAAACTTTAAATAACACATAATATGTGCAACAATTTTTTTTTATTTTTATTTGTTTATTTGACTACTTATTTTTTAGCTTCAAGTAAGCCATTTAATAACTAGTTAATTGCTGTGACAATGTAAATACATTTGTAACAGGTAACCCTTATTTGGACTTTTCAAACAAAAATAAGTCGTTATCGAGTCAAAGTGTTAGTAGTTACGACTTGAGTGCTCATATTTATTTGTGCCTACCAGTATGCAAAGTTTTTGCTGGGAATTTAACCAAACAAAATTTTTACTTTGTTAATGCAAAAAGAAAGAAAAATTATAAAACTTTTTCTTTATTCATTTTTGATTTTATTTTATTTTTTCAAGGTTTACCACTTAATTGCAAAATTTGGAGTACAAGCGGCTCTAACTACAACAACCTTTAACCAACTAAGGATAATTTTTATAAAAACAAAAAACATATAACAAAAAACCAAGCTTTTAAGACATTCTTTTGTATATTTGAAAAGCGCTTTAAAACAAATTACAAAAAGTTGGCCAAAAAAACCAAGCACATAACAGAAATCAAAGAAAAATTTAAATAAAAACCCCTAAACCACCCCACCACCACCCCATTCACTTAAAGTGCCGGCAATGCAACATCGTAATTATAATTGTTTGTGAATTATTTTCATATTTCTTAAAACATTTCTAACGCTCAACCAACAAAATAATATAAATAAAAAACGAAATTTTTTGCTGAAACATATTAAATTTAATCAACAATAAAAATACATAAAATACAGTTGTGATTTAATAACTTTTTTTTTTTACAAAACACAGAAAGAAAAACGCATTAATTGTTACATATATATACAAATATAATAAAAATTTACATACCATTTATTAATATTTATAATAAATCAAACATAAAACATATTTATTTTAATGTAAAACACTTTTAAGCCTTAATTAAATTTGTTATCCCACCGATTTGCAACATCAGCTGTTATAAGTGTTATAAGTGATATAAGTGTTATAAAATATATCATTTTTTTTATTTAACATAAAACAACAAGTTACAAATAAAATATACTTAAAAAGAATTAATTAAATTATTCATCAATATTAATAAAATAAAATTGTTATGCAAAAATAAAATTAATTAAATATTTAATTGCATACATAACACATACATTTTTAAATTAAATTCTAATTAAAATACAAGCATACATACTTGTAATCATATATATTACACAGTTTAAAAGAAATTTTTGACTACAACATTTTGATCAAATTAATTAAACTGATCATTAATATTTAATTGAAATAATTAAACAAGTTTGATTGCATAAATTATAACAAAATATATATTGTTAATTCATATACACCGTTGTTAATTGTTATCGATTGTTAAATTTTAATACGATTAGTGGTGCATTCATACGCGTAAATTAATTTTAAACCTTAAAGCAAAAACATAACCTAAAAAACAACTTAACCTAAAAACCCTAACCCCTTGAAAAAGCTTTAATAAGTTTTGTAATTTGCAAACCAAATAGAAAAGGCAAAAATAAACAAATACAACAAATATTTGAATAAAACTTCCTTTGAGTGCAAAAAAAAAACTATTGCTTGTTAATTAGCGGTTTGAAATCATTTTAAATATTCATTCAAGAACAAACCAAAAGAATTAAGTAGAAGTAAACTTAGTAACGTTCCAAAAGTAGTCTAAATGATTTTGGTTACATAATCATAAAACATTAAAATATATAACAAACTAAACAATTAATACATATAATAAAATTTCAAAATAATAAAAATTTTCTTAATAAAATAACACGTTAAAAAATTACACAAAGCCCTAAAATTTTCAAAACTTTGCCAAAAATAAGAAATTACAAGAAACACACGAGAAAAATTTAAATTCATACGAAAAAACTAATTTGAAAAACTAATAAAGTGCAAAGATTAAAAATAAACTTAAATCAAACATAATCAACCATATTTACAATATTTATAACATTTACCATAAATTAAAGAAAACCAAAGAAAAAAAAATTAAAAACCAAACCAACAACAAAATATAAAGTTCCAAGAAAAAATTGCAAATTCGTGTTTTCCTCAATTCAAAATTGCGTTTATTTAACAACAAAGCAAACAACCTAACAAACAACAACTATTTTGAAAACCGCTAGACGGACAATCTGCATACAAAAATATTTTTTTTTTTTGAAAGCAGTCAATTTCTATGCTTGTTAATTTTGAAAAAGCTTAAAAAAGTTTTCTTTTGAAATAAATAATAGAAAAAAACACATAATAAAACAAAGAAAAGAATAATATAAGAAAATAAGCGAAATTTAATATTTAGTGTTTGGATCCAGTAGCCTGAGGCCTTTTAAAAAGCAGCGATTTAGATTAGAGTTCTTTTTTTTGTGTAAACTTACAAGTTCGTGTAGTTTTTAAAGCGTTTTAAATTTATTGTTATATTGTTAAGTGAAATTAAAGTTCTATATTAGGTAAGTGTAACATTTGTTTTATTTTAATATATAATAAAACTATTTACGAGGACATAATAAATAGTCGCCATGTAGGCAAATAGTATCTACAGCAGGGAGGAGCAAATTTTTTTCGTCACATTATTCTTTATACAATATCAAAAGAAAGTTTCAGTTTCCTACGTCAAAGGCTTAAGGTGGCATAGGGGATTTAAATTTTTGTAGTGGAAACAATTTGTCATTTGCAGAAATTTTAATACACCCTCAAAAACGGAAATTAGCAAGGTTATCAACTGATACCGTAATCAGCACTGCTAACGATTAAATACCGCTTAAAATCAGTTGCCGGTAATAGTTTGTGGTGGTAAAATACCGGCATGCGAATGCCGTTTCCTTATTATTGTATTGGTTTCATGATTTCTTTATGAAAAATAACACAATACGGCAAGAATAAAATTAACTTTCGAAGAAAATATAAAAAAATTTACAATTTTCGCTAGTTGAGTACATTTTTAAACACCCTTCGCAAACATGGGAGGGGTGTTATACATTCAGAGTGTGTACCTATGTATTCATCTCCCTATATCAACCTAGCTTCAAACCCTGCAAATAACAAATAAATTAAATAAATAAAAAACCAGACTATGTAAAAAAAAACTAAAAAGGAACAAAAAACAAGTCCAGTAGTACGGAACAAAGCGACCTTTACACCCAGCAGCCATATTAAGATGATTTGAATATTCGATTTTGAATGCTTCCCGACTGTAAAAGTCGCTATGTCCCGCACTACTGGACTTGTTTTTTTTTTGTTTTTATTACCTAGTCGGGTTTATTTGATTTTTTATATTTATTTGTTATTTTAAACTTTTTAGAGTCCCGGCAACTCTTATGAAAAAAACTGTTACTTATATGAGAGCTTCATGCGGCTAAAAATTGATTTTAAGCTCTTAACAAATGCACCTAGAAATGAAAAATATGCGCAAAAATATGCATTTACCTACGAACAAAGTACCAAAACTAAAATAATATGAAAATATTTTTTATAATTTTTTATTATTATTAAAGAAGAAACACAAAACAAACATAATTCGGCATATTATTTAATGCAACCGAATTTTAGTTGCGTTGACAGTCGGCAACTGAAAATTAATGATTGTCAGAAAATGACTAAATAGCAACTGAAATTTACAGCTCTCAGTTGACAGTTACCATCAGTAGTATCATTTTCAGCAACTAGAAACCCAACTGATGCTCGGTTGCCAACCATAACATTATGCTACAAAAGTTGAGAAAAGAATTATTCCGGGGCTCTCATGCACCATTGCTATTTGGTTAGAGTCTATAGAGAAAGAAAATACTTATGATTTTTCTAGGTCACTTCGTAAAGTGATTTTATAACGGTAAATGTAGTGAATAAACGGGTTTCTTAAAGTTTGAAATTTAAGCAGCCATAACTTCTTTGTTTCAAAACGGATATCTATGATCCTTTTCATATTTGAAAGATATGATTCTCATTTTTCAAATAAGATATGATTTTTGGAAATCAGTTGTTAAATGTCTAAGCTATAGTGGTTTGAGTATAAAAAAGACAAATTTTTCAACAAAATTTTACTTTCTGCCAGCTCTAAGTTGCTTATCAGATACCAAACCACTACACGAATTAACTTTTGTAAAAAGCGGCATTAAAATAGCTTTCCAAAATGTGTAACTACATTAAAATCGGTTAAAAAACAAATGAGTTATGGTATGTTTACTGTTTTCA
Source organism: Panzeria rudis (assembly GCA_956483635.1). NCBI lineage: Eukaryota > Metazoa > Arthropoda > Insecta > Diptera > Tachinidae > Panzeria > Panzeria rudis. The sequence goes on along the minus strand of OY101448.1, from coordinate 87,953,819 downwards.
CTTTTTTGCTTTTTGAAATCCAGAAGCTTGCTGCACAAGATTATTGAGCGAAAATCTTGATAAATTACTGTTTCTTAACAAAAATATGTAAATAAAAATACAAATAGAGTATCAAACGTTAAAATAGAAGAAAAATATGTCTTTGAATATTAAAAATTTCGTTTTTTTGTTTTTGGATTTGATTTCGTGCGTGTTGTGTCGTGTTCGTGTTTTTAAAATTTTGGGCGTGCGTGTTTCGTACGTGTTGGAGATTCGGGATTCGTGTTCGTGTCATTTCATGTTGGAAAATGTCGACACGCGCCCATCTCTACATCGAAGTAAAATTTTGACATATTTTTCTAAAAATATTTTGCAAAAAAAATTAAAATAACGATGTTATTGACCAAGTCATGAGCAAAGTTCGAAAAACGGCCGAAAAACCCGATTTAAAATGAAAACTCGACTTGTGCGACCTCTAACCCCTTTGAAAAAATTTTAAAAAATCTCAAAAATACTTGACCCTATAAGCTTTCAAATTATGCTTGAGCCCCAAATTTTTTTCTTTTGGGACAACCTAATGTACATACAAAGCCACGACCATATATACATACATACACACATATATACTCAAAAAAATATACACACGTACACACACAAACATACATACGAGTACTTTCGGGTATAGTTGTGCAGCCCTCTAGCTTAATGTAAGGCCTACAAGATATATAATGCCGAATCAGTTTAACTATGTGCAAAACGTGGGAAACTTTAACTCCCCCTATAATAGGTCCCAGATGTAAACTTCCAAAACGCTGATACACATGTTTATATTTTTGTTAAATTCTACCAGAATCAGTTGTAAAGCCTTGCTATTAAAAATAAAATGGATTTTGTTGTACAGTGTATATATTCGCAATTTTTACAAAAATTAGACGATTTCACTTTATTATGAATAAAATCAATATTTATCCATAGATCTTCATGAAAAAAAACTTTTTTTATTTCTAATATCAGTGGCTTTTTGATTTGTTCATAAAAATGATAAGTTTTTGCCATTTTCAATTTTTTATAAACAAATTAAAATTTTCTAACTTTGCTTAAAAAAGTATGTTTTTCATAATTGCGGTCTGACTAGTTTCGAAACCATTGAGTATATAAATAAGTAATACTAGAATAGCTTAAAGGTAATATGGGCCTATGTTCATTCAGGATATAATATATAAAGGTACTTTTATTCCCAGTTTTTAAGTGTTTTTTGTAAAGAAATTGGATAAACCTTTTCTAAGCTATGATAAAATTGGTGGAGTAACCTCTCCAAAACTCGATTTTTTGCAAAAATCAGGTAATTTCACTTTATTGTGAATAAAATCAATATCTATCCATAGATGTTCTTGAATTAAAGCTTATTTTGTTCGTGGTATATGTGGCTTTGCGGTCAGTGGTAACATTTTGCAATTTTCGGTTTTTCTCGTTAATTTCTAAAAAATATAATAGCGGAAATCACTCTTTGTAGTATATTTGCACCTCTAGGATATAAACTATCATTTGCTGCTACAAAGAATGAGTGTCTTCTTCAAAAATGTAGGAAATACATATATTATGTATAACTATGTATTTTTCAAATGTAAAATAAAGAAAGAACTACTCTTACTTATTTCTTAATTTATTATTTGTAGTATTGAAAAAGTAAGCAAACAGGCCTACTATTAGTTTGTATTTTCTTTTATATTTTTCTATTAGTCTTTCTAAGTAATTTTGTTAATTGCATATATGCTAGACAAGTTTCATACAGTTCTTAGTATTGCATATCTGCTACTGTGTAGGAAATATAAGTTTCTTATATTTTGTTCTTGTTGTATTGCATATTGTAGCATATATCCTAGACTTGCAAGAGCTGCAAAGTCTGCAATAGCAGTTTCCTACGAAGAGTGATTTCCCCTAATAAAATATATATCCAAAGAAATTTATTATTCAGGCTTAGGTTCGTTCAATTTATTTTTTTCAATTAAATAATTTTTTTTTATTGAGATATAATTTTTCAAAGCATGTGGCAATTGAAAAGTACAAAGACCAATTTCTTGACTTTTGTAAGGGTCGAACTGAACATCGATGTTTTCGGGATTAACCACAATCCCATCGTCAGAGCTCTCTATACTCTAGGCTACACATACGAAATTTCAACTTTCTAGCTTTAATGCTTTGGGCTGGGCGATGATGAATCAGTCAGTCACTCAATAACGTTACTCTTTTATTAATATATATATATATATATATATATATATATATATATATATATATATATATATATATATATATATATATATATATATATATATATATATATATATATATATATATATATATATATATATATATATATATATATATATATATATATATATATATATATATATATATATATATATATATATATATATATATATATATATATATATATATATATATATATATATATATATATATATATATGTATATATATATATATATATATATTTATATATATATATATATATATATATATATATATATATATATATATATATATATATATATATATATATATATATATATATATATATATATATAGTATATATATAGTATATATATATATATATATATATATATATATATATATATATATATATATATATATATATATATATATATATATATATATATATATATATATATATATATATATATATATATATATATATATATATATATATATATATATATATATATATATATATATATATATATATATACATATATATAAACGCTGAAACAAATATTTTTGTCTGGCATTGACTGGACTTCAAAATTAAACTTTAAGAGCTAAGATTTGATTACTTATTGTTAGTTCAATTTTATTGAAAAAAAATAAACATAACAAAAAAAAAAAAACTTCCCCATCCCTAATATGAACCAAAGCCAATGATAAATATCTCAGGAATCAATAACACTTCCGTGAAATGTGGTTCGGATATGGAAAAGATGATATCGAAAATATATGATTCATCCTTGTTTGCAAAAAAGGTCGGTGGGATAAACCGATAATAAGCTGATGAAATGTTGATTTTATTCACATTTAAGTGAAGAACTCTATTAAAAAAATCTTAATTTTAATACAACACACACACTCACACACAAACTAAAATTTTACGTCTGTTTGGAAATTGTGGTTTTTATCAATCGAGTTCCTTTACACAGTTGTGAATAAAATTTACATTTGTCTTTCCAATTTTACAATGTATGGTTTCCCAGGAAAAAAGATATTTAAAAAATTATGTCAAAGCCTCAGATCTAAAGATACTGCATGCATTCCAGTTCGGACAAAAAAACGCATGATTTTATCATTAGCGTGTCAGTGAAAGTCATTCGTTCGCATATAAATAAACTGCTCGTCATTCAAATGAGTGCTTATGACTGATGAAAACTAGAGGAGCTTAAAGTTTAAATATAAATTAAAAAAGTTTTGATACAGCTGGAATACGAACCCGTTCTCTTCGGACGTTAAACACAGTCTCTACAGCTGAGCCATATCCCAGTAATTTTTAATGAGATAAAACTTGTTACCCCTGGAAATATGTAAAGACATGATTTAATTTCATTTTGCATATCTTTTTCGCTGGATAATTAATGCAATATTTTATATATGATTATCTGGCAATGTTGCATGCGCTTTTTATGAGTTCAAAACTACAGCTTTATCAAGATTTATGATGCCATTAAGAATGCATTTAAAGAAACACGTTCCTAGGAACTAATGAGATCTATGTCGGACATACTGTTCTTGAGTTAAGGTGAAATATACTGTTGCACCTACTGGAAATATTAGATTTGCCCATAAAGAAAATCTATAAGTGATAGAAAAAACTCAGAGCGCAGTATTTTTTTAGCGCATCAAACTGATTGGAAAAATATGAGTTTTGCTCAAAATGGAATTTTCCTGTCAGTCTGTTTTATTAAAACTTGAATAGTAAAAATTTTAAGTGTTTGATTAATCAGAAATATTGAAAAATCAATTAATTATAATTATAAATAGATTTATTAATTATAAATTTTAAATACTAATAACGCTGGTCTACAGTGTTAAGAAATCTGGCAACCCATTCTGGAGTCATATTATTCATGTACATAAATAATTCGTACGTGATAGACAAAATGGAAAACGGATTTGAATTTAGCGTATTGAAATATTGCACATGTTATCATTTAGAGGACAAACATTTTTTGCAGAACTGTGTGGTCTCTTACCCTGTAATGAAGTATAATAATAAAAAATTACTCAGCCAGTGTTTTGTTTTATTTACCTTCAATTTAAGTTCACTAAGCATATCGGTATCGTCCATATCTTTGTTTGAGGTTTTGTATCCTATAGCATGGTACTGTGTTCATCATTTCGTGCGAACTACTGTCAAAAGTTCATATAAAAAATATTTTTCACGAATTTTTCATGAAAAATTGTTCTAGAAGTAGTATGTATGTACTCTGTTTATTTTGTGAAAAACATATGAAATGTATCTACAACATTTTGTGTCTTCATGCGAAACAATATAAGCACCACTTTTTTCGTGTGGAGTTTAAAACAAAAACATTGGGTTTTTTTAATACGTACACAATCGCAGCATACTTTCAAGGGCTATTTTAATTGGTTACTTGTCATATTTTTCGTATGAAAAAACTAATGTTGACTAATGTTGTACTTAGCTTATCGGCCAAAAGGCATATGGATGCACTTGAATAGCAAAAACGATCTTTGAATAACAAATTTATTTTGCATTAAAAAGATTTATATTCCTAGTCAAATTTGTTATAGCAACAGAAAAAATAATAAAAAAAGACTTCATCATCCTTTACTTAAATTTAATTTTTGCTTTAACTTAAACATTTTCTTTATACATGTGTATGAGTAATAGGAAAAAGTACGTGCAGTAACAAGTATACGCCATCTTATTCTAATAAATTTAATAAATTTCCAAACAAATATAAAAATGTAGTATATTTTTAGGATGAAGTTTAATTTGCCAGCCTTACTGCGTATGAGTAATTTTATGCATAAAAATAATCATGCGAAACCGTTGATTTTTCTTAAGATTTATTGAGTAATAAAAAGCAGCCGTATAAAATATATCACAATCACTTTTTGTTTTTATAATGGCTTTATGAGCTATTTAGTAGTTGTTGTAAGGCTTAATTAAATGTTGCCAAGTCGAAATTTTTATATATTGAGTACATTCACACTCGTATATGTGAAATTTTATGTTTGTGCACATTTTTCTTAAAATGCGAATAAAGTTTAAAAATTATGGCATTTCAAACTATTTTATGTCCTCGTAAGATGTTATTATAAAAATAATGTGCTAATTTTATATTATTTTTGTTTTATTTTAAGCATATTAATTAATATATACCAGTTCCATTTGCAAATATTGTTGCAAACCGAACCGCTTGTAGTACAAGTTGCTCCCACCCCTATGGAATATGCTTGAAAGTTAAATAAAAAACCCTGTACTCCTAAGAATACAAGAAAACGATTCCTAAGGTAAAATAACTAACTGAAAAGACAAACGAATTTAGATATTATTTTAGCTCTGAATTAATTTTAAAAATCAATCCTTTTTATGCTGTTAATATTGCTTTAGTTTTTAAAAAAATATTTATTTATTTTTTTAATATTCACAGAAGCACGTCAAAGCAGAATACATCTTTTCCAGACAACAAGTAAGATTTGAAGTTTAAAATCAAAACATTTTTCTCTACTCAACTTAGAATCCACTATTTAAGCAGTCTATACGTATAAATTGTCTTGTCAAACTCGAAACTTTCAAACTCCGAAACAGATATACGAAAAACTCAACAGTGATTCCTCTAAAACTTCAAGAAGCAATTAGCAAATAAATCGAGCTTTTCCTTTAAAAAGAAAAAGCAAGTTTTAAATCAAGAATATTAAAAAATAACAATTATAATATTGGTAATCTCATTTAGAATTGCATAAACTATTTTTGGATTACTGAATATACACTAAAGCCACCATCAACCACCATCAAAATATAATTAATTCCCTACGGGTAAGCAAAGTGTAGCAAGAAAACTATTTATAACATATTCTTTACAACTGTAATTAATCTAATTTTGCATAGAAATAGTTAAAAAAAGCTAGGATTTTAAAGAGGACTAAATTTGAATTTTCCAAGGATCGTTAAAAATTCTACAAGTCAACCCGCACAAATTGTGTTGTTTTCTACACAAGATCAACAAAGAAGATCAGTTCAAAGGACTAAAAAAATTTTTTTCTGTGTATTTTTTGTAACTTGCTTCCTCCAAATAAGTTTTCAATAAGGCACAAGTAAGTTTTTTATTGCGGTAAGATTTTTTATTAAAACTCTTTTAAATATTTAATGTTAAGTCAACGAAAATGTCTTCTCCCAAAGAAATTGTCTACATCCGTCTAATATCTACGCTTAATAATTGAATAAAATTTAGTTTGCAGGTATTTAATAATACATTTTTCTCTTTGCAGATTTACTATAGTTATTATTACAAAAACTAAAATTTATCTTTTTACACTTAATTTCACGTTTTGTTTTTGTTTTTTTTTTTTTAGAAAGTGTTTGAAACATGCTGATATATAACATTTTTTATTTTCAGATATAATATTGTAAAATCAAGATATTCTGGAGATACGCACAACAGACATGATCCTGATAAAACCAGTGCCTGTTTTCTGTAATTTGAGAGAAGTTTTCGTATCGAAAAAGTTTACAATTACACTTGTTATCAGGTTTTTTGTACGACAATTCATAGAATAATAGTTTGACTACACAATGCAGCAAAATTAAACTCATTTGATGACCACTACATATATTTTTTGATGTTTTATGGTCCCCTAACTATATAAACAGTCGCAATTTTAAATTCTATGGATAATTTTTTTGTAGCTGTTTTTTGCAAAATTTGGGATTTTTGAAGAGGCTCCACCGTTCTTATCATGACTGAAGAAGGAAATGTCCAATTTTATTACAAAAACCACAAAAAATTTTAAGTAAAATTAACTTTAAGTAAAATTTGAGTTAAGTTTCATTTTGCTACATTGTTTTGTGCCCTCTACCAGAATAAGTCGTTAGAGGCTTGTAATTAAAAAAATAATAATATTTTTTTGTACAGTGCACAGTGGCGCAAAATATTTGGAACAGAAATCAGGCATTTCTAAGCGGATAGGTCTATCACATGGACATAGGAAAAGAACCATTGACGTAGCAGAAACTTTCTTCGGCTGGGGAGGGGAGGGGGCAAACAAATTTGTTTTCTTAATTTTTAATGCGGTTACCTAATGTGTACTCAGAATACTACTTAAATAATCGATTGTTCTTAATAACACTGCTTTACAAATTTTTATTTTTAAAAGTGTTAAATTTCCTAATGCATTGTTTTAGAATAATTATGATGTGCTAAGCACAAAAAAAGAATAAAAACTTAAATTTCGACCATTGTGCATAATATAAAGGTGCATTTTCGTTTTGTGGTGTATATGTACTTCCTTTTAAAGCACCATTCAGAATAAAGGCTAGTTCGATTAAAATGAAGTATATATTGTTTGAAAAGCTACTGAATTACACGTCGAATAGTTTTTTTGACCGAATAAAAAGTAACCAATCGACTATAAAAATTCAAAGCCATAATGGACCTATATATATATATATATATATATATATATATATATATATATATATATATATATATATATATATATATATATATATATATATATATATATATATATATATATATATATATATATATATATATATATATATATATATATATATATATATATATATATATATATATATATATATATATATATATATATATATATATATATATATATATATATATATATATATATATATATATATATATATATATATATATATATATATATATATATATATATATATATATATATATATGTGTGTGTTTGTGTGTGTGTCCTTTATTTATTTTCTCGAAAAATGTAATTAAAATATGAGTACCATGAGACTCGATTTAAAGCAAGATTTTTGACTTGGTTCCAGGAAAGATTTGCCTTTTCACATTCGCTACATGTTGCTCTTCGCCAAGTTGTTTTTGGACGGCCGGGTCTTCTATGTCCTTGAGGATTCCTATCGAGAGCTGCATTGGCTATGTTTCCTTGGGGTCGTCTTCGAATGTGTCCAATCCGCGTCCATTTTCTGCCCATAATTTGTTTTTCAACAGGCATGGAGTTTGATACAGCGAGTAGTTGGTCGTTTGTTACCCAATTTGGCCAGAAAATGCGAATAACTTGTCTTAAGCATCGGTTGACAAACGTCTGTATTTTACGTTGTTGCTTTTGTGTAGTACCCCATGTGCTGAAACCGTATAGTAGCACTGACATCACACTAACGTTGAAGATTCTCAGTCTTGTCCTGCGAGATATACTGCCAGAGCACCACACTTTCTGTAAGGCTTGAAAAGCTGTTCGTGCTTTGTTTATGCGCATATTGATATCTTCGTCCGTGCCACCATTTTTTGTAAGTATGCTGCCAAGGTAGAAGAATTTCTCTACATCTTCAATCTGTTCACCTTCCAAGAATATAGGCGTAGTAATACTAGAATTTATGCGAAGTAGTTTTGTTTTTTTTATATTGATTTTTAGGCCCACTGCAGCAGCGTTTATTGCAAGTTTCTCCAGTTTCAAGCTTATGTCTGTGAAATTTTGCGCCATCAGACACACATCGTCGGCATAGTCTACATCGTGCAGTTGTTCATTTAGAGACCATTGTAGGCCACGAGGCGCATCTCTAGCGGTTTGTTGCTTACCGTGTCAAGAAGAATTAAAAATAGAGTAGGGGAAAGCATACAACCTTGTTTGGCTCCAGGGAAAATTTGGAAAGGTGTGCTTGTTGCGCTGTTGAAATTCACCCTAATTTCTAAACCATGGTAGAGCTCCTTGATCAAATATAATATCTTAGCTGGTATGCCTATTGATGTTAGTGCGTCCCACAGAGCAGGTCTTGATACTGTTTCAAAAGCACGCTGGAAGTCCACAAACAATAGGTACAGTTGGCAATTGTGTTCCAGGGACTGCTCAATGATAATGCGCAATGTGTTGGTGTGGTCTGCGCATGATCTACTTCTTCTGAAACCCGCATGTTCCTTGCGTAAAATTGTTTCAACTACTGGCAATATGCGGTTGAGGATTGTTTGGGCTAAGACCTTACCGATTGTATTTTGTAGTGTGATACCACGCCAGTTCTTACAAAGTGTTAAGTCTCCCTTTTTCGGTAGGGTGACTATTTCTCCATCTTTCCAAGATTTAGGTATGCGACCTGATCTCCATACAATCTGTATTAGGTTTGTTATATGTTGTGTTGTTGCCTCTGCACCGTACTTGATGAGATCCGCTGCAATTCCATCTGGGCCTGCCGATTTGTTATTCTTGAGCTTACAGAGTACTTCATAAACTTTTCCGTACGAGGGTTCGTTATTTATGAAGTCTACAGGGCGGTCGTGTGAGAAAAAGCTGCATTCAGAAAATAATTCTTTCCATCTAGAGAGTTGGTCCTCTGGCGAATATAACTCAAATCCGTTTATATCCCTTATAAGTGGGGTACTTCTTGTATTTTTTCCTATCAATTTCTGGATTGCAGAATATACACCCCTAAGGTTGCCAGTGTTTGCTGCAGCGTGGACTAAAATCTTTACATTTTTGGCTGCTATACGATATTCTTGTTTGAGAGCCTGGATTTTCTTCGGACATTTCGCCTGGTGTAGCTTTTTCTTTAACTGATTCCGTTTCGCTATGTGCTGCCAAGAATTTTCACTTATCCAGTGTGCGCACTTTCTTGTTTGGCGTCCGAGTATTGATTGTGCAGCAATCTTGAACGATTCTACTATTTGAGACCAGTCTTGTATCGCTTCAATCGACAATTGTTGCTGTACGAGGTTGTTGTATTGAACTTGTATCTGCGAATGTTGTAGCCTGGGTATATTATATTTCGTCTTAGATTTTGGTTTGGTAGTTAATACAGGGCGGAAGGTACCAACTAGTAGCTGATGATTCGTAACGTTATATTCAGAAAGAATTGGGCATAATTAATATTCCAAGGAACAAGGGAAATATTAAGTTGATGAAAAATTATGTTGATGTTAATATTTCCCTTGGTCCTTGGAATATTAATCCTGCCCAATTCTTTCTGAATATATCGTTACGAACCTTAGCCTAATAATTAATTTGGATTCCTGATTTATATTTGAAATAATTTTATTCTCTCCTACTGCGCAGTGCAAATATTCAGAATTTTTGCAAAAATCAGGTAATTTTACTTTGTTATAAATAAAATTTATAGATCGGATTTCTTGAAATATACCACAAGTTATTAAAAGTATACGTACACGCAGACAAAAGATATGGTTGTGGCATGGTTGCGTCAACATTGTCATGTTTCCCGATATAGCTTATGGTTGTAGCAAATAAGTTATTATTTTAAATAGTTGTGAACCTTAATTAGTTTACGAGAAAAAAAATTATTTTTACATTTAATCATAACATTATTAGCATTCATATTGTTTGCAGCATGGTTGAATTTATTGGTAAAAACATTCTAGCTACAATCATGGACAGGCGCGGATCCAGCTTGAGTTTTTTGGGGGATCTTCTAAGTAAAACATACTATTTTTCTATACTTCTTTTAGAAACTCTATAGAAATTTACTCGTTTGGGGGGGGGGGGGAATCCCCTTCCCCCATGTATCTATACCTGATCATGGTATATTTGAAAATTCAATAACAGTATGGCTCTATAACAATAAAAAATGGTTATTATCCATACTATTTTAAAACTGTTTGTTTGCGATCAAGCTATGGTTACAAAAGAGACATGGCTCTCTACTTCCAGAAAAGTTTTTGTTTTATTCTTTGGTTGAATGTTTTTTTTTTATTAGTTTTTTCTTTTACTTGAGAGCTGTTGGTTTGTTTTTGTGTGCCACTTGAAAAAATTAAAAATAAGAAAAAATAAATTTAAAATAACAAAAAACGAATAAAAGTTACCAAATAATATTCGGCCATGTTCTGAAAGCCATTTCTTTTTGAAATTTCAAAATTTCTAAAACAAAAAACAGTGTTAATAAACTATCTGAAATATCGGAGACATAAAAATTAACTGAAAAGCTACAATTAATGAACTTTTTGGTTGAATTCCTTTCTGAAAGTTGCCGTTTTCAAAACGAAATGGTTTCCAGAGCATGCCCGATTGCAAATTAAACATGTTTCAACAAATATGTATTTATTATCGATGTGAAAATAGATAATAATTTTTATTTCACATTCAAAACATTTTATTTTACATATAATTTAAAAAAATATATATATTTTTAGTTGCTGTCAATTTTTAATCAAAATATGATTAAGAAAACAATCTTTATATGGTTCTTTAGAACCATGCTATTTTTATACACAAATATAATATGATTAGCTTAAATCATAGTATATTGTACATTGTACATATTACATTGAATTAAACATTAGGTTGTATCAATCATATTAGTGTTATAAGAGACAATAATATTATATTTAGAACAGATTTATTTTCATAATAGTATGATTTGACGTCAATCATATAATTCAATCATAGTATGTTGCTCTTAGTTTACTGTTGCCACAGCCATCTTTTTTCTTTGCGTGTAGGCTTGTGATCCAGTAATAAAAATGTTCTTTTGCCATTTTGATCTTGTATGAATTTAAAAAAATCCAACTTTACAAAATAAATTTTTTTTATTATTTTGTTCTGAATAACTCCGAAACTTTTAGGCATATAAAAAAATAGTGGTGAAATATGTTGAAGACAGCTAAACTTCGAATTATTTAAATTAACTTTTAACAACAATTTAACGAATCTTTCTCAAGTTATAATAAAATCTGTGAATCAACCTCTTCTAAACTCAGATTTTTTCAAAAATCAGGTAATTTTAATTGAATTTTTTTGTAACAAAATTCCACAACCTTTTCTCAAGTTATGATAAAATTGGTGGAGCAGAGCAGCCTCTTCAAAATTCCCAAATTTTAGATTTTATAGTTAGGGCATCATAACATATTAAAAAATAAAGGCCTTAGCTTTTGTCTTGTTGCGTAGTATACTAATCTAATAAAAGTGCAAATATAAAAACAAAATATCTCGCTGATTGTACGTTTAATAAAGCGATTTTTTTCCGATGCAAGAAATTCATATACTTATTACAGAAAACATGGGCATACTACACAGATATAAGTATAAACTTAAACTTTTTCTAACTAGTGACTTTACGCTGGAGCCATACCAGCATTTTATGAAGTTGCAATCTTTTTTACAGGAATATATTAAAAAAAATAATGAGATAGCAGATAAATTCAAGTTGAAAAATTTAGAAACGTGCGTTTTTAAAATTCAGACTTTTCTGAAAAAAAATTTTAAACGAGTATGTTTAAAAATGGATTTAAATAAACATTTGTTCATATTATTTACACTTTTTTCATATCAATTTATCTTGAAATCCTCTAAAAGTATTATTTAATTATTTAAAATTTTGTTTATTCTATAATTCGTTATATTTTTTATAATTACCAAAAATATCTACCTTGAATTTCTTCTATTGTGAATTGTAATGTAGCTAATCGTAACTTAACGAAAAAGAATATCTTTGTAGCCTAACGGGTTTAATTTTTTGTATCATTAAACAAATCATCGTATTAATAAAATACTTTTGTTTCATCACTCGAACGAACAAGAACGAGCAAATAAATCCCTTCTCTTTTTAATAAAATATGTAAGTTGGTTTGGAAAAATCTTGGTGTTGTATTTTATTTCTCAACAGGTTCAGGTATCCCCCTCCTGAGGTTTCCCTTCCACACCCATTGTGCCTGAAGCAAGAAGGTCACCAAATACAGAAGGCGTAGGGGTTTGGTATTAGGAACACTGATCTCCGTGCAACCAACGTGGTATTTACTTCTCGCTAATTCGTTGCTCAGAATCCCCCCTCCATTGCTCACTAATATAATTACCCAGGTAACCAATCCCGTACCAACGAACATATGTACATATGTACATAGCTATCGATCTATTTATGAACATAGTGGTTTTAGTTTTGTATAAAAAACCCCCTCTCAATACAGAATTAAACAGAGTATGTATTTCTAATTATAGTTTCATACAAAATACAGCTTGAATCAGCAGCCTGAACCCATAACCCCGTGAAGCAGAGAACGTCAAGAAAACCCTCAACGAAGATTGAGAAAAATAAATAAAATTCAATATACTCGTAGCAGCAGTTTAGCGCTTCCAAATGAGCAGATCAGTGGTAACCAACTAGGTACTATCAAAGAGATCGAGAGTAGCTTCTTATCTACGACCATGTACGCTGACGAGCGAAAAAAATTACTTAAGAGCGGTCAAGCTCACGCACGATCAGGTGAGAGTAAAAAGATATTTGAAAAAAAATTTGTTTACCATAAACAGATCATTTCATAAAATTTTTTAAAAATACTTTTAAATGACTTGAGAGTAGAAACGATTTTCTAGAGTCGGAAAATGCCCATTTATCTTTTATGACCCTAGAAAAATATATACTGCAATGTAAATTTTTTTTTGCATATAATCCAAACAAATGGTAGATTATTCCATTTGTATTTAAGAATTTTTATCTTCTACGAATTATGCTTATGTGTCAGGCTTTGTGAAAAGGTAATTGTACATACCCTGAAGGAAATGTCGATAGTAAAACTGTACTGATTCACTATTGACTTTGTCCCTAATTATACCCCAGGCAATGATCTGTGCTATAGACATTTAGCATGTGCTTGTCATTGCGATTCAACTAGTGACATCGGAACTATTGACTTATTATAGACTACACACAGAAAAAAAGGAATGTAAAATCAACATGACGCAATTTTTATTTGAAATCATATTAAATTTACAAGAAATAATTTGCTGTTTGAGTGTGTTAGTGTTTATTTGCTTTGTTCATTGCTACGGTTCGCTCTCGTGCTTAGTTGTGTGACTAGTTTTTGTTTATTCTTACATGTTTCGGCTATGTAGACGACAAAAAAACGAATTATCAGCGAAAATTTACTGCTGCTGGTTTAAAATTAGCATTAATCTAAGCTTAAATCTTTTTGATTTCAAACTTTTCACTGCTAAAACAACTTTGTTATAAACGTTACGTTTCATTTTAAATCAACATGACTATAACTTTCATTTCAAAAAAGTTTTATGTTAAATAATGTTGAATTAAAATAATATTCATTTTACATACGATGGTATTTATTTAGTGTATAGCTAAAGAAAAATTTGAATCTGTTGTGGCTGAAGTGGTTAGCTCGGGCACTATCATGTAAGTGGGACGAGTTCAAATCTTGGCTGGGGCAGCCAACTAAAATTCAAAGTTTTCTGATGCCTATGATAATACACATCACGTAAGTAAAATAATTAATAAAAAAGCTACATTAAATCATGTTGTTTGTCTTGATGTAACTTTAATTCAACATGATTATTTGTGTTGTTTCAGTATCAAATTCACATTGTTTCAACTTGAAATAACTTTGATTCAAATTGATTCTTCGTGTTATTTCAATATAAAATTCACGTTGTTTCAACTCGAAATAACTTTGATTTAACATGATATTTTGTATTATTCCAGTATCGACTTCATTTTGATTTACCTGTACTGGAATATTAAATCAGAATGAAATATAGTTAATTCAAAAGGATAAATGTCCCTTCAAGATTATTGTAAATCATGTAGAATTAACATGAAGCACTTATAAAGCAAAATTTTTAAATTAACCTGGTTTTCGGCGATTTTACATTGAAATTTTTCCGCATGTAGGTGGTTATTATGGGACCACATTTACACCAGAGATTCACTAGTGCATTTTCATTTTTCTAGTCAACACATATGGAACTTTTTTCACCGTAAGCGGCTATTCACATATTACGTAATGCTATTTTCAAAGTTTATATTCTTTTTAAAAAATATTCAGTATAAATTGTCTAATCCTTAACAAATCCTTAACACCCCACCCCCTTGGAGCGTTACGTAATATGTGAATATCCGCTAAAACTATTAAATGAAATTTTTTATGAAAATTTTTATTTTTGCATGCAACATAAAAAATCGTTTTTTAGCTGTCAAAAATTTCTCTTCCCGTTAAAGGCAAAAAAAGTCTCGACGATTCCTTGACAATATCACCAAAATATCACCAAACTTGTCGCCAAAAGTGGTGACTTGGAGACGCTTGGCCCCTGGCTTCCTTCAGGATAAATTTTAAAATCTCTGAATTTACGAATTTCTTTTTCAGCAGCAGTGTTTTTAGGAGGAGAACAAAAATTCCAAAAACCGCTTGTAAAAACTCTTATAGAAAATACATTTTCTCAAAAAAGAAATCTAAAGAAAGTAAACAATTTGGATTTTAAATTTAATTTACCATTAACGACAGTTTCTAACTATTGCTTCTAAATATGGCTTTTGTGCCCAATTTTACTTAATATACTACTAAATACTGTAAGAAAAAATTTTTATATATGTAAGAAAAAATTTTTATATATGAGGTATAAATAATGTCGAGTTATGGAGTGCAAAAATGTTGCCGTTTTTGAATTTTTTAATTATTATAATATTTTTTTAATCAGAAAAAATAAAACAAAAAAAATTTAAACAATAAATAGGAAATCGGCTGATTTAAAAAAAAAATAAAAAAAAATTTTTTTCATGTTCAAAACTGGAAATGACCAATTGAAATAAAAATTTTTCTAGCTTCGACATATTTTATTTTTTTTTCGAAATCTCAACCTACGGTGTCCTCAATATACTGTAAAAGTTTGATAATGGGATCTAAATAGGTTTAAAAGTTATGCAAATTTCTTTACGTGCCCAGACCTTTTGCTCATTGTTATAGAGAATCGGCATAAGATATCGTGTAAGATATCGTGTAAACCTCTAATGTATTAGATGTATTCAGCACTTTTTTGTAAGACTCCACGAGAAATAATCTCATGAAACATTTTAGTCCTCTACAGCTTCGCCATATGGATCTTTTAAAAAGATGCAAAAAGTTCCCCTTGCACGGCGAGATAGCGGATTCAAATAACGTAAAAAAAATTCTCATAAAATTTTATTATAAGTCCAAAAGACAATAAATTTTTTAACTAACGCCAAAATCATAAAAACCAATTGTGAATAAGTACCAAATTAACCGTCAGGCATATTTTAAATTTTTACTGCTTTCTGGCGTTCCAGTTGATTTTAGTAATTTTTTATCTTTAAAGACATATAATAAAATTTTATGAGGATTTTTTTGTAACATATTTCAGCCCGCTATCGAAGGGGAGTTTTTTTGCCTCTTTTTAAGAAAGGGTAAAAAAGACCCATACAGCGAAGCGCTAGAGGATTAAAATATCCCATGATTTTATTTATCGTGGAGTTTTACATATAAGTGCTGAACACACCTAATATATTAAACGCAAGGCTTACACGATATCTTATGCCGATTCTCTTTAACAATGAGCAAAAGGTGGAAAGCATGTAAAGAAATTTGCATAAATTTTAAACTTATGGTGATCCCTTTATTAAATTTTACAGTATAATGAGCACATCCACCCTAAGCTAATGTTGGTTAAAAAATAAAAAAAACATGTCAAAGTTAGAAAAATTTTTAATTTCAATTGAACATTTCAGATTTGAACATGAAAAATATATATTTTTAATAAAAAAATAAAATAGATTCATATCGAATATAACACATTTGCTGAGTTTTCTAAAATTTTCAAAGCCTACTATGCTTATTTTTGAAAATCATTTACATATTTGTGAATTCTCAAATGGGTTTTAAAAGTTTGTACATAAGATAAGGAGCTTGTAACTGTTCAAAATTGTGTTTGAAGTCTACTGACGATTTGGCAAAGCACCAATGAAATGCATATGGACAATGCTTAAATACCAGCAAATAAATTTCATCTGATTTAAATGTGTTTTTTTGCAAAGATCAGACGATTTCCTATAAGAACCACTTGTTTTAATTTTTTTGTTTGATTTTTTTTCTAGTTCGAAACACTAATTAAAATTTTTTTTCCAAAAACGGCAACATTTTTGCACCCCACTCGACAAATTAACATTATATAAGTTTTTTTTTTGCATACACATTTATACCTACTTGAACTATAGTTGTGCCAAATATCAAGGAATTTCGGCAAAAAATGTTTTTGGGTTGTCCGCTTCAAAAATAATGCCTCACAAATTACTAGTTATTTTTCCACCTACTGTTCAAGTACGACGTACATTTAATACTAAATATTTATTAATCATACGCCATTATCATGTGTCAGGGCAAGTAAAGGTATTATTTCAGTACGAGTTTTTACTTATAAGTCCATTAATTTGGAAATAGGAAATTAAATTATTTTGTTTACCGTCGATTCTTATCTGTGCAGATACCTTTAAGATAAGCATACATTTGTTATATGTTCCAAAAGGATTTTTTCTTATAAATATGAAAGAGTGATGGTGCTGTTGTTGTGGAACATTTCGAAAATATAACATGTTTCCAATTTTCAATTTTCAATTTTAAAATTTAATATTTTTTAATTTCATAAAATTTTTTTTCAACTCCCTTAAGTTTTGTTCTTTAACTAATAAAGAACAAAATTTAAAAACCGGATGATTTTTGGATCCGATATCTGGCAAATACTGAGCCAAAATTTTGAAAAATTAAGATATTTTAATTTTTAAATGAGTATAACTCAGTAACCATAAGAGACAAGTGTACAACCGAATATGTGTCTCTTAGATCTTATCAAGAGCTATAATATAGCAAACAAGTTTTTAAATCGGATAAGAAGCAAACAAATGGCAAGCAGTAATTGATCCGCTCCTGAGCAAAAAAGAGAGTTGATATTTAAAACGCAAATGGGAATACTCCTTTCCTGTGTCCATGAGATAGGACTATCCGTTTTGTGGCTATGACATACACTGAATGCTTCCTCTCTGGACTAGATTGCGCTTTTGGAAGTCTGATTAAACCAAGACTTAGTTCTAGGCTTAGTCGAAATTTGCTTTGATGCCATGGAACTGACAATATTGTCAAGCAAACATAGTTTTCAATTTAAATAATGAAACGTTACGAAGTTTTGTGATTCACTAATTAAGAAAAGGATACAACTAATTTTAATTGAATATGATTATGTAGAACTTATTTGGTTTTTAATCTTAGTTGATTATTATGCTAAGGTATGTAACGTTAATACAGAAAGAATCAGGCATGATTAATATTCCAAGGAGCATGGGAAGTTATACAAGTACTATCACCATAAACATCGGCGATCATTTTTTGTACACTGAAAGGAAAATGATTCGTAATGGGAATGAAACCATTACGTTAGCCCCTTACATTAATACAACGAAAAATTTTATTAATGGCATGAAACATTGCATATCAGCAATGAAAAATTACATAAACGGTATGCAACTATTTTCAAGCATATTTTATACATTTTGTGTTGTCATTAATAATATGCTACTTTTTTCATTCGGAAAATGAAAAAGTAAAAAATAAATATATGGCTCGAGTTCAAATACAGATATCGGAAGTGAACTTTTTTTTATTGTGTAATTTACCTTTTCTGTCTTTTTCAATCATAATAACAGAACATTACAAAATGTTTTCATTCTACGGTAGAGGAAATTTCTTTTTACTTTTAGTGGTAATAGTACATACTTAGAAATTTAAGTATGCATAACTTGCAATTAAAAACTCATGAGGTTGTCTATGCAAGCACGAAATTTTTAATCCCTCTCAATACTTTCTCACCTACTCACAAAGTCCATTCATGCACATATATATTGATTTTGTACTATTGGTTTTGTACTATTGATTTTAAATGGTGACATGGCTGAAGCATTAAAGGTGTTGGCTTTCAAACATGGAACCAAGAGCTCAACACTAACATTTACAAAGCTAACAGTTAAGTTATGAGCTTAGTCGAACTGTATGGGCTTATATCCAAAGAAATTTCAATTATTTTGGCTTGAGTTCGGTTTTAATTTAATTTTTCAATTAAATTATATTTTTATTTAGAGATAAATGTGAAGCATTTAGACAAAGAAAATTTTGACTGCGCGGAGGGTTCAACTCAAGTTTCGATAGCTGCTAATCTCATGAGAGCTCTTTACCGCTTAGACCACTCGACCAAAGTCGGGGTGTTTTCAGTCAAGAGCTGAATATCATCTACTTTTAATCAATTCATACTGTCACTCTTAAAGCTGTAATTCATTTGATAGTCACTGATATTCAGTTTTTTTCTTTGTCTTGTGTTAAGCTTCTATTTTTATTATTTCTCTATTCTAGTGTGAATGCTTATTTGTTCAATTTTATTTGAACATGTAAATCCTTTGCTAGGTGCCTTTAGAGTTTAACAATTAAGTTAAGTTAATATATATGAAGTAAAATTAAAGTAAGTAAATTTCAAGTACTCAAAACAATTAATTAAGTCGCTGACAGGATTAAATAAATATAAAAAGCCACCTGGGGGCGCTTGACTATATACATATCGTCCCTATCATGTCAAACTATCCAATATGCAAATTTTTTCGTGACCATGATTCTCCAATGGGTAAGACACGCTTCGTTGCAATATGTTGAACTTCTCACAGAATACTGAAAACCCATTCAGAAATATTTTAAAACTTCCGCTTTTAAGAATACGCTCATTTTGAGTTCACGATTGGCGCATTTTTTGCTCTATTTTTAAAAGTATCGATTTGCATATTGGATAATTTGACGTGGTAAGGCCGATATGTGAATGAAAAAGTTTCATTTTAATTATGACATTTTCGTAATTAATGAAGCAATTTTCATACCAGGAATGAAACGTTACGTTGGTAGAAAAAAAGACAAAATCTTTCCTGTAACGTAAGAAATCATTGTATATATGAAGATCTTCCTTTCAGTGTAGTTGTAGTAATTCTCATTTGCAAAATAGTTTCAATAAATAGCTTCAGTAAATAGTCCCAGTTAAAAATTTTCATGTGTTTTGAAGCATTAAGGCAATAACGCACTTAAAAATACGCTTTAACGTATATGCAAAAACTATACAAAAAAACTGATTTCTTACTGCTGACAATGCAGCTTTTTAAGCGAGAAAGTTCTACATATTTCCAGTTTTAATGCTGAAAATGGTGGTGATTTTCAGCGCTTCAAAAAGCGCTTTTTGTATGAAAAACTTAGCACTCCAAGCCGCGAACTCGACATACAAAAATAATCAGTGATATCGGCAGGTTTGAAAGCACTACTTTTATTCTATAATAGTAAAAACCTGCTTTTTCTGAAGCAACTTTTTTACTGGGATATTAGTTGAAACTTAAACAATTTTTTTTCAGTCTAAAACAAAACGTTTATTTGATAAATCATTAAAAATTCAACAAATATTTTTTTTGATTAAGATAATAACTATTGTCCAAAGCGGCAACACATACTCATCAAAGTTAATGTGTTTTTGCATTCCACTTTTTAGGTCTCTGTTTGTTTTTAGAAATATCAACTATTTAACCGAATTACTTATTCAGAGATAAAGAATACAAACGTTTATTTATTTTTATATTAATTTTTATTATATTGTTGTTTAAAGTGACAGAAGGTAGGAACAACTTACCTCAACACACAGTCAGCTTAACTAAAAATTACCATTAAAATTTATTCAACTTATCATTTGCTATAAATTAATATATATTCCTACTTAAGAAATTTTTGTGTAAAAATTTTAATAAGAAGTTAAAATTGATGATGCTACCATTAGTGTCTCGAAATATTGAAAATAACCCCCTATCCTAAAATATAGAACGTAAATAGCCGGTGGTATTTTAAACGAAAAATAAATAAATAAAATGGATTGTTGGCGGGGCAAATGAGTAGTTTTCCGTTTAGAGTCCCAGGGAATGAAAACTAAGATATGCTGTAAAAAAAACCTAAAGCTAAAATATCTATTAAATAATATCTTTTTCTTGTTGCCAACAAATACCAATTATAAAATTAAACAACTCGCGGGCTTAATATATTCTTAAATGCATATAATTTGCCACTAATGACAACAAATAGCACACTGACATCTAAATAATTGAAAAATATCCAAAAGATAAAAAAACATATCACACTTGACTCTTAACCGCAGAGTTTATTCAAATACAATGCTAACAAATGTGGCATCGGCGGCTACAAAAACTGTCACTGAAAAGTGTCAAGTACAATAGCACTTAAACATTTCTGGCACTTTTTTTCAACAATTTAAAACGAGAAAATTGAAGCCAGTATTGTACTTGACAATGTTAAGTAGAATAACAAGTAAAAATAAGAAAATTATTTGCACGCTTTGAAAACTGACATGGCAAAATCTTGAACAGATCAAAAAATTAAAATCGGGATAAAATTTTTAATAAAAAAAAGTGTAGAAAGTGTAATAAAAAAAAGTTTTAATAAAAGAAATCTTTTAAAATACACAACAATTGTTCTTTATCAATAGAACGAACAAACCATTTAAAAATCAAGCACCATCATCATCATCATCAGCAGTAGCAGCAGCATATACAACAGCAACAACAGAAACAGAAACTGTTGAGAAAATCACAATATAAAAAAAAGAATATTTCAGGCTGAACACAATCGACAAAAATACGTTGAATGAATATTTTTATGTGGCCTTGAAGGTCATAAAAGCAAGCACGGATTGAACCAACGAAAGAACGAACATAAAAATAAATGACTGACTAACTATTTGTTTGACTAACTGACAGACTGACTACATGAATAAAAATTCAACAATTTACATAAACAGTTACAGAACTGTTCATTTCATTTCATACATTCATACGTTCAATTCATTCACTCATTTAGTCATTTGTCGAATAAAAAACAACAACAACAGAAAAGCTTTTATTTAAATGAAAATTTTTCTATTCGCAAGTTTTTTCTTTCGCTATTGCAATACTCAAACGCAATAATAACAAATTAATAATTCAAACAAAAAATTGCTTAAACGAAGGATGAAATTTTTATCTATCATACTTTAAAGTTAAAACCCAGCGAAAAAGTTTTTCGATCAAAGGATAATTTTTGAAATATTTTCTTATTACAGATATTAAATTTTGGCAAATTTTTTTTAGCTTTAAACATACATTTTTTGGCATATATATTTACTTTGAGAAATATCAGCTGTTTTTGTTCTATTTTATGTGCAATCCTATGAAATGAAAAAAAGAAATTAAAACTACATATATACTCGTAAATTAGTAAGAAATTATGGAAAAATCTAATTACAATAGAAAATTTTATTAAGCTTTTTGAAATAAAAATTGAGCTTGTTATTAAGAGCCCGTGGCCGGTAGACATCCGGTATTTTCGAAAACCTTCTCTTTATTGGACTTACTCTCTTATACATAACGTACATGAGATGTGGAGACTCATTTTTCAGTCGCGGCTTCAATCAGGCACGAAAAATTAATTTTTTACTAAAATTTACTTCATTTTCTTAAGGCTGCCACTCGGATTTTTTTGAATAACTTACTGTCAGTTTTAGTAAATAAAATAAAAATTTTCATTAGGGACTTTGAATTGAAAACAAAAACAAATTTGAGTGTTTTTATTGTTGTTTCAATATAAATGCCTCAACGAAAATTTTTATTTTATTTACAAAAATGGCAGTTAATTGTTCGAACCTCAAAAGTAAAATGGCAAACACCGCCCGCAAACACACCGATATTTTTTTCAATCTAGATGGCTAAAATTATTTACCACTTAAAATCGATCGCACATTAGCGTCATATGATGTATACCAGGATTTGGACCCGATCCCTTTCGATTTAGATGATTTTTGGTTAGCAGCTTTCTTTCATCCTACATCGAACTTATATCAACGGAAAAAAATTTATTTCAAATTGATTATTAGGCTAAAGTTCTTAACGCTCTATTCAGAAAGAATCAGGCATGATTCGTATTCCAAGGAATAAGAATATATACAGGAGAGGATATCCACGCTGCTTTCGTGAGCCGCACTTCCTTCCATCATCAGTGTTCATGTGAATATTGCTTATCACGACTTCTGAGGCGGCTACGGCATACGAGAATTAAATCACTTAAGTTGATGATAACTTACCGTTTTATTTTATTTTATTTATTTATTTTATTTATTTATTTTCGATGTCACATACACAAGACTTAAGTCTTATATTACAGTATGGAACTGAGCATATGTAAATACAATAAATCGGAACACAAAATTAACTTGGATTTAATATAATATAGTTTCAGAAAGTTAACCAAATTAAAAAAAAGAACCAGCTAAAATAATAATTAAAAAAGAAAATAAAATATGTAACTTGAAAAAATTAAAACCTAAAAACATACAGTGTTATACTATCAGACTATCAAAAAACAATATATGTATGTAAATATATATTCAACGTGAGAAATGACAAAAAATATTTTTCCTAAATTGACGTGCGTTACTAATGGTCTGAATTCTATAGGGGATTCCATTCCAGAGACTGACAGCATTAATAAAGAAGTGGTATTTAGAAACCAGAGTTCGATGACCGAACGCTAGAAGTCTTTTACCTCTAGCAAGCGTTGAAAAGCTTAAACGTTCAAAGAGATGTTCAGGATGATGTGTATATATAATTTTATGCATGAACAGTAAAGTGCGCACTCTTACATAATCATCAAAAGTAATGCCATAAAGCAAGGTCACGTATGGGGAAATATGGTCATATCTTCTGAGACCATATACGTACCGAATAATGTTATTAAAGGCCACGTTAAGTTTTCTTTTACTTACGCTATCGCAGCTGGCAAAAAGTTCACAGCCGTACAATAAAATCGGTATTAAATACAATTTGGCAAGGATTATTCTAATTTTAATTGGAGTACAATATTGAGTTTGCCAGAGATTTCTTAACATTGAAAACGTTCGACCGCATGCAAAATTAACGTGATTAGACCAAGTGAGAGTGCTGTTAAAATATATACCAAGATTCTTAGCAGAATGTACAATATCTATGGACTGGTTGTTTAATGTTAAAATCGGATTGCAATCAAAGTTTGTTAACCTCTTTTTAATAATCAGGCACTTGGACTTAGTAGGATTAATTGCTAGACCATTAGCAGTGGCCCACTCGTAGACACGACCTAACTCCTGATTTAAGGTCCTCACACATTCATCAACGGCAGTGTATTGCAACAGCTAATATAAAGCTGAACATCGTCCGCATACAATCTAATCCTGCAGTATTCGAGTTTGCCCTGAAGATCATTCACGTATAGTGAAAAAAGGAGAGGACCTAAGATGGAGCCTTGCGGAACACCTGAAGTTAATGACAAAGATGTTGAGACTGAGGTAGGCGTTTCAACATATTGGTATCTATCGACTAAGTATGAATATATTAGACCTGAGGCAGTTGATGCGAATCCAAACATATGTTTAAGTTTAAGACACAAAATATTATGGTCAACCGTGTCGAACGCTCTGGAGCGATCCAAGAGAACTAAAAATGTAACATTACCGCTCTCTACCTGCTGTCTTATATCTTCACCAACATCTACAAGAGCCGTTATACAACTATGATTTTTACGGAAGCCAGATTGCCGATCAGTCAGCATATTATTGGTTTCAAGATATTGTGCAACTTGATTATGGATTAATCTTTCAAAGACTTTGGATAAAAATGGCAGGATTGCTATGGGCCTATAATCAGAATTGGATTTAGGAGTAGGAATAATTTTAGCCAGTTTCCAAATTTTTGGATACTGGTTGGTGGTAAAAATCTTGTTAAAAACAAAAGTTATGAGCGGAAGAAGTTTTGGAATTAGAATCTTCAAAAACCTAGGATCTATTCCATCTACACCAACTGCATTGGATTTTATTGATAGCAAACTCGATAAGACATCAAATTGCCTTACGTTGGTAAAATTGAAACTATTATGTGAGATATCGTTAGTGAAATTATAGTAATCAATATTTGGTGCCACATTCGCAATATTTAAAAATTGAGTATTTAGGGTATTAGCATCGATAGCACAAGGTTCTTGGCTACCAGGTTTGCCGATGCCAATTTCGCGAATCGTTCTCCAAGTTTTCTTCGAGTCTATGGCAGTAGAGAACTTCGAGGCATAGTATTCCGATTTTGCTTTTTTTATTAACCCGTTGGTTATCTTGCGTGATATTCTATATTCATCATGTAAATCTGAGGTTCTGAAACGTTTCCATCTAGCATATAGAAAATCTCTGCGATTAATCGCTTGTTTTATGTCGGGAGTGAACCAGGGCTTATTATGCCTATTTATAATTTTTGTTCTTAGAGGAACCACAAGATCGTACAGGTAGTTCAAGTTGTGTTGCAGAAAAGATAGCTGATCATCAACAGAAATTAATCTATATAAAATGCTCCAATCAATTCTAAAAAATTCTTCTTCTAACCTAATGTAGTCAATACTTTTAAAGTCCTGGTATCTAACAAGTTGTTCGGGAACCTTTAACTGAAAATTATACGTCATGAAAATTAGGTCATGATGTGAAAAGCAAGAGGCAGAGAGTTGGTCATAAAGCAACACCTTCACCGTTTTACCACATAAATTCCCAGTGTTACCGTTGATTTATTTTTCCTTATGCCCATTTTGCTGATTTTTTGTTTTACTCAGCCTAATAATCAATTTGGATTCACAAGCATATAAGTTTGTAATAACCATATTAACTGCCAGAACCACTATGTCGGTGCGATTCTTTCTTTCGTTCAATTACATTTAAAACAAAAACAAAATTTTAGAATTTGGGTTTGTTTTAAATGTAATTCTGTGAAATGAAGAATTGTGTCGACATAGTGGGGCTGGCAGTAAACACACAATTGGCTACCGGCTTGAGCTTTTCACATGTTTGCATGTTCATACACTGAAAGAATTTTGTTCATAAATTCTGTGAATTTTGGCATTAATCCAATGAAAAATTTCATTAAAACTCATCCAACGTCAAGCTTCGTTGGATTAATGTAACAAGTTTCGTTAAAATAATATTAATGAAAATTTCTTAAATATATGAAATAATTTCATTGCTTCAATGTAAAAATTTCACTAACCTAATTTCATTATATCAGTGAAATTATTTCATTGTTTTAATGAAACTGTTTCATCATTTTAATGTAATTATTTCATTATTTTAATGAAACTCTGTAATTATTTTAATGATATTCTGTCACTATTTGAATGAAACTATATCATTGTTTTAATAAACTTATGACATTACTTAGTAAGCCTCCTTAACTTATTTTTTTTTATTGTCTATTTTAATCTATTGAGAATTCCATGGTTGAAATACGTACGAAGACGCCAATGCACACCAGAAAAATTTTTAATGTTAATGTCCGCTCACACTATCGAACTCTGACTTTTGATTCTCGTCATTTGCTTTATGGCAACGTCTTAACTAGTTCAGCCAACAGCACTGTCAAAACAATTTGTCTATGAGTGTATAATAATAAGAAAGAGTACAACAACAACAAACATGTAAAACTATTTTTGTTGTTCGCTTTTGGCTGCCAACTGTTGAAATAAATAAAGGTATGCTTTAAAAATTATGTATGCGATTGAATTATTTCATAAATCTAATGAAACTTTTCTTCAAATCAATGAAATACATTTCATTGAAATTATAACATTCTTAAACATCAATTTTTTTTTTAATTATTATAGTATATGTTTAAGAAATTTTAAGTATCCAATAAAATATGTTGTCCGAACTTATAGAGGGGTTTCCATTAAAACGGCAAAATGTTGCTGTCATAAATCCAATAGAATTTTCTAACGATTAATGAAGCAATTCCTATGAAATTCTTTCACAATATTCGTGAAATTTCATTAGAATTGTGAAATATTTCATTGGATTTGTGAAAAAAAACCCAACGAAATTGTGTTATTGTATTTATGAAGCGAAATTCTTTCAATGTATGTATATACTTAAGTGTATATACTTATACAAACCAAAAAAGATTAAATTAAGAGTAGTACAAAAAGCAGAAAAAGGGGCATGAAGCAAAATAAATCAACGGTAATACTGGGAATTGCTGTGGTGAAACAGCAAACTCACACAATTCAGTGGTAATTAATTCTCGTATGTAATTTTCACGAAAAGTTTGTATATATAAGAATTGTAATCACATTCAACAGAGCCATATTAAATAAAAATGGTTTCTTCAAAAGTTATATCACATGAAAAATTTCATAATTTCGCCGAATTTGTTGAGTTTATGTTTTCAATATCTCAAATATTATTTTATATAAAAAGATGATTCTTATGCCATTCTACAAAGAATATACTTGTGCTTATATAATAGTACGAAAACATTTTCGACAAACGATTTTTTTATTTTTATCAAAACATATTATTAACCCCCGACACACATATACACCATACGTTTGTAGTGTGTATATGTGTGTCTGTCTAATCCCTCGTAGAGCCAAACGGCTGAAGCGATTTTTATTTTGTTTTACAAGCTGACTTGATTGAGAGTGGTCTTAGCTATGTTTGAATTAGTCCAGCCGTTTACAATTGGTCCAGCGGTTTTCAAGTTTTCACCTCTTTTCTAGCTGTATCCTTTTGAATTTGTGTCGATGGCTAGATCGGCTAGATCGATTTTAATTTAGTTTCCTTTGATTGAAAAGTGACTTGATCTAAAAGCTTCTAATCTATATTTGAAAAAATCAGTCCAGGCGTTTTGAAGATATCATCTTCGGGGGTTTTTGAAATTTAATACTGCATTTATATCGAGCGAAATCTAGTACTTACGAGATTTCAAGCCAAATCTTCTTGTTTTTTACTAGATTTCCCATACAAGAGGAAAAGCACTTCGCCCCTAGATTTTAAAAAAATCTACTCAAAACCTAATGATATAACGTGGTACTAAATAATACTACGCTGTTCAAGAATTTATAAATACTTTATAAGGTGTTCGCAGTAGTTGATTTCCATTGGCAGGTCCTTTTCCTCTATGCTGTTTGACATTTCAAAAGAAACAAACTCATTCAATTGTCTTTGGTATGGAAACGAAATTTCGATAAATGTAAAAAAGCTTGGTTTAAACGGCATAGATTTCGATAAAGATTCCAATTGAAATCTACTAGATTTTGGTTGGATGTAAATGTACTATATATTATATATTATTTTAAGCAAAAGTATAAAAATTATACAACAATTTCATGGTACAAAAAAAAAACAACAAATTTTAAATAGTACAGTTTTTTACTACATTACAGAAAGTGGCAACGCTGGACTACATACAAAAGTATATGAAACAAACTTTTTTTCAAATGACATAGTACATAGATATCTGCAAATTTTTTGTTCTTGTACTACTTGACTTTAAACAACCATCATTCGAAAGTTGGTCCAAGGTGGCCCACGATTTAACACAGCTTCGGACGTATATATGGTCGACTTATACTATACTATACAATAAAACTATACAATAAAACTCTATCGACTCGTACAATATCTTTCAGTTTATAGTCCTATGCAAATTAGGCATATCTATGGAAATAATTCCCGGAGTTTTGAAAATTGGCACAGCTGATCCTTGGTACATATGTACATTAAAATTTTTTTAACAAACCACTCAGCCACAGAGGCACCCTCAATAAAATAGATAGTCTCGGTGTTTGGCGAGCGACCTACAGAAAGGACGGTCATTTATGGTAAAATTTTGTACTTTTTTGTTTACAGATCTAAAAGAATAAATTTTTGCAAAAGTTTCCTACAAAAATGGTTGTTATAATTTTTTAAACAAGACTAACCATTCTGGAGTTATAAAGCCTAGAAAAACAAGACAATTGAAAAATAAAATATTTTAAATCATCCGTAATTGACAAATTTTAGTTTTTGGAAAGTGAAAATTTTTTTAAACAATTTATTAGGATGTGATAAACACGAAAAAAATAAAAAATAAATTTAATTTCGACCATTGCACTGCGTCCATTTTCAAATTTAGCAGCAAAACTTTCAATTTTTAGTTTTTGCTTAAAAAACTGACAGCAGTTCAATTCCTAGCACTTCGACGACATAAATATCAGAAATTTATGCCAATTGGCAATTTAGTTTATATATAAACAGCTGTGAATGTTTACATTTTTTTAAATGAAGTTTTCAAGCTGTGTAGTGATAAAAAATTGCGTTAAGGAAAAAGTGATTTTTTTTTTTAATTAGTTGTAACTAAAATTTTACCCAATTGGATTACAATACTGAAGGTGTGTACTTAAAAAATTTAAATATTTCAATAAATGTTTGTTTGTATTATGTTTCAAATTTCGTGTTTTTATTAGTTCATCTTTTTTGTGAAGTTGCAAAAAAGTTCCTTTTTCTTCAGCAGTAGAGCTGTGCAACGAGTAACTCGAACACGTGAAGTTCAAATGAAATGACAATGCATGAACACTTACTCGCAGTATCACAAGAAAAATATGTACACATTTTATAAAATAACAAAGCTGTAGAATAAATCAACTTGTTGTTTTCCTTTTTATTTGTGCCTGTTACGCACATGCTATCAGTTGTTAGGTGCATCGAACGAACATTTTTATGTATATGTCACCCAGTGTTGTCAAACCCTGATGAGGAAAAAATGCTAGAGTTTTACTAAAAAAAATGCCAAAATGTGCTAAAAATATGCTGAAAAAATGCCAAAAAACATTTAATCAAAATTGAAAAGAAAAATCCTTTAAATTTGTCAGAACAGTGTAATTAGCATGGTATAAGATTACACCGTGAATACATAGTTAGTATTTTATTATATTTTACAATCGCATTTAAAATAAAAGAAAATTTTTTTAGTTTTTAACATAAAAAAGTAGACAAAACACTGCAAAAAGGTTTTAAAATTCAATTAAAAAAATTGGTTGCTTAGGGCCAGGCCCTAATTGGTTCAAAAAAAGCAGAAACGGGCGTGTTAAAAACGCCAGAGTGGCCTGGCCCTTAGTTACTAAAAAATAACGCATTTTTCTTTAAAATATTTCTTAAGGTTCTGTGAATGTTTGTACAATGACCAGGGTTTTCCTGTTTACAATTTTCATCTAAAATACAAGAAATAACGAAATTCTAGACATATCAAAATATTCAGTCATCTTCAACTTCATTTTCATTATTATTTTTATAAGTGGTACCATTACTACCAAAGTTGATACAAGAGACTGTTGCATTTTTTGGAAATATATACAATGTTGTTCTTTCGCTTTTTTGTATCGAAAATGAAACATTATACATATATGGTGTTGTAAAGAAAAAGGACCCCTATGTTCCCAGACCAAACTTTACAGATATACTAAAAACAGACGTTTAGGTAAATTTAAGGTTGAAGTTAATTATTCTTGAAAATATGTGTTAAATATTTACATAATAACAAACAATTATTTTATTTTCAAATGTCAATAGTTTCTTCAGTTCAAGTTAAATTTAATTGAAATTTAATATGTATGTAAATCAGCTTTGTGTTAATGAAATTTTATTAATCAAGATATAAATCTGTTAACTGCAACTTAATATTTTTATTGATAACGGCGCTAATACATATACTGAGCATTCTACAATCGATTTAAACTAGATTGATAAATGGGAATTATAAAAAATACGGAAAACTGTGAATCAGATTTTAGAAAAGTTTGAAAAATGTATAAACTTTGAACCTCAATATTCCAAAGCTTGAGATATCCATACTAGAACTTCAAAACAATATTTTGGAATTTTCTGGTTAATTACATACATTTTTGTTAACAATAATGTGTACTTTTAGGAAATACCAAAAACGGATTTAGATTTTGGAAAGATAAGGTCCCTTTTCATGTGGAACATCAGATTTAAATATTTGTACATCCGGTAATAAGGTACAAATTAAGGTAAAACATAAAAATTCAAACGCATAAATATGCTAAAAAATGCTAAATAATTTTTGGAAAAATGCTGAAAAATATGCTATATGCTAAAAGCATTTTTTTCATGCTACATGAGTTCAAAATATGCTAGATCTAGCATTAAATATGCTAAATCGGCAACGCTGATGTCACCCCTACGTCTTCACGAGCCATCGACTTGCACATGACATTAACATGACGCCGGCAGAGCGACTGTAAATAGTTCATCAACTTCTTTGTTGTGGTGCATACGTGCGATGTCCATGTTCCTGCTTTATCAATTTGTTTTGTGGTAGTGCAATAGAAATAGAATATTTACCAATTTTGTTCTGTCTCTTTTCTTTCCATTGAAAATGGTTGTTGACGGCGAATCTCATGGCGAACATTGATGCTCAGCCATATGTTCGGGCATCGATGTCAGACATCATACCAAGTTCATGGCTAATGTAGACTCCCAGTCACAAACACAAAACCTCATGAGTGTGGCCATGGTACAATGTCAACAGGTGGCTGCGTTGCGTTAGCTAATTATGTTTTGCTCTGTTAGTCTTGTGTATACCGTATCTCAAAAACGTTTATTTGTTGACAACCAATATCTAGTTTTTGTGTTATTCCAGTATATGTGTGATTTATGCGGCCACCTTGTATAGATAATACAGCATGTGTGCTGTGTAATTGGCTGTGCTTTTCTACCATTCCTGAAGGAAATGTCGATAGTAAAACTGTACTGATTCACTATTGACTTTTTCTCCAGTACTATTGAATAATTGTACCCCAGGTAATATTCAGTGCTATAGATATTTAGCATGTGCTTGTCATTGAGATTACACTAGTGACGTCGGAAATATTGACTTATTATACACTAGGTGGCTCTTATGGGACCACATTGAGACTTTGGCACCAGAGTCTCACCAGTGCATTTTAATGATTCTAGTCAACACATATGAAACTTTTTAGTAGGTAAATCAATTAAGATTTTTTATGAAAATTTCTAGTTTTGCGTCCAGCCGCATTTATTTTCAACACAACAAAATGAAACAATAAAAAATTGTTTTTTAGCTGTCAAAAGCTTCTTTTCCCATTAAAGGTAAATTAAAAAGTGTAGACGATTCGTTGACAATGTCACCAAAAATTCATCAAACTTGTAGACAAAAGTCGTCAGTTGGTGACGCTTGAGCCCTTGCATCCTTCAGGGTTGTGTCAGTATGTGTTCGTGTTAATTCAACCCAGTTTCCTTTTGTACGTACATAAGTATATTTCAATATATATGCATGTTTTAATACGTTCATATTTTTGTTTGTTCATCTCAAAGGAACATATATGACTGCGGCTGCATAATTATACGTATTTTTTAAGCAGTCATTCAATTCTATTCACTGATTGTGCTATGAGTGAGAGAGCAAGCATGTATTGTATCCGAAAAACTATATAGAACTTCACAAGAATCAAAAGAACTTACTCGCTACGCACCTATAATCTGTAGTATAGAACTTACGTTGCTTCCTTTTTTTCTAGGGAATGATACATATGTAGTTGTTTGTGGGAAGCTCAGGCTTTATGGCATACTAAAAGTTTTTGTAGCTACTTGCAGCTAAGCAAATTATTTCCTTTTTTTCTTGACACATTGAAGCTTAAAATTGTCGAAACTTTTGATTTATAAAAGAAGAGGGTTATAAATGGTATATGTAGCTTAGAGTGACCCTTATTTTGCAAAAAAATCGATTTCTCCCATTCTCACCTCCCAGTTTGGTGACAATTGGTAAAAAACTGACCCTGCCAAATTTTCCGGTCAATCAGTTTAGGGTAAGGTGAGACGCCAGCCTGCTCAAATTTAGGAAAAACCATACAATTTTGTTTTCTTACCTCATAACTTCCGAAATATTAATGTTACAAAAATGTTTTATGGGACGAAAATTATACTTGTGAAGTTTGCAACATTTAACTAGTTAATAAAATAAATATAAAATTTTCAAGCAACATTAGCTTATTTGAATGCTTCATTCGTCCTCCCAGCTCATGGCAATTAACACACAAATTTACAAGGTACTGGTATAGAGCAACTGAAAATGGTTTCTTATGTAATTTCAGCCGCTTAGTTTTAGAGATATTGTGGAACTTGTAAAAAAATGAGCAGATTAAAAAACAATATTCGAGTGACTTAAAGATAATATTGTTGTCTAATTAGCGTTTTTGTTTCAAACGAATAGGGCAACCCGCTATCCAGTTATGTTGACTTTTGTTGTGCAACTGCTTCATTTTTGAAAACAGTGTTTAGCTCGAAAACTAGAACCAAAAAATATTAACTGAATGCATATTCGGATTCAATGACTGAAATTACATAAGCAACCATTTTCAGTTGCTCCATTCCAAAACCTTGTAAATTTGTGTTTTATTTGCCATGAGCTGGGAGGACGAATAAAGCATTAAAATAAGTTTATGTTGCTTGAACATTTTATATTTATTTTATTAACTATTCGATCTACAGAAAAGCTGTTAGAGAATAAAATATTGCAAACTTCTCAGGCAACATTTTCCTCCTATAAAACTTTTTTGTGAAATTAATATTTCGGAAGTTATGAGGCCAGAAAGCAAAATTTTATTGTTCTCCCAAATTTGAGCGGGCTGGCGCCTCGCCTTACCCCAAACTGATTGCCCTGAAAATTTGCCTGTATCAGTTTTTAAACAATTGTCACCAAACTGGGGGGTGAGACTGGGAGAAATCAAATGTTTTCAAAATAAGGTTCACTCTAATCTAGCTATGCTGAAAGTAAGATTTCAAATGGCATTTCCGATGATGCTAAAAAAACAATTCGCGAAAAAATAAGAAATGAGCTAAACATCACAGAGTTTTGGAAAGATTTAAATTTAGCGAAGATACATGAGATTTAAAAAGTGAAAAGCGAATTGAGCCAACACATAAGATACCGTAAAAATCAACCAATGGAATTGTAGCTTAATTGCTAGTGTGTAAAACTAGTGCAGGCGAAAGCATGGTGAAAGCAGCGCAAGTAAAAGAAAACTGGCCTCCAAATTTTAGAGCACAGTAACAATACGAATTTGTTGATTCATCCTGCATCTATATCAGCAAGAAAATCACATATTCCTGATGTTAAGGTTGTACTAAAACATTTTCACCAACTCGGGCATCTCAAACTTGCAAAATTTAAAGTAAAATCCTTCTGAAATAATGGCCATATCACTTGAAAAAGCTGTAAAGTTTTTGTTGGAAAACGGTTTGACTGTGAAACAATATAAAAATATGTTTAATCTAAATATGTCCCATAGAAGTAACATTTACCTATCTTACAAAAAAAGTGTATGAATGTAACTTGAAATGCAGGCCGGATGGCACTAAATCCTCTGAGAGCTGTGCTGAAATTTCAGCTCAAAATTTACTTAACCACATAATAAGCAGAATTTTAGCCCATCCAGAGCAAGCGTTGCTTGGATTGACTTTCCAAGGATTTCAGATGTTGCTCGCGGACTAGGAACTTATTTCCGAACTATTGTTTCTTGCGAAAATTTCTTAGAATTGTCCGTAGACTACATTTCTGCTATACGATTTTTACGTTTTTCTTCCCTTTATACAAATTGCCCAACTCTAATGTATATCGAGAGCATTGAAAATTATACATCAAATATATTGTTTTGTTTTTGAAACCCTTATTTGCTTGAGAGCTTAATGATAAGATGGCGATATACACCCAATTTAGGAGAAGCTCCTCCTATGTGTCTGTTTCAAAGACATACAAAATTGATTACCCAAAATTTTGTTATAGTGGAGCCCAAAGAAAACGTGGGGAGTGACTTATCCATCTTTTGTAAAAATGCTATTTGTGGAAAGTGAGAATAAAAATATAAATCTTTTTGGAAAGTATTGGGTGAGGGAGATCGTGGGAGTTTTTGTTATTGCCAACATTTTTGAAATGCTTATTTTAGCACCAGGGGCTTTACAGCGATTTTTACAATGCTAGCACAATTAGAAATAATTTTTGCCGCAATTTCAATATTTGGACACATAGTGCATTGTCCACATCACGGAACATTTGTGTTTTTCGATGTAAACAACTCTTTAAAGAGCCAGCCATAGTCACAGGATAGTTTGATTAACAAAATAAATAAATAAAATATAAAAAATACATCTTGTTTGAAAGGCTACTAAACTACGCGTCGAATAGTGGCTAATTTACTTTGATCGGATAAAAAATTGCTGAGTTATAGTGTATCAAACAAACAAAAACACTAGCATTTATATATACCAAAAAGTTCACTAGTAAAATGCAAAATAAAAAATATTTCATTAAAGATTTGCTAGTAAATTTAAATGCTAGTGCTTTCATTTGATCCACTACAACTCAGTCATATTTTATCCGATCAAAGCGAATTAACCACTACTCGACGCTTAGTTTAATAGTCTTTCAAATTTTTATGTTTTCCGCGATTTTATTACATTTCACAGCAGACGAATTTCCTCCAAACTACTCTTCTCTTCATGTTTCGAATTTTTATATTTGTTTCTTAGTAATTTGCTATTTGTCCCACAGTGTAATATTAGAAAGAGCAGTGTTGAATTGCACAATTAATTCTACTAACACATTAGGATATTTTTTTTATCACATATCATTCACTCATGCACAAATTTTGTGTCACATAAAAAAAAAACAAAGTAGTGCAATTGACATAGAAATACTATTAATATGTTCAATTATTACTGTTTTTTTTATTTTATTTTAATGTAAGTGCATTCCTTCTTTTTTCCTAATTTGCTTTAAAACATACAATTTTGTTACAAATTTGTAACAATGCATTCGACATGTAATGACTGAAATATACAATTAGATTAGAAATATAACACAATGTTATAAATACAGTAATTGAAATTTAAGTGCAATTAAAATATATTTATTAAACATGTATATTTATAGAATAATTTAAGTAGAATTAAGCTACAGTAGCATGCTTTTTAAGCATTTGCAAAAGCTTTTTCGGATCAATATAAGCAATTAAAAAATTCTTCCTAGAACTTTCAAGAGTTTCAAGGTTTTCTATCAAAGTACATATGAGACTATCAGCGCTTCATAAGTACTTTACTGTTCTGGTTATACATACATACATGTTCTGGTTATACATACATATAAAACCAGAACAGCAACAAACAAAAATTGTTGGTTACACCACTTTTGCGCTGATGGCCTAGCCTCATATATTTCATGGAAATGCATGTTTTTGTGGTGAGAGATAAAGAGGTATTGGCTAATTACCTATGGGAATAATCAAATTTTAAATAATTTAGCAACGATTTGCAGTTGCATATTTTTGAATTTTTTAGTGGTAAGTGCATATTTTTGCATATTTTGGCAATAAATGTATATTTTTGGAGTTATGAAAATTTTGTTAGTGCATATTTCTCGATTATGGATGGAACCAGAGCCTCAGTTGGATTGTCAGTTGCTGAAAAAGATACTACTGATGGAAAGTGGCAACCGAGAGATATCAATTTCAATTGCTATTTAGTGCCTTTTTGGCAACCATTAATTTTCAGTTGTCGACTGGTAACGCAATTAAAGTTCGGTTGCATTAAAGCTCCCTTCAAGCTATTAGATTTAGTACTAATATTTGTCAAAAACTCAAACCTTAAGTAAAAATCGAACAGTGTGAAAACAAATTTTTATGATCTGTCAAATAATACGTAAAGAAATTTGACAGTATTATGGGTTTCGTCATTTTAAGGACATTTTCTAAACCATCACATTTTTCATTTTATTGGGGTTGTCTTTTGTCATAAATAAAGAAAAAAAACGAGAAAATTTGCTTTATTGCAAATTATTTGTTACGTTTTATTTGGAATGTGATAGTGTAGAAACAAAGTGTTATGAGAAGATTTTCTTTAAGATATTTTGAGTGTAATTATGTTTGTTTTACGTTTTTTCTCTAATAATAATAAAAAAAATAAAAAAAAATATTTTCATATTATTTTAGTTTTGGTACTTTGCTTGTAGGTAAATCCATGTCTTTACCGAAGTGAAATTTATGTTAAAGCAAAAATAAATTGGTAAACATTTAAAAAAAATATTTTGTTTTTCATACAAACTATTTTCCAATCAAACGCACAGAAATTCAAGCGTTGCTTTTCCTTTCAAACATTTTAAAATTTGTATGAAAAATAAAAAAAATTTATAAAATATTTGAAATTTTGTTTTTGTTCTCTATATAAATTTCACTTTGGTGACGTGATTTATACAATTAGGGCCTCAATTTTTGCAAAAATGCGTTTACAATGTTTTTGTTGTTCTGTTTTTTTGTGCGCTATCTGTTTATTGAAGCTTCTAACATGTTGCAAGTACATCTTAATAGCAAAAAATCAGCGTATAATAGAAAATTGGTATAACAGTGATCACCAAACTTTTTTGCTTGAGAGCCACTTTTGTCATTTGTACCTCTCTTTACATTCCGCCAAATTAAAATTTTTCTTAAAACTGATTGTGCAATTAAAATAGGAATGAGCAACCAACGGAAAAAGCTTTGCAATATTTGTGGCTTATTTGCGGATATCGGTATGCTTTTAAAAACAATATTTGAGTGGTGGAAGTATACAAGAAATTCTTAAATCGTTCTTATAAATTCAGTTACTGGTATGGCCCAGAATTTTTTTGTGATTATTCCTGGGCAGCATTAAAAAACGGAAAGTTTAACGGTCAGTTTCTTTAGTCTTTTCTACGCCTATGACTGACTTCTCATCATCAGCTCTTTTATAAACTAGATGATTGCTACTTTTATCAAACTAATATTTTAGGTCCCACTTTAAAACCCACAAATATATAAATTACGAAAATGTTGTTGTTTAGGTTTCAACGAAACCCAAGATACCTGAATGCTGATGAAGTGCGTTGCGGCAAAGAAAATACGTATTCCATTCTGCTGGTGTAGACCTGTAGTCCACAAACTCTGCTTTGGTACCGCCAAACAGAGACAACAA
Organism: Panzeria rudis; assembly: GCA_956483635.1. Lineage (NCBI taxonomy): Eukaryota > Metazoa > Arthropoda > Insecta > Diptera > Tachinidae > Panzeria > Panzeria rudis. The sequence continues at coordinate 87,915,862 of OY101448.1, read as the reverse complement.
TTGCAATTACCGATTGCAACTTGTTCAGTTGTAACTACTACTAATCCAATATCTGCGGATGATGAAGTTCTGACAATGAGCATACATATCTGCTGTTGACGCCGGAAAACATTCAGAAGAAGAAGAGTACTTAAAGAAACGCATTTTGTTTCAAACACAGAAATGAAACTTGCGACCCTGAAGCTATAACCCTCGTGTTCATTATAGCTGGTACAGGATACCAGGATAAAATACCAGTTCTCTTCCATTGCTGTATTCCATATTAGCTAGGATATCCCCAGCAAGATACATTTTCAGGCAAATTTTTATTTAGCGGAAAGTGGCTATCGACTTTCGACTCAAAGCTGCCATCCGCGTTTGCCAAAAATATTTCGTACGTTGTAACTTTTGTAAATGGTATCCGATTTTTTTGGCTCACAATTTACTGCATTTTTCTTGTTTAAGATTACCCAGCAAAAACTTGGTAATGAGTTGTCATAACCGAACGACATACTTTTCAACCACAAACTAAATATATACCGTCTGAATTACTTTACAGTAGTTGAACAATTACTTACTAGTAATTAAACAAGTCATCTATTCTCTTATTGGCAGGGTACTAGTGTATCTGTTTATCATATAGACGATAAACAGTTCACCCCGTGGATCAGCCAAATACATTTTTTTTAATTGTGTTCAAATTTGTGAAAACAAGTTTTAAGCCCGTAACGAAATAGTTGTGCAATGGCCTAGTGAGTAAAACACTTGGCATAATATAACACAATAATAATAATAATAATTTTTATTGTGTTTTGTGTATTCAATACCTTCTAAATATTGAATCAAATGTGGTAAGTACTTGCCTCCAATGACATCGCCATGTTAAAGTAATTGGTTAAAATGCCAAACTAGAAGTAATGAAGAGTATGTTTTTTAGCATTTTAACTCATTACTTTGCCATCAAAATTTTTCCTGGGTCGTTTTAAAAACCGTACTCCATATAAAACAAGATGCAAGAAACTTTATTTTAAATCTGAAATTTGAAAGTATATTAAACAAATTTTAATTTTTCGCAAAAGTAACCTTCATATAAATAAATAAAAAAAAATTAATTGTGCTTGAAGGCTATAAAATTGCTATACAGAAAGTTTTATGCTTTTTTGGACATCACAAGCATAAATAAAACAATACATCGATGTTTAGAAAACATTAGGGGATCATTTAATCGGGCTTCTGCTTTAATCGGTTATTCGCTCGATTAATTAATCGAGGTTTTGGTTTAATCGGTTAATTTCGGTATTAATAGGTTAACCGATTAATAAAAATTGTTTATAGATCAAGTAATTTCAACCGATTAAAATGCATAGATTATTTATTATTTTGAGTTTACTAGTAAAAAAGCCAATAACATAACAAATATAACAATTCCTGAACTAAATCAAACAAAAAAAAAATGCTTAAATATGTATACATTGTAAAATTAACAAATTAGTGAGTGAGATAATTTTATTAGTTATTTCAATAGTTTAAGAAGATCTTCTAAAACAATCTTTCAGAAAAATAGCTTGGTTTAAATGTTTCCGTTTTAGGTGATTCTTTTCTTTAGTTTTGATAAAAGTTGAAGAAATCGAAAGCAATCCATAATCCAGAATATCTAGTTTCTCAGTACTTTTTATAGATTTCTCTAAACATATAAAATCTTTTATTATGCCATTAGAGCCCTGTTGTATTTTTTCAAATTCTTAACACTTCTTTCTAATTGTTTCGGTTAATTCTTAAAAACAAAAACTTAATACATAATTCCCTCAAGTTCAATTAGAGAAGCAGAGTCTTTACTAAGCTCTTTTATATCCACGTTCAAAGGTTTTAAAGTTTTACTTAAGTTAAGATCACTAAACACAATTATTTGTTTGTATGAAAAATAATTTCTAAACACTAACATTTTGTATATGAGACGAAATAATAATTAGACACACAAAAAATACGTTATAATACTACAAAATATGAAAAATTTTTTTACGTTGGTTAATCGGTTAATTCACTGAAATTAATCGGTTTAACCGTTGATCGAAAATAGCTAATTTTAAATTAACCGATCAGTTAATCCAGTAGCAGTTAACCGGTTAACCGATTAACGGTTAACTGAATGAATAGCCTAGAAAACATCGATGTATCGTTCATAAACATCGATATTAACATCGGCATCAGAAGTAAATAAAAAACATCGACATCGTTTATTCAATATCTTCGCGCTTTGCTGACTTAAAACGCTTGTTTATTTAAATAATTTTTTGTGTCGTTTATTTAAAAAAATTTTTAATTGAAGTTTTAGTGCGAGTTTCTACTTATAAAGCGAATGCCATTCAGCTTCAATATATTTGTTTGTGTGCGTTTGTTTAAAAAAAATATGTACACATATACGGAGGGGAAACATTGAAGAATAACAAAATGCTTTTGATTTTCATAACAAACGCACACAAGCACATATATTGAAGCTAAAATATTGATCGATCGAGCAACCGCATAAGTCTATTAATTTTACACGTTTAAAAAAACGGTAGATATAAAGCAGCTGCTAGACATATTAAAATTTGGCTTCAATATATGTGTTTGCATGCGTTTGTTTACAAAAAATAGTCATACATATACGGAGGGGAAATATTGAAAATTATCAAAATGCTTTTGATTTTCATAACAAACGCACACAAACAGATATATTGAAGCCAAATACTGATCAGTCTAGTAGCCACTTAGTATACGACATACATGGGAGTAATTGATTAAACTGACTAATTAATTGTCGATTTCAATAGCATTGAATAATAAGTAATGCTATTTAAATTTTTGGCATTACCATTATGTTGAACAATTGTAGTGCTTTTTAAGGAAAAGATTTCATTACTAAATATTTAAAAAACAAAATCATTATCAATAACTAATGCTTAGAATTTCTCTAAGCATTATCATTATGTAAAATCACTCGCACTGTATTACTTTTGAAAAAAAGTGGCCGTTGAAAAGAATATAGCACATATAAACCAAAGTTCGAATCCTGGATGGTTTTGTAAGTTAAACATGGTTCGATTTTGAGTGATTCTGAAAATCTCGATTCGAAATTAATTACAAAATGAAAACGGTGGAAAATGATTTGAAAATGGCCTGGCATAAACTAACCATTTGAACAGACCAAGAATCAAAAACAACCTCATACATATGCACAATTTGTAGATGTATATGCAAAATTCGAAAAGAGCTTACAAAGTTGCGAAAAGTCGCGAAAAATTCTATAATTGAAAAAAAAGTTTAAAATTTATAAAAAATCGCTAAAATTTTAAGGAATGAAAATATTTGGAAAAAGCTGCGAAAATTTGCAAAAACTGTCTAATATCTAGGAAATAGCAAAGTCTAATATTTATTAAAAATCGGCAAAACTGTAAAAGTCAAGACTGGCGAAAAATTCACTTCTATCGCGAAAATAGTGAAAATTCGCGAAAAATTGCAAAATTGCAAAGAATCCCTAACACTGCTTAAAAATAGCTCAAATTGTGAGAAATGCCAAAAATTCTGAAAAAATCGCAAAAAATGGCAAAAATTCGCAAGAACTTGCTAATATCGAAAAGATAGAAAAGTCTGAAATTGATTAAAAATCGGTAAATCTCTTATGAAAGCCAAAAAAAAATGAAAAAAATCACTTCTATCGCGAAAATAGCGAAAAGTCGCGAAAAATTGCAATATTGGAAATAAGCCATAAAATTGATTAACAATCGCGAAATTTGTAAGGAGTGCTAAAAAATCTGGAAAAATCGCGATGTTAGAATTGTTTTTTGCGAATTTTGACGAGATTTTGGCATTTCCCATTATTAGTGACTTTTAATGAATTTTAAATAATTTTCGGATACAAGGAAGAAGCCGCTGAGTAACATATGCCGCACAGTAACATATGAGGAATTGCTCCCAAAGGCATATTTTTTTAGTTATTCAACTTATATATTTGTATTTATATGAACAATTATTTTTTCAATTATAATTGTTAGTTGATTTGATTTGGTAGCTGATTTGTTTCACTGTTTCACTGTAGATATTTTAAATTTTTTGTAAACAAACTCTGAACTGATTTTAACCCCACATAAAAAAAGGGTGTTATAAGTTTGTAGTGTGTCTCTGTGTATCTGTGTGTCTGTACAAGTCATCGTACAGCCTAAACGGATTTACCGATTTTAATTCATTTTTTGCGTTTGAAAGCTGACTTGATCGAGAGTGTTCTATAGCTATTTTTTAAGAAAATCGGTTTAGCCGTTTAAAAGATATCACATCTTTTCTAGATGTATCCTCTTGAACCTGCGTGTCTTTGGCACAGTAGCTCCCAAACAGCTGTATTGATTTAGTAAATATTGTTTGAAAGGTGACTTGATCCAAAATCTTGTAACATATGTTTAAAGAAAATCAGTCCAGCCGTTTTGAAGTTATCAACTACTTTCTTCGTGGGTTTGTAAAATGTTTAATTTAATGTTCTTTTATTTATATAAAGTAAAAATACAGTTTATATACAATAGTCTGTTTGTCAGCAAGAAAAGAGTTGTACCTAGTACAACAGGCTATACAAGTTCAATACTGAATTTTTAAAATATTTTTAAAATGAAATATGAAAAAATGTATGTAAACTTTCCTAAATTAACGGAAAAAGAACTTATGAAAAAATTCCTGAGATATAAGTAATTATTTTTCTTTGTACAACAGCTGGCATTCACCAAACTGTCAAGTTAATGCGTACATAAAAAGTTGTTGTATAGTTTTTTTTATATATAGTCTGACACTTTGGTGTAGTCAGCTGATGATCATTTGGACTAATAAGGCCACCAGCAACAAGGCTAATGATAAGCAAATTAAAACATCAATGCATCGTTTGTATTTCCGATCTTTCTTAACATCGGTGTTTTGAAACATCATTGTTTCTAAGAACGATGTTGCATTCTTTAATGCAGATTAAAAAATATTTTGCCTGATTTTAAGTGGGTACGCATTATTCCTTAAAATGTATAAAAATTGCTAATATACGCGAATAAATTCAAAGATATTCAAAGTAAATTTTTACAACAACAAAAAAATCCAAGTTTTCGCATTTTTGCTTTTGACGTACGTTTTTGTACCAATAAAAGAGGAGCTGTCGAACATAATAAGTAAATACACAGTCAAGTGCAGGAATGTATAAGGTTTTATGTGCCCCCAGTTGCTCTTGTGCAGTGTGACCAATTTTATTAGTCTGTGACAATTTCTTGTATTTTTGTACAGTCGATATATGGCAAAGCACGGTGCAATGTATACATTTATTTAACTGTAATTGCACGGAAGTATGATGACTAATATTCCTGCAGAGCATTTCCCTGAGACTTTCGAAAACGGAACTGCTTCCCATAAATGATTTTCCTAGTTCCAGCAAAACGTCACTTGAGTTGCACCCAATTCCACTACAACATTTTAAATTATAGATGAGAATGAGGGACACTTGTATTATGTCTAACATTGGCTGGATTTATAATTAACAATTTTAGAGTTAAGACTTGTATACTTATTGTAAGTCAGTCATTCATCTCCTGGCAATCAGGCAATTAATACCTACCAGTTAATTAATAATGTGTCACCTTCTTTGGGGAAGGGATAGTGTGGAGGTGGTGAAGTGGGGAAGAGATAGAAAGCTTAATTCACTTACAACTCTGCTATTGCGCATTTTTTTAGAGCAGTGTTGCAGCCCATCTGGCGTCAAGCAGAGGCGTCCATTTGTTTAAGCTGTATAGTCATTTATTAGTTCTTTTGCTTCGCCGGCGGTTCTGGTAAAGTGGATTACCATGTGTGATCAGTGCTAAAGTGATCAGTGCTATGCCTTTATCACTTTAACAGTCCAACAACAACACAGCAGTGCACATCAAAAAATTCATGACGTTGTTGGCTTGCCTGAAACAAGTCTTGAGCTCAAGACCACAGGTTTTGTAGTCAAACGCGCAACCATTCAGCCAACAGCACCCTCAAAAAGAAATTAAAAAAACATAAATTTTCTAAAAATTATATATCTTTTGTTCACACATGTATAGAATCACATATTATTGTTCCCCAGTGTAGTTTTTAATTCTTAAATTTTCTTATATAAAAATTCCTTTTTCACTCTTTTTTTATGTTTGATAAAAGAAACAATATTTGAATATAAATTTAGTCATGTTACGAACGGCAAAAGTTTTATTATATATTTTTTTATCTAAAATGATGAAAATTTTTAATATTTCTGTCACGTTCTTAAAGCAAGAATTTATGTTTAACAAGCTCTTCTCTCCCCACCGCAAACAAAATATTAAGTTTTATGGAGTTGGAAGATTTAATTTACATATTTTAATAGCTATTTGTAAGGCTCTAGGCTTAAAGCATACACATATTTTACGGATGGCAAATTGATGAAATTAACTTTCAATAAAAGCTTTGTGGTAAGGGTATGATTAATATTATCATAAAGATATAATTCTCTAAAAGTACGGTCACACTTAACAAATATTTGCCCAAAAATGTCTACTGATGAGTTGATAAAGCACCAACGAAATGCTGCATATAGACAATTGCTTAGACTCCAGCAAATAAATTTCATTTAATTTAATAATTTTGCTTCATAGGCGTTTCATGTTAATTCAACATGATTTAAAATAATCTTGCAGGAAGATTTATCCTTTTGAATTAACTATATTTCATGTTGATTTAGTATTGCAGTACATTCAAATCAAAATGAAGTAATACGAAAAATTATGTTAAATCAAAGTTATTTCGAGTTAAAACAACGTGAGTTTTATACTGAAACAACACTAAGAATCATGTTGAATTATAATTATATCAAGCTGAAACGACATGAGTTTAATGAAGCTATTTTATTAATTATTTTAGGAATAAACAACAACAAGTCACACAACTAAGCACAACAGTGAACTGTAGCAATCAACAAAGCAAATAAAAACTAACACACTTAAACGACAAACTATTTATTGTAAATATAATATGATTTCAAATCATAATTGCGTCATGTTGATTTTACTTTACTTATTTTTTTCTGTGTATATGCTTGTTTAGATCAGAGTGTGCAAACAAACAAAACTTTTCGCAAACATTTCATCCGAAAACACAAACTGTTAAAATATTTTCAATCGTTTCGTACACGAGCAAAACCAAAACAAATACATTTGCAATGACTTATCTGCTTGCTTTAATATCCCGTTTCAATCGTACAACTGCAAACGAAACAAAAGCAAAAATGTATTTTGTTGAATGGTTCATTGTATTTACCATTAATACACTAACAGATTCTCTACTATGATGAACAAATCAATCGGGAAACGTTTGCAAATGTATTTTCTTAAAACTTCTCAATTTTGTTCTCATTCTTTGCTTTTCTAGCTGCGCACATTTAGTGTACACAAGCACAAACAATACATAACTAAATTGGACTAACATTCTCGTTGTTTTTGTTTTGTTTTACACATTGAAAAATACAAAACGAAAGCAAACGTTTAGTTTATTTTCGTGCTCTGGTTTAGATAAGATTTTTTGCTTTCATGACACATATTTTTCACAATGAAACTAGTAAAGGCTGATTTCGCAACAAGTCCAAATTTTCGCGACGAGTGTTCATCAATTTTAATTATGCAGCTCGCATCTTGAAACAGAGAATTTTATGTTTTGGTGTCATTATTTCGATCAATATTCTAACCAGGGAAATATTTCCAAAAACAACGTTGTTCTGTTCTGCCGTGTATGTTGAGAATTTTCTTTATTTCATCGGCAAAATGCCGATGAAACGTTGAGAACAAAGATGGAATAAATTGCTTTATTTGCATTTAAAGTAAAAGAAAAATCTGATCATAAATAGCCTAAATAACACTAGATCACATATTTTCAACTTTTTGCGATCACCTCAAAAATGAAATGTTTTCTAAGATAATTTGGGGTCACTGAACACGAATATGACATTCATATATTTCTCTTAAGAACCGTTTTCGAGATATTCGCAAAAAACCTGTTTTTTTGCAGTTTATAAGGCTATTTCCCAAAATCTGGAGTACTGTTTACTTGAATTGAGCAAATTTGACATTGTTGCATAGATATGCTTTTCCTCTTTCAGTCCATATTTAAAATGTGTTGATCGGATCAAAATTCAATGAGTTACAGGTCTTTAGATTTGACAAAACTTTGTTTTTACACGTTTTTTTTAAATTTACTATTTTAAGACGCTCCAGTAAGGCAAAATAAATTTTTTTAAATTTACTTTAGACTCCTGTCTTAAAGAAAATTTTATTCCAAAGATAGCAAGCTTAAAATTAGTTATATCGGACCAAATATGAGATAGTTAGAACATATTTAGTGAACACATCAAAATTTTAATTTTCATTCCCTGGTCCTAAGGTCAGTACGAGTTTTTGCTTCCATTCCATTACTTTTACTCGTTTGAAAAAGCAAGGTCGACATATCGCATATCAAAGCTACCAAAATTATGTGTAGTTTTCAACACTGTATTCAGAGTTATATAATTTAAATTTTTTTGACAGACTTACGGCAAAACAAGTGGAAAAATGGTGCTATGTGGTGTTTTGTGCACATAAAATTTTTTCTTAATGCTATAAAATCGTTCATTATTGATATTTTCCAATACAATTTTGCAGTTATATAGAAATTTATGTAGCTAATACTCAGCAAGTATAGAAAGCTATGATTTGCTTCTGACAATCATTCGAATTCCTAAGAAAGTTCCAACGAATCTCAAAAATAGGTCGATTTCAGAAGGGTGCATGCCCACCAAAAATTGTAAATTCGATTAAGTTGTTTTTCTAAAATCATGTCTGTGAAGACACTTTTAGATATGTATATAATAATTATTTGATCCTTGAGGAAAAAATGTTATAGAGAAAACAATTATGGTGCTTCTGACAATCATTAGAATTCCTAAGAAAGTTCCAACGAATCTCAAAAATAGGTCGATTTCAGAAGGGTGCTTGCCCACCAAAAATTGTAAATTCGATTAAGTTGATTTCTCTAAAATCATGTCTGTGAAGACACCTTTTACACATGTATATAATTATTATTTGATCCTTGAGAAAACATTTTTATAGAGCAAACAATTAGGGTGCTTTTTTGGGCAAAAATTGTCATAAATTCAAAATATTTCAATTTTTAAATTAAAGATTGTATATTTTCCTACTCTGAAAGAATACTTCCATCAACTATTTGTTTTTACTATTCGAAATTTTGTCATGTAGGCAACAAAGAAATATATGTGACAATCGGTTGTTATTTGGATCCGATATCTTAAAAATGCTGGACCAAGGATTTGAAAAATTTAGAAATTTTAATATGAAAATGAGTATACCTCACTAACTATACAAGATATTTGTTTAACCAAAGACTTTTTAGAACTTTACAAGGCATACAAGGACACAAAAAATGTTTGGAATCGAGTAAGAAACAGACAAGCGTTGAAAAATTTTACATGACCGAAGTGCACTACTTTGCTCTTCATACCTCTGAGCCTGAGAAATATGGGAAGCTCATCTTCCTAAATTAAATAAGAACACTCCTCTGATATCTCCATGTAAAATTTTATACTGATTGGACTAAAGAGTTAGAAATGGTTGATATATTTCCAAAATATTTAATTCTGTCCCACTGGCAAAATGTTTTTTTTATTAAAATTCAAAATCGGATGTTTTCACTAAATCTATTGTAAAAATTCTAAATTTTTGCCCGATGTTAACAATTTTACTTTTTGTACGTTGGGAACAAAATTTTATTTAAGACATGGGTCAAACCAAAAATTTTAAGTTTTTTGTTTGTTTTAACGGAGCATTTCAAAATAGTGAATTTTGAAAAAACTTCAAAAATTTATTTTTTTTCAAATGTAAAGGCTTGTAATTCAGTGAATGTTTATCTGATCAACACAGTAGAGATATGAACAGAAAGAGGAAAAACATATCTATTTTGGAAATATCTTTACAAACTGTAAAAAAACTAGTTTTTCGCGAATATCTCGAAAACGGTTCTTAAGAAAAATAAATTATTGCCATATTCTTGTTTAGCAGCCCCAATTTAGCTTAGAAAACATCTCATTTTTGAGGTGAATTTTTTTGTGAGCCAGTGTAATAAATAGTAAAACACAAAATATAAGATTTTTAGTTTTCATCCGATTTTGGCCCGTTATGGCTTAAAATTTCGAACGGACTATTCAATAAAATTATAAAACTATGGACTTTTTTTTATAATTTGTGGTACAAAACAGCGTCCGAAATGATAACAATTGGTAAGGAACTAGAAAAATTTCATAGAATTTAAAATTTGATCCACTATAACTTGGTAAGTTTTTATCCGATCAGAGCCACTATTCGACGCGTAATTATACACAATGGCCGAAATTATGTTTTTATTTTCCCTTTTTGTGTTTAGCACATTATAATTATTCTAAAAAAATGCACTATAAAATTTAAAACTTCTAAAAATAATAATTTGTAAAGCAGTATTATTAAAAACAATCGATTATTTAAGAAGTATTCTGAGTACATATTAAGAAAAACCATAACCGTATTAAAAATTAAGAAAAAACATTTGTTACCGCTAACCTTGTAATGTTGCTGCGTTTGTGTGCTCCTTTTAAATTTTTTTTTGTTTATGAGAAATAGTTTACGGATCGATTTTCATTTTCTTTTCATTGTTTGAAAGGATAACTCCACCATATATAGACAGATTTTAAACATTTTTTATATGAATTGAATCGGTTATTTTGCCAGAATTGTTAACCGTTTTGTGCTTCTATTTGCGCAAATCTCAATTATTGTTTATGGTTGATGGTTAAAATTAGGGATGTAACGAATACCGATACCGATACCGATATATCGGCGATACTTCAGATTTTCCGATACATCGGTATCGACGATATTTTGCTGTCGATACACCGATACTTTTAAAAAATTTTTCAGATTTTTTTAAGAAATAATTTATTTTTGTTCGATTTTACCGTGAATTAAATTCACTTCGTTATTTTTTAAATCTTATTAATATCAATTTTAAAAATTAATAATATTTTATGCTGTTATTTTGTAAAAAATATTTATTTTTTGTTATTTTTACCATGAATTCAAATTCAAGTCGTTGTTTTTTAAATCTTATTCCAGCAAAAAAAAGATACTCCAAAGAAGTCATGAAAATGTAGAATTCGCGATCTGAAAGTATTGCAAATTTGGATAATTTCTAATTAGTTTTACATATCCTTGCCATTGCAAGAAGTTCTGTTTTTCGATTACCAATCACCGAATTGGAAGCGATGCTAGGACAAATTCCTTTTTCGGTATTCTATAATGATTTTTATGCGAATTTAAACTCAGAACTGTATTTTTATGTAAATTTAAGTGAATAAATATAAACTTAGAAGTCTTTTAATAATTAAGCTATTTAGAAGAATATTAGTTGATAAATGCCCTTTAAAAAATCGATTTTTTTAAAAGCATGGCGGGTATTTTTTTAAAATTATAAAGGAATTAAAAATGTTTACTTGCTTTTGTACTAATTATCTTCATATTTTTAATATAGATTATTTGGAAGCAAAGAAAATGTAGCTTCTTAAAAATTACTTCCATTGTTTTATCAATTTTAAATATTCTCTCTTATAATGTAGTTTTGTATAATAAAAAAATTGCGCTTGAGTTTTGCTAATCTAAACTTTAACTTAATTTCAATATTCGTATCGGAATCGGTATCGGCGATATTTATTTTTAAATATCGGTATCGGTATCGGATCGGCAAAACGGCGTATCGTTACATCCCTAGTTAAAATATATGGAATAGTTAAACCTATAAAAAATAAAAAAATTTCAATAAATTTAATGAATTTTATAACTTAAATTAATAAAAAAAAATTTATGTATTTTTTTAATTATTCTTCAAAAATTTTATTTTTATAAAAATAGTTTATATATAAAAAATGTTTTTCAGATATTTCTTTTTTACCAAAAACTAACCAAATTTATTTTTAGCTTTTAAATATATTTATTGAAAAAATTGAGCATTGAAATGTTAAAACTAAAATTGTTGGTAATTAGTCCAGCCACTGCTAGACAAAATATTTTGCTTCAACGGTTGCTTCTTTAGTTGTCGTACGTCTCTCTTGCTCGGCTGAGAGCAAGAGTGTCTCTCCTTTTTAGCCGAGAGTGCCGAGGGGATTTGGATGCGATTCGAACTTTTTTATATATGTTGTCACATGTTTTGAAAACACAGTAAACATCTAAAACATCTAGCTCTCTATGAATACGCTGGTTTCTGACATACCAACTCAGTAAAAAATTTTCATGTTTTTTGAAGCACTAAAGAAATAAAGCGCTTTTTAATTCGCTTTAAAATATGAGCTATTTCAGACGCTGTTTCATAGCGTCACAACAATGCAGGTTTTGAAGCGAGAAAAGAATTTGCTTTTTACTTATACAAAAGCTTCGTACACAAGCTATACAAAAAAGCTGATTTTATAGTGCTGATCGAAAGCAGGTTTTTAAGCGAGAATGAACAGTAAGTTTATTTGAGTTTCTTGGTGCCGTTTTGCAACAGTGTTTTTGATCGAGTGATTGGTACGTTGGACTTCAAAACTGAAGGTTCTTAGTTTGATACTAGTTGAAGTTAAAATAACAAACATTGAGCAAAAATATGAAATTAATAAAAATAAATAAAGAAACGAAATAAGAAAAATTCAAAATGGCGCCAACGATGCCAATCCACATCGAACCATTTTTGTCATATATTTTCAGTTCTAGTGCTGAAAATGTTGATGATTTTCAGCGCTTCAAAAGCGCTTTTGTGAGCAAAAATGTAGTACTCCAATCCGGGAACTCGCCATACAAAAATCAGCAGCGATATGAGCAGGTTTGTCAGCGCCTACTTTTATTCTATAATAGTAGAAACCTGCTTTATTTGGAAGCAACTTTTTTACTGGGAAGGTGCCACTGTAATCAAACGAAGAATTTTATTCTGTCGCTTTTGGATTTTCTCGATATTTGATACAGAGGCGTTGCCCCATAAATGAATACCATAGCACCGAATTGGTTTTATTATCGTATTGTATATTAGAAGTTTACAGTCTAGAAGAAGTGTAGACTTTCTTCCTATTACCCAATTAAGTTGAACTGCTTTCAATTTCATTTAGGTCAGCTTTGATTCAATGTGGATAGATATTATTATTGATAGAAATAGGCGGGCATGTGTCCATGCACAATGTAAACGTAACATGTACATATTTTTGTTCGTTCATTTTTATTCTCCACTGCTTTATCCATTTTTCCACATGCAATATATATTCTTGTAATTTTGTGGATGCTTCTTGATTGCATGCGTTTACGCTTAGAAAAGCTGTATCATCAGCAAATATTGATGTGTGAATGTAATAGCCTGTAGGCATGTCAGAGCTATATATCAGGTATAATACAGTACCCAAAATGCTACCTTGAGAAACTCCGGCTTTAATCATCTGAGGTGTGCTTATAAAATTGCCTTCCCTGATGACAAATTTTCGTCCAGTTAAATAGCTTTCTAATAGCTTGTGAGTGCTAAGCATGGTATTTTGTTCATCATTTCGTGCGAAGTAAAAAAATTGACACGAACTGCAATATAATAAAAACATTAAATTTGAGTTGCAAATATTGTAATGTTGAAAATTCAGTAAGTAATGGCCATTGTACAATATAAAAATCATATTTTTTACGAAAAATAAGAAAAAGTTTTTACATTAATTGGCTATAGTGTGTTTATTAGGGTTTCGTTTCCGGGCAGTGTCGGGAAAAAATTTCCGGGAAACAGAGCAATTTTTACTTCCCGATCACCGGGAATTTTCGTCGGGAATTAAAATGTACTGGCGACCATTTTGTACAGAACACACTTATTCAATTATTTTATTCTGAAATAATGTTTCAAAAAATTTTTTTAAGTTCTCTTTTCTGAATTATGTAACTACCCTAGAATGAAGATAACATGGCACAACACAAGTCACGTGACTGGCACCCAACAACTAGCAACCTTTTTAAGTTCTGGAACTTCATATGATAGCCACCTGTCACTTTCACATGTCATTGTGATAGCTTATATATCCAAGATTAAGGTATTTGTCCTCTTCTTGTTTCTTTAATATGTACTAGTAAAATTACTGTACTTTAAACAAATATTTTTGATGAGGAAAAAATCTGCTTGTACAGTTACGACATTTTGCTGATATTTTTTTCTAGCTACGAGATTTTTTCATCGCTCACAACTCGAGAAATAGCATTGTTTAATAGATGTCGGGAATTCCCGGGTTCCCGGAAACGCAGGGAATCAAAAACTGTCGGGAATTTGCAAACCCTAGTATTTATAAAAGCTACATTGGCTTATGCCGTCTTTACAGTGTCTCAGTTTTCGTCTGATTTCAAAAGCTAACTTTAAGAATATGACATTTATAACTCACAGTGTATGTCATAGTGCATTTACATATGTGCCATAAAGAGGTTATAAATGATTTATATCCATAAACAGGTTTATGTTCTTGTTTATAACCTGTTTTTCTATACAAATCATAAACAAGTTTGTAATGAGTTTATTAGATAAAATAGTTGTATACAATCTGCTTTCGTGAATTATTTTATTCACAAACCAGTTTTTTTTTACATTTGACTGGCAATACTAAAGAAATAAAAGATATATTCATATTGAGTTTGCCAAAAAAACTCATAAGCTCATAAAATATTGTCAAAGATAAACCTAATAAATGTCAAAAAAGCCAATGCAAATGGCATAGTTTTTTATAGTCGCTTAAAGCTTTAAACCAGTTTTAGCATTGCTAATGTAAATGTACTATTATATGAAAATAGAATAGGTTCTATTTTAAACTGAGCTCAGACGAAAAATTAAAAAGTATACATATATTTGACACAATACTTCACTTTGGGTAATGAAGTCAGATGAAAACTCAGACAGTGTAATGACAGCTTTAGTATAAGAAAGTTATAATACATACATATGTATGTATGTACATTAGGGTGGCCTTTAACAAACAGTGTAATGACAGCTTTAGTATAAGAAAGTTATAATACATACATATGTATGTATGTACATTAGGGTGGCCTTTAACAAAAAAAAAATGTGATTTTTGCCAGTCTCACCCCCAGTTTGGTGAATTTGGTAAAAAAAAAAATCAACCAGCAAAAATTTCAGGTAAATCGGTTGGGGGTAAGACGTGCCGCAAGCCCGCTCAAATTAGGGGAAAACCATAAAATTTTGCTTTCTTCCCTCATAACTTCCAAAATATAAATTTCACAAAAAAGTTTTACAGAAGAAAAATGTTGCTTGTGAAGCTTTCAACATTTGATTAACTAACAACTTTTTTGTAGAAATAAATATAAAATTTTCTAGCAACATTAGCCTATTTTAATGTTTCATTCGTCCTCCCAGATCATGGTAACTAAAACACAAATTTACAAGGTTTTGGAATAGAAGAACTAAACATGGTTTCTTATGTACATAATTTCAGCTCTTGAATTCAAATCTGCATTCAGTTTATATTTTTTTGGTTCTAGTTTTCGAGATATACGTTTTTTTCAAAAATGAAACATTTACACAGCAAAAGCTAACATAACTGGATAACGGGTTGCCCTATTCCTTCGAAACAAAAAACCTCATTCGACAACAATATTATCGTTAGGTTACATGAATGCTGTTTTTTAATGTGCTCATTAGTTTTAGAGATATCGTAGAACTTGTCGAAAAAAATTTTTTTTATCAAGATTTTTATTTTTAAGACATTCACAAAAAATTTAAAAAAATATAATTGAAAATTTAGGTGTATTTTGTGTTTGAATTATAGCAAACTATACTTCAAACAAAACAAGCCATATTTCACCAAAATCCATCCACAACTTTAGATTTTATTCACAATTAGATATGCAAAAAATTAGAAGCGAACAAAAAATGTTTTAATTAATTTACAGTTAAAAGAAATGTTAACACAACTGGAGAACGGCTTGTCCTATACATTTACAACAAAAAATCAAAAGTCGACAACAATATTACCTTTAAGTCGCACCAGTACCATTTTTTTCTGCTCAGTAGTTTCAGATATATCTCATAACGGCTATAAATTCTTTAATTTTTCCCGAAAAGTTAATTTTAAAATCGGCACGTATTAAATTGCGCTGTCTTTTACACTTTTATTTTTCACAAACACGTTTTTTATTTATTTTCTACATTTTAATTTAATATATTTCATTTTCAACATCAAAATTTGAAAGAAAATTATAAAATATGAAATAAAATTTTTTTAAAACACATGCCATTCATGTGTAAAATTTTATGAATTTTTTTGTTTGAAAATTTGCAGTAAAATTTTATGCAAGCATAAAATAATATGAAATATGAAAAATAGGACTGATATGGCACCACTTTGAATTGCCCAATTATAAATATTTTCATTTTCGTACAAATTCTGTGAGAGACTTGAATAATCAATGTTTGTGTGTTTTCTTTTTATGCATTTACGATTTTTGCAGTTTTCCTGTTTCTTTTCGCTTGATAATAATCTGCTCTGCCATTCGGACGGCATAAGGGCTTTGCTATACTAATGGAACTTATGAGTTTCTATTTCTGTTTCTCTTTGTTGTGTTGGTTCAGATGTTTCGGTTGTCCCCTTCTTATCTGAAGGCTACCAACAGGAGTTAATACTTAAAATTGGATTTGTATCGAGCTCGTCACATATAATTTAAATGAATTTGACCATGGAGTTCTGTTTGAAATGCATGAGTTCGATCCAATTATATTGCAAATAATTTTTGTCGCCTAAAAAAATAATTGTGTAGCTTATATTAATTTTATTATACTTTTGAATATGTTTTGTAATACTCCCACGCCAGATAGTTTATCATTTCGGGTTTACAATGATTTATTTAGGATATCTTATTATGAGCATATAATCATCATTGTTATTGTATTATCTGGTGTGATAAAGGAAATGGCATGTGGCCAATTTCCAGCTCAACAAGTTGGCGCTTAAGACTTTGGTTCTCTGCCAATTGGCCAATAATAAATAAAACAACATCTTAAAAAGATGTTTGGCATTAAATAATTTTTCTATACTCTCAAGTGTGTGTTTTTATTACTGCACTTTGTCAAGTTTGAGGTACTGTTTGTTCATTAAGCGGAAAAATGACACAAAATAAATATTTATGCAGACAATTTGTATTAAATAGAAATAAAAAACTTAAATACATAGTTTCCGATAACGAGAGAAAAATAGTTTTAAATTCCAAAGAAGAGCGTGTAAAAAAGCTTGATTCATTAAGGAATACTTAAAAAAATTTATAAAAACTTTTGTTTTTTAATTTGATGTGAGTAATATATGAACTGAAATGGTTCCCAATCGAAAGTGATTAAATTTCGTAACATTATAAAGTATTAGACACAAGACAATATTCCAAGAATCAAGGGAAAATGAAATTTAATTAATTCAAATCCAACCAAAACTAAGTTGTTTTCAGAAGCCGCTGACAGGGCAGAGTTAGTTGCGGCTTTCGAAAACAAGTTTTTTCTTTGATCTTTGCAATATTTTTACTATTTTAGTTTTCTTGCGCCCATAGATAATATGTATTTAAAAATTTATTGAAAAATATATCGATAATAAAAATATCGATATTTTGATATATATCGATATATTTGCCAGCATGATTTTTCATATAAAGTGCCAAACTGTTTTTAAAAATAAAACAGATAATTTAAGTAAAGTGCGACTTTGACTCGCACACGAAGGGTTCCGTACGAATACACAAATGTATATCCCTTTTTGTTTTTGCCCCGTTTGACATTTTGGCAGTTTTTTCGTTGTGCTTTCTTGTTTAATTTTAGTTTTTTTTAAAGTATTTTTCGATGTTTTTTGGGTTTTTTTCGTTTTAGCGCTTTTCGTGATTTTTTTTTTATTTTTTTCTGGCGATTTGTCGTTTTTTTGCATTTTTTTGGGTTTTTTGCCGATTTGTTTAGTTTCGGCGATTTTTTGGTTATGACATTTATTTAACGTTTTCACTTTCTGACGATATTTTTAGTTTTAGCGATTTTTTTTAGTTGTGGCGATTTTTCAGTTTTGGCGCTTTTTTCGTTTTTGGGGTTTTTTTCGGTTTTTGTGGTTTTTTAGTTTTAGCTTTTTTTTTTGTTTTGAAACATTTTTCGTTTTGACGATTTTTTTTTTTGGTTTTTGGCGTTTGGTTAGTTTTGGTTTTTGCGTTTTTTTCGTTTGTGTGTTTTTTTTTCATTTTTTTGCGATTTTTTAATTTCTTGATGATTTATTTAGTTTTTGCGATTTTTCGTTTTGAAGACTTTT
Source organism: Panzeria rudis (assembly GCA_956483635.1). Taxonomy (NCBI): domain Eukaryota; kingdom Metazoa; phylum Arthropoda; class Insecta; order Diptera; family Tachinidae; genus Panzeria; species Panzeria rudis. The sequence continues at coordinate 87,897,498 of OY101448.1, read as the reverse complement.
TACATATTTGACGTTTTTTGGCGATCTTTTTAATTTTGGTGAAATATTGCGTCCTAGCGATTTTTTTTAATTTTGGCGCTTTTTTTCCTTTAAGCGCTTTTTTCATTTTTGCGTTTTTTCGTTTTGAAACTTTTTTTAATTTTGGATTTTTTAGTTTTAGCGTGTTTTAAAATTTCAAGATTTTACATCTTACGGTTTCTAAGATACAGCACATTTTCTCTATTACATAGTCAAAATTACAATAACTAATAGAATACCCTTTAGGTTTTATTGTTTTAAATATCGGTCTTAATTGGTGTAGTCTATTCTACAGACTACACCAATTAGCACTCACTTTGAAAATTTAAAGTGTCTATATATAAGTGTCTGTATATTACATTAGTATTTCAACATGTTGCGTTGCTCGCTTTCGAACACCCTTTCATTTTTAACTGTCATGTATTTGTTGTTGTAGCGGCCGAAGTTTTACGTATTCTGTGACAATTTCAGGTTCGTAGCTCTTACGGTTCCGAAGATAGAGCAGATTGTCTAAATTACATAGTAAAATTACATTGACTGATATAACACTCTTTAATTTTTATTGTTTTAAATATCGGTCTTAATTGGTGTAGTCTATTCTACAGACTACACCAATTAACACGAACTTTGAAAATTTAAAGTGTCTATATATAAGTGTCTGCATATTACATTAGTATTTCAACATTGTTCGTTGCTCGCCTTAGAACACCCTTTAATTTTTAGCTGTCATTTCTACATATTCTGTGAAAATTTCAGGTCCATAGCTCTTACGGTTCCCGAGAAAACATTACATTAGTATTTCAACATTTTTCATTGCTCGCTTTAGAACACCCTTTAATTTTTAACTGTCATATATTTGGTGTTGTAGCGGCAAAAGCTCTACTTATCCTGTGAAAATTTCAGGTCCGAGAAAACAGCCTGTGACAGACAGACGGACGGACAGCGTAGCGGAAACAATAGGGTTCCTTTACACTTTTGGTGTATCGGAACCCTAAAAAAGTACTATTCTTATAAATATTTAATCTGAAAAGATTTAATTTCCAACATCCATCATGGAATGTACATCAGCAAAATTATACTTAAAGAACGATACTTTTCGAATATACAAAAAATTATAAATAAAACAATAGATTTTGTTAGTAATATTCTATTTGATGAAGATTGTGTCGAAATTTTTTAAAAAACTGCACGAAAAACAAAACCAAATCAAAAATATCGAATTTGACACTCTCGATATATTTTGAAAAATGTCAATATATCTACATATATATTACAATTAAAAACATGGGCGATATATATCGATATATTTTTAAAAAAATATCGTTATATTGAATTTTTTGGCCATAAGTCTATGTCCATATGAGTCAAATTTTGCTTCTGCAACTTTCTTAAATTTTCTTTTGAAGTTGCATTCGTGTCCATATAATGAAATTCTTGCTGCTGTTTTTTTACATAGCATTTGTTGTTGCTTAATATTACGAAGAAGAAAACAAAAGAGAGTTGCATGTACATGAAGCAGTGTACCCCTTCCCTATCTTCACACCTCTCTCTCCAATAAACTCAAAAGTTGCGCCGGAAAAGTTGACTCGTATGGACATAGACTAACTGGTAGATACCAAAACAGAGTTTGTGTACTATAATTATACAACAGCATCGACAGTGTCTTGGGTTTCCTTGAAACCTAAATAAATAATGTTTTAATTAAAGTGTATTTGTGTACAATCTTTTTTTTCGTTATTTGAATAATTATTATTTACAACTGTATCTCATTACTATGGCACTCTCCAAGCATATCAGGTAGCAGCTAGATTGTTCTAATAAAGTGTAATTTATCATTGTCTTGTCTTCAAAATTTAATTCATTATTTTACATCTTTCCGAATAAGAAAAGCAATTATTATTTCATAAGAAGTTGTGACCTCTTTTTGAAATTGATACAACGTTATGACTTTTTCATTTAAACAGTTTTTATTCAATTAAAATCTACACAATTCCTTCGAATTTCATAAAAAGGTATGACGTTATATTTTTTGTATGAATACAATACCATCTGCTATAGCATTATTTCAAATTATGTATAACTGAAAATAATTGCAATTAATTTGCTTTTTAGCACAGAGCAAGTGTCAAAAACGAATAAATTCTTGCAATTGTTATCTCTGGAAGATGTCGCATTATGCGGTAATTGGATTCTAGCCAAATGAATTAAATTATAGACCTGTTGATCGACAATTTTGGTAAAATGCCAAGAAATATAAAGGAAAACTTAAATTTGACAAACTGCAGTAGTAGCATGCGTTATGATTTGTAAATGTTAATCCAAAAAATTAAGACTTAAATTAGACAATGGTTGTGGCATGGTTGCGATAATAATTTCATGTTTTCTGAAGTAATCTATGGTTGTGGAAAATAAGATCTTATCTAAAAAAAGGTTTATTTGTTGCGGGCCTATATGTCTATGTCTATATGCCTGTATTTCATTGGTGCTTTACAAAATCATGAAAAGTTTCAAACCTCTTATATTATGCACAAACTTTCAAAAATCCTTTGGTAATTTAGAAATGATTTTTAAAAATCACAATAGAATAAGCATACTACACAGAAAAAAAACACGTTGTACTTAATTCAAGTATTTCCTACTTACTTTGATTACGAGTCGTACTAAAAAATTTAAATACGAATAACACTAAAATGTACTTAAGTCAATCCGAAAACGGGATAATCACGTACAAATCTTGAATCAATAAAAAGATTCTTAAATTGTATACAAAAATTCTTATTTTAAGTACTAATATTAGTATAACCCTTTTACACAGTCGTAGTGTGTTGGTATTTGTTTGCTTATTGAAAGCCCCAATCGCATGGTGGGCTTATGTTGTTATTTTGTTGTTGCTTATTCTGTTTGTTCGTGCAGTGCCGACTAATACCCTACAAACGTCGTATTACATGCTGCTGATTTATACAAGATTTTAGCTGTCGTCCTTTTAATACTGAGTTAGCTCAGTGGGCGTTGGTTTACAAACATGATGAGCTAAGTTCAATACTAGGAATGAACAAAAATAAATTTTAAATTAAAACAAGTAATTAAAATTTTTTAATTTACAAACATAAATTTTCAAGTCTGTTCCAGGATTAAATAAGTAAAAGTTAGCCTGATTCGGGATTGATTCAAGTACATGGCGGGATTGATTAAAGTATGCAATTATATCTGATACAAGTACGCGGAGTAGCAACAGTGATTTGTGGCTATCATCAAGCAAACAAACACCAACAAAGTACGAGTACGACTGTGTATAAAGTTTATAAACGTATTCGTACTTAAAATAAGAATTTTTTACATGAATAAGCCCTAATCAGGCTAAAATTAAGTATTGAATATTCCGACTTGAATCAAACTTTCTGTACTTGGGTTGAGAAAAACCGGGATTACCGTACTTTTGACACCACTTGGGATTAATTTAAGTACGGACGGATTGATTTTTCTTTTCTGTGTAGGCTTAGAAAGCTATACAAAAGACAACAAACAATTTATATTCGATATGAATCTATTTTGTTTTTAAAATAAAATTTTAAGAATATCTCAAATAAAAACTTAATAACTACATATTCCTCTTTTGCTGCAAGACCGGCATAAGTCAAAAAAATCGATTTTGCAGTAAACGCTTTTAAAGTTTCCAAGTGACTCCCACCTTACACAGAAAAGAGGAAATCCTATAATTACAAAATAAACCAATTCAGTGTAATATATTTAACATATCCATAAAGGAAAATCAACACCAAGTAGCCATTTATGGTTTTTTCCTGAATAAGAACTAACTCTTCTTTGCATTATGACGTTATTGTTGCAAAAATATATTCAATAGAGTATCATGAGTTATAATGTGTCGTCATTGTTGAGAAAAAAAATAATAAGTTCGTATTAATACATTTTATTTTCAGTCTTTTGAACTTAAAATATACTTATTATGTACTTATGAATATCATAAAAAACACAAAATAAATGTAATTCATAGAAACAGTCTTTTGAACTTAAAATATAAAGAAACTCTTCAACATCTTTTCATCTTAAGATATAATTCGCAAACGAAAAATGTTAATTTTCTACTTTAAGTAATTAAAAAATAATAACTAATTACCAAAATATATTGGTAACGAAACTCTGACTATGAAATATTTACAAATTATCATAAACTGGTTTATACAAATTTGGAATAAGTTTTTTTTTTAATCAACTCATTAATATCGCTTATCTTATTTTCTGGTATAGGAACCTGGTTTGGTATGAAAGTCTTTGTTTAAAGAAATCGCTTTTGCTTGCATATTTTTTTTAATACCAATCGCTTCCTTGAACTTTTCGTCAGCGTAAGCGGTCTTATAAAAAACAGAATTTGATGATACTCGTTGAACTCGAATTGTTTTTAGTAGCGACAGTTTCAAATCTGCCATATTTAATGGACCGATGTCATTTGCCAGTATTTCTAAATCTAAAAAATCCTCAAAATATAGCTCGTTAACATTAAATGAGTCTCCTTTTTTCTTTGCCGATCGGATTATTGATACAAATCCTTCAGTTGTATAAATGGGACCACTTTTAAGCATACGCTTGGTTTGTCTCTCGATTAAGGAATGAGCTGAATCGCCATCATTTCGTGTATGACCTTTGATAAGTTACTTGTGGGTGATTGATTTTATACCCAAATAGCGCACGTTATAAATATGCTTCTTACGGTTTTGCTTCCTTCAATAAAGGTTTTGGATGTGTTTGCGCTTGTGTAAATGACATAAAATTTTTTGTATTTTATCTACGAATTCCTTAATTCCAGCTTTTAATTTAGGATCATGTTTTTTCTGTTTCCCGTGTTTACCTCTTTGGTCGGGTTCTAATATTTGGTTAGCGAGTTTTTGATGTTTATCCAATACGGTTCTAATTGATCGATCGGTGATAGCCAGGGTGTTTTTAAAAAACAGTTTGCAAACTCGCACAGCCTCATCACCTTGTTTGAAAAAAAAAACGCATTATTATTTTGGCGAGGCCCTCTGGTTCCCCCAATACACATGTACCGGTATCTGGGCTCAATTTTTTGCATACATTTATCGATATATTGTCTTTGCTTTTCTATGTCACCAAGGGCCCAGTATAAGCTAAACAAATGTTTTCGTTCTTCATCAGTAAAATTTTTGTAACATTCGAGATTACAAGTCTCGGTACATGGTGTTTTTATTTGTCTTGCAGGTTTAACTTTTTTCATCAGCGTATGTGATTCATACTCCATTCCACTATTAATTTTATTTTTAATGTTGTTTCTCTTCTATTTTTCTGGCTGTTTTGCTCTTTTTTCCCCTTTTTCAATGGACTATTTGGAATTATGGAAGAACTTACCATTTTTGAAGTTGAAGTGCCAGGTTGTGAATCACCGAGAGATGGTGTCGCGTAAGAAATCGATGTGCTATCAACACTTTGCTGCACAACTGTACTAGCGGTGTCACGCGGACAATTCTCCAAAAGTGGGCGGAATACAGTCGTAACCGTTAAATTTTTCATCGTTGCTATCCTCGCTATCACTTTCTTGCTGCGGTGATTTTGGGCAGTATGTTACATCAGCCATGGAGTCGTCACAGTCTTCCGAAAAAGAGGATGATCGGAATAAAGTCGAAGTTGAAGTTGACGATGAGGATTTGCTGCTCTTGGAGTTTGACATTTTAAAATAAGCTAAAACAACAACTTTTATTATTGTGATCGTGCGTTTTATTCATATATAGCTATAGTCTTTTATCAGCAATAGCGTCATATTTTGTGTTAGTGAGAGCTATTTATTGTTACTGTAAATAACGCTATGTTCAACAACGACACATTTTGTTATAATGTAAAAGGCTGACTGTTTAATAATTATTCTTTTATATGTAATAACGTCATAACACGAAATACTTAACTTGAAGGTTACACGTTCAAGTTTTGTTTAAATTTTTGTTTCAAGTTTCAATACATTCACACTTTTTTACTAACACACTCACATAATTGGAAATTGACTGCCAACTTGATTTCAATTTTGCTTTCAAGATTTGTTTCAATTTTTCGTTCAATTTAAACAGCTGATCTCTATTATTGTAAGTAAATTACAGAAAGACTCGGCTATAACGAACTTTGTGCAAACAGCAAAAAAAAAACGCTCTATGACAAGTTCGTAATAAGCGTAGTTCGATTCAAACAAGAACTCGTTAACTACGAATTCGCTATTACGAATTATTTTTGTATGATAATGGCAACCGAAACGTCGGCACTTTAGACTTAGATCGGTACAACCGAGAATTAGTTTTAACCGGGTTTTACTATTTCGTTGTTGATTCCTTGACGACGGCATCTTGAAAACAAAATTGACTATCAAGTTGCGTACAGCCTACGTCATAGCGTCAATTTAAAGTAGTTTTAACAAGCAATACGTGTGATCAACTTGAAAGCAATTTCTTGAACGTGTAACTGCAGAGTAAGTTGACGATAGTATTTTTATCAACAAGAACGTCATATTTTGTAATATACCAAGTTTGAATTAATCAGCATAGTCATAACTCAAATTAGCCTCTGTTTGAGAAAGCCAAACGACGGCAGCAGTGGCACAACTGCGATATGTCGCTCTTACGTATAAAAAAAGTTGAAACAGATGAAATGAAATAACGGCATATTCTATTCTCAAGCGGAGTGTATACGAGATATTCATATCAGTTTTTTACACAACATGAAGTATGATATAACGAACAATTCTGCACCATTAACTCAAAAATCACGTTTTTTGATTTATGCAGGTTATGCAGCAAATGAGCGATATGTTCTTATTTTTTTATTTTTTTACACTATGTGACAAAATCGAAAAAGTGGAAAATACTTTTGGAAAGGCCTAGTGTATGTTGTAGGCATACTTGAGTAGATGATTTTGTCATTTTTAGAAATTCGATTAAACCCTCAAAATTCAAAGTTATCAATGAAATACGATTTTTTGGGACTTCACGGACAAAAAAGATTTTCACTGCGTTATTTCTACACCGATTTTTGATTTCTCGACGGTGTCGGGTAGAGGAGGACGTGAGTTTTCCGTGTGTATTTAAAAGGTTTAATTTTTTTTAGCTAATATGGATGTATTATCAAAAGAAAATATCTTTTTTATTTTTTTCAGATTTTTTCAAGTTTGGAGTGTTTTTTGCAATACTTTTTCGAAACTATACTAAGTATTGCATTTCCTTAAGAAGTGTATCTTAAAACAAGCTTAAAATTATAAACATCGGTTTCGAATTGGCAAAGTTAAATTTTTTTTAGCAAGATTTCACTACAAAATAGTACATTTAAAACATTCTCACTGCATTATGGAGCTGCTCACAAAATAAATTTTAATATAAGATATTGCTTGCAAAGATGTGCAGGTTACGAATTAATGACCCGACCCAAGAGTAGACAAAAAAGAAACACACCGCATGTGAAAAACTTTAGAAGTCATAACTTTCGCAAAACTGAATCGATTTGGAAAATTTTATATTTTTTAGCTTTGGCAAAAAAAGATAATGTACAAAAGTAATTATAGCCTACAAATGCGAAAAAATAGCTAAATAAGCGAAATTAAATTTTGCACTTAAATATCTTTTAAATTATAATAACTAGTATAATATAATGACTACCCAGTAAAAAATTTTCATGTTTTTAAAGCACTAAAGAAATAAAGCGCTTCATAATTCGCTTTAAAATATGATCTTGTTCAGAAGCTGATTTCATAGCGTCACAACAATGCAGGTTTTGAAGCCAGAAAAGTATTTGCTTTTTACTTATACAAAAGCTTCGTACACAAGCTATACAAAAAAGCTGATTTTATAGTGCTGATCCAAAGCAGGTTTTTAAGCGAGAATGAAGAGTAAGTTTATTTGAGTTTCTTTGTGCCGTTTTGCAACAGTGTTTTTGGTCGAGTGATTGGTACGTTGGACTTCAAACCTAATGTTCTTAGTTCGATACTAGTTGAAGTTAAGATAACAATCATTGAGTAAAAATATGAAATTAATAAAAATAAATAAAGAAATGAAATAAGAAAAATTCAAAATGGCGTTAACGACGCCAATCCACATCAAACCATTTTTTCATATATTTTCAGTTTAGTGCTGAAAATGTTGATGATTTTCAGCGCTTCAAAAGCGCTTTTGTGAGCAAAAATGTAGTACTCCAATCCGGGATCTCGCCATACAAAAATAGCAGGTTTGTCAGCGCTAGTTTTATTCCATAATAGTAGAAACCTGCTTTATTGGAAGCAATTTTTTTACTGGGTATAATGGTCATGTTTTTTCTTCGAACTTTTAAGCAGAATTAAAACGTAGAAATATTTTCAAAATCGGTCGAGATTTGCAAACGTTGTAAGACTTTTAAAGTTTTCCACATTCGATGTGCTTAAGTTTTGCCCACAGCACATCTTTGCAAGCAATATCGTGAAGTATAGCTCCTTATCTATTGATATGTCAAGCTTCAAATAAATCTGATGAGTAGTTTAGAAGCTATGTATTATTTACCATTTATATTGTGAGCAGCTCCACAATGCACTGGGAATGTCTTGCATGCAATATTTTATATTGAAATTTTGTTAAGAAAAATAGTAACTTTTACAATTCCCAACAGATTCTTATAATTTTGGGCTTATTTTAATCGGTATACACTTCTTAAGAAAATGAAAAGCTGAGTAAGGTTTCAAACAAAGTGTTGCAAAAAAAAAACGCCAAACTTAAAAAAATCCGAAAAAAATATTAAAAAAATCTTTTGATAATATTTCCACGAAATGTTAGCCAATATAAAATATTTAATATACATACACACGGAAAGCTTAGGTCCTTTTCTATTGGACACCGTTTAAAAATTGAAAATCGGTGCAGAAAGAACGCAATAACATTTTTTTGTCCGTGAAGTTCCAAAAAATCGTTTTTTATCGATAAATTTTGATTTTGAGGCTGTAAACGAATTTCTAAAATAAAAAAATTATCTACTCAAGTCGGCCTATAATCTACACTAGGTCATTTGAGAAGTATATTTTCACTGTCACATAATGTTATATAACGATAGACATAAAAAGTTATTTAACGATAAAAATTGCAACCTGGTTGCATTCAACAATATAATTGTACTAAGAAAAAAAATCGTATTGCAATAAAAGTTTTATTATTACACTGCCTCACAAAATTTTATTTTTGGAATGTTTAAATTTTCTAATGCATTTTTTATGATAATTGGGATGTGCTAAATAAATAAATAAATACAAATTTTATTTTGGCTATTGTCCAGATATCGGTATTGGAAGGCAATTTAAAGAATTAACTTTTAACGTGCATAGCATATCCTAAACAAATGCATTACCAAAGTTTAAACATTCCAGTGTAGTAAGTAAAGTGTAATAATGTCCATACTTTTTTCTCTGCTTTCATCAAGTCCAATTTAGCAAGTACGTTAGGAATATAATATGGAATTTTAATATGGAAGTTTTCACAGAAAAGTCCCCATTTTGTGACATTATGTCATCAAGCATATAAGCTTTTATTTTTGAGCCACGCTGTTAGATTTTTTCCATTTCTGTGGAAATGCCCATATGTTAATTTTTATCCGCCAATGACAACGTCATGTGAAAGTTGTAAGCGTCTTTCATCTAAAATGTTAGAACTAGAGCGTTTCCTACTAATAGCGTAACTATTTTTGTGACGGGCTCTCTCTGCTCTGCTTAATGTGTGATATAATTTTCATTTTTTTAACATATGAAATCAAAAAGGCGTATGAAATCAAAGAAGCCGTAAGTTACAAAAAATTCAAAACCGACTTCTTGATTGATTATGATGCACCATATCAATATATGTATGTACATGCTCGCGTAAAATTTTTCACTCCTCTAAGTAAAATCGTCGACTTTATTAACAAAACTCCAAAAGCCGCAAGAGCAAATACAAAAAATTTATACAAAATACGTGTTGCCGAGCATGATCGCATGTTTTTAAAAAATTTGGATATTTTGGTTTGCCTTCGAGCCATCCAACGTGTGTAATTGCTTGTTCGTCCAACACACATATAAGTGATGAAACAAAAACAAAGCCTATAATTAAAACAACAACCGAAACGACAAATTCTCATTAATATTATTAAAATTTGTCCTTTTCGTTTTATTTTTCTTCACTCAAATCAAATGTTTTGTTTAAAAAAATAATGAAAATTTATGAAAATATGGTAACTTTTTTGTGATAGTGAGACTTTTAAAACAAAAGCAAATGAAAATACGTTCTCAAAATAAAATGAATTATATTTCAAAACTGATACAGTCGACGTTTTAAAACTGTAAATTTGTATGAAAAAAAAAACACGTTGCGCCGGAGTTCTGTTTCATCGTTAAATCTGTATTTCATAAAAAAAAATTTTAAACAGAAAATATGGTAACTGGCGAGCGGAAGTTTTAAAAAAAATTCATTGAATTCCATGAAAGTGTGCCCGAGCTGTGGCACATAAAAAGCGATGTTTTCCACAACAGAAATTTAAAAAATATGAAATAGAAATAATTTTATAGGAATTTTTATTAAAAAAAATAAATGTTTAACAAAAATTTAATTCAAAAAAATTAAATTTAAAAAGTAAAATATAAATTTAACAAAAAATTTTTCTTCTTTCTTGTTTACATTAATTTTCTTAAACTCGCATATAACCAATGCATCTAAATACAAATGCGCCATGCACTATTTCGAAGCGTCCGTCCTGTTTGAAAATTTATTTATACTGATGTTTGCTAACATGCTCTACAATGTAACAGCTCACGAACGAGGAACATGCTTGACAACATGTTCGCTGTCTAATAGCCACTTAAATTAAGTAACAAACACAAGAGTTTTTCTGTGTTAAATCAACAAATCGAAAAGCTAGCATACCACGGAGTTTTTTAATTTTGTGGTTTATTTTTCATTTTATGCAGATTTTTGCTTCTGCTGTTAAATATTTTTAATGTAAATTATACATTTTTTGATTTCACATGACGATATGTTAGTATTATAGTCTCACTAACAGTCGGTTACTGTTTCTTATAAGACTGTATCGATTCCAAATTTATACGTCAGTCGAATAAATATTTCGCGTGCTAAAATCAGTCATATCGACTTCAAATAATTGTTTTTTTTGTAGCTATCGAAAAGAACAATAAAAATACAACATGGTGAAAAGGTGCGAAAAAAGGTAACATCTTGCATCTGTGTTTAAATTCATTACAAATTATCTAAATTTGCACCACTTTCGGATAAAAATCTCTGAATCTTATTGATGTCCTTCAATGTTAATTTTTTGCTGAGACTTTACTTTATAATTAAAAAAAAAGTTGTAATAATTGTACACAATTATTTATTGAATTTAAATTGTTACTTATATTTGTCTTTTAAAACCCTTTGACTATGTATAAATTCTTATTTACAATGTGCTTCAAAGCAATTTGTATAAAACCATAAATTTACTTCGGTGTTGGGTTAAATTGCAAAAATATTTAAATTAATTACTTTATAAATTAGATGAACTGATGCAGACTACAAGTTTTGTACACATACATACATAGATACAAAATATTTACCCAGCGGCGAAGTAGTAAGCAGGCCTTCTGGAAACCCTTATTTGCCAGACACAAGGCCTTATCACCCCATTCCATACTCATATATTTTTTCAAAAACGCGATGTTCTAGCCAGATATGCCTTCTGCGTTCCCTTCTTCAACAGGCCTTCTTAAGCAGGCGGTTAACAATTTTGTTGCTACCAGAATTCGAATTTGCGCACTCATTTGGCACATTGCGGAGCGTAGTGGCAAAAAAGAGCATTAGGTAATATTTTTTTTTTCGTCTAGCGCTTTGCTCTGCGCATAAAGGAGCAAAAACAGCAGAGCTGCGCTGCGTTTTTTCGTACTCTGGTTGCTACAAACGTAGTATGTGCGCAAAATGTGTATGTATACATACACATAGTAAAAAACAACCTATGTAGAACGGATTAGGTAGGCCTTCCTGCGAAGGCAAGCAAGCATGAGTACTGGATCTAAAAAAGGTCTAGGAAGATCTTACAGAAGGCCTTATAAATGAAGGCCACCAACAGTTGCAGCTGGATATCTTCTACATACAGATACATACATTTCAATACATTACCTGTCGGAAAATCACTACTCGACTACAAAAATAATCACCTTATAGTTAACTTTTCTTAGACTAACTAAAAGCTAACTACAATGTAATCCAGGATGAAATCCAGAAAATTAATTCTTAAGTTGAGTAAATAATCCGATTTGGTGAGAGCCAACAACTTTACTCGCAGCTATTTTGAAAATCATTTCAAGTTTATATTAACTTTTTGCTGTTATTATTTTACATGGTACCTTAGCTGGATGGTCAGCGTATTGACTCCAACACTTGTAATACAAAGTTCGATCTCCAGCAAAATCTTTTTGTAAATATACTAACTACTAGGTGACTTAAATAAAGTCAACTTTAAGTTAGTTGATAAGTACTGCAGAGTGAGAGAATCGACTACCGCCTAGGACATCATAATGTTAAAATAGTTAGTTGTTTCCATTGGAAAGTAATCCAAGTGTCAGTCAGAGCTAGTTGCGAAGTAGTTAGCTTAAAGTTAACTTAAACTTAACTACGTTTCCGACAGGGTTTATTCTCCAGATAAGGATTATGTTCGTTTAAATCCGTGTGTCAGTGTCATAAATTGTTGTCGTGCTGTGGAAAATTAATAAATATGTAGTTTTTGAAAATGTAGAAGAGCTTTTAATGAAATTGATAACATTAATATTGAAATGAATGGAAAGTTTATAGTTTAAGTTTTCTGCTGAACCTCTATCAATTAAATTACATGAATTAAATGCCATTTGAATATCAAATATGTAAAAAATACATACGCGAACGTTAATAATGAAATGGATTTTTATAAGAAAATAAATACCAAATATTTTAAATAAATACATGAACGTAACTAATAAATTGATTACCATAAGAACTGAATATATATGAACTAGAGAGTGGGGAATATTAATGTGCTGAAATAGCTGGGCAGTACTTAGCATCCGTTGCACAGTGATTTGGTCCCATGTAACGATGGAACAAAAAAGAAGTAGCTATCACAGGTTTTTGAAAATTGGTATGCTTTAGTTAAGAAAATTACGGTTTCTTGGAGAAATCGGCCGAAGGCCCGTGGGTTAAAAAATTAAATATTATTTTAGCCACATATCGCTTGTTTGCTGCAGCAACGTGATAACCTAAGAAAACATGTTTTTTTTGACTAAATAATGCAGAAATAATCGTCATATCTTTTAATTTTTTAAATTTATAATCGCACTTTTTTTCTCAAAATTAATATTTTACATAAATAATAATAATTGTTTTTAAACACATATTGTAACGTCATATCGTTCTTATAAAAAATTTCGAACAAATATCTTACGTGCTCAACTTTTGATGGAAGAACAGGGGTGCCAGATGATTTTGACAAAAAATCGGCATATTTTCCAAATAAAATCGGCATTATCGGCACTTCAATTTTAAAAAATCGGCAAATTCAAAATACCCATTTTAAGTACAATAAACCATATTTTTATTAACAAAAAATAACAAAACAGAGCAATTCAGCATTAACTAATGTTTATAACATATTAAATAACATAAAAATCAATGAAAATAAAATAGAAAAAGAAATTTGAATTGAATTGTTGACAAGAAAGCGAAACTCTTTGTCTGAGGAAATTCTAAAAGCTTTGCCGAAATGTCTCAAAGAAATCTGTAGACAATGTCAGAAAAATGTCTGACAAAACATCACAAAATATCTGACAAAATTTGGAGCTAAATTTTTAAATTTATCAGAAATATTGTAATAATACTCTCACATAGAATCAGAATGTTGTAAGACCTCTTTGACTCTTCTCATGCAGCTTATCAGAAAAGATTTACCCATATTTAATAAGTTTAAAAATTCAAACATTTATGCGCAAACTCTAAAGATAAAAATGAGAACTATCACAAGAACTAAAATCAGACAATGTGCAGAAGTGGCTGCTAAAACTGGTTGATTGTCTAGATTGTTTCAGATTTTAACTGACGTTAGACATGTCAGCAAAAAAGTTTCTGGGTAATTGTGAACAAACCTAACCCTTTTTCTCTTTAGTAAAAGCGTTGACTGATTAAAAGTTACCCAAAATTAATAAACTATAATAAAACAAACAAAGATACCCTAAGTGTTAAGTGGTTATCAAAAAAATCGGCATTTTTGGAGCAAAAATCGGCAAATCGGCACTTTGATAATTTTTAGGCAAAAAATCGGAAAATGCCGATAAATCAGCAAATATGGCAGGCCTGTGGAAGAATAAAATTTTCTTTTCTCATTAAGTTGTGTGTAAATTCTTGCAGCAAATGAGCCATATGCAAACAAATAATAACGAAATTTCTTACATATAAAACACAACAAAGCAACAACCTATATATTAATATTGCAAATGCAATTGCCACAAGCACTCCAGCTTCATCGATATATTCTCCGTAACATTTAATTAAGACAATATCTGTGTCGTTTTATCATAACATTTTAAGTCAAGTTAAGTCAAAGTCATATTATGGTTCACTCCGTTTTCAAATACCGCGATTTTCGAAAAAGTTATCAAATCGTGATAACTCAACTTTGAGCTTCAAGAACGCCATGTGGGGATACAGACAAAAATCTGATATTTTCAGAAAATATAGGCCAGTACTTCGTTACTACGTCCACTTAGTGCCGTTTTGATATTTCCGCTATATTAAGAACAATTTTTATAAAAAATAATGGGTCAAAAAACTAATGTGGGGGATACAGATAGGTTAGGTTTGGTTGGGAAGGGTAGTGCTATGCCGCACATCCACTCGGAGACCCAGTTGGATCCATTGTGATTCCCTTCTATTCATACCCCCTATTAAAACCCAGAAAAGGAGCATCCTGCTATCCGCCATTCGACCACCTTATTCCCATAATGAACCCCCTGATATCCTCAAGTTCACACTTCGCGATATCACTAATGCTTTCATGGAAACGTTTGCCAAGCCACCTAAGCCTGTGTCGTTGCAGCCTCGGGCAATGGCAGATAACATGCTCAATAGTTTCTGGTTCCTCCTCGTCATCGCACATCCTACAAAAATCTGGAGTGACAATCTCCCCAATGCTTGTCCTCGCCCTAACCGAGCAGTGACCAGTCAATGCGCCTATTAAGACCCCCATCACCTTCCTATTCATGCTCAGTAACAGTTCGGATCCGCCTAAGTCAAGCTTTGGCCACATGGCCCTCGAGACTCTACAATCCTCCCTGCTCCCCCATGAACGGTTGGCCCTATTCGACACCCAGTCTCTGACCTCCCTATAGTAATGACCGATCGGTACTTTAACCGATCTATCATACAATTCCACATCTAACGCTGACCCTAATCTTACCAGCTCATCAGCTGTCTCATTTCCCTCAACATTGCAGTGGCCAGGAACCCAACATAATCTAACACTATATTTGCCCATGAGCAAGATGAGGGCTCTCCTGCAGTCACTAACTAGCTTCGATCTGACACAGTGTCCCTTCAATGCTTTTAGCGCCGCCTGACTGTTGACGTAGAAGGTTACCTCCTCGCCCTCAGTCATATCTGTGGCCACTATCTCCGTGGCCCTGAGGATCGCCAGGATCTCAGCTTCGAAAATGCTACACTCGTTCGGTAGCCTAAAAGACCTACGAATGTCCGTCCCCAAAATATAGACACCAGCTCCCGTGCCTGTTTCCATTTTGGACCCGTCCGTGAAAACCGCACATCCCTCATAAAGCCTATCAGATTCGACCCAAAAGTCCCTATGCGGAATCACTAATGAGGGTGTCCTCCCAAAATCAATTTCAGCAATCTTAGAGTCCGTGAACCCATGAGTTATGGGGACCCCCCACTAAAACTGATCTCATTTAGGATTGCTGTGTGACCTGTTACTCCTGTCCTTACCAACCCTTCCTCTAGTAGTCTTAGGAGACTCCTTGCTGCCGCTCTCATTACAAAATCCTCTATGGGAAGCAGATGAAAAATGACATCCAAGGCAGCTTGAGGTGTGCTGCTCCTCTGGGCTCCTGTGATGCCCAGAGAGGCGCACGTCTGCACCTTAGCAAGTAATCTCCTATGACTCTCTTTCCTCAACGCCTCCCACCACACCAAACAGCCATAGGAAACAACCGGCCTGACAACAGTTGTGTAAATCCAGTTTATCACCTTCGGTTGCTGACCCCAGTTCCTTCCAACGGAGTTCCTGCATGCGTAGTAGGCATTTAAACCTTTCTTTAGCCTTTAGTGTTAGTTAGTGTTCCTCATCCATGAAAGTTTACTATCCAAGATGACACCCAAGTATTTGGCCTCCTTTGCTAGCCCTAGTTCTACTCCTCCAATCCTAGGCAGTACAAAACTGTCTACTTTGTATTTCCTGGTAAAGAGAACTAACTCAGTATTCTCTGGGTTGACCCCCAGTCCCTTACTACTAGCCCAGGAAGATAGTTCGTCAAGCGCCGACTGCATGACTTCACTGATAGTGAGAAGAAATTTTCCCGTTACCATTAAAACCACGTCGTGCGCATAGGCGACTATCTTCCGGCAGCTCCTGTCGAAACGCCTAAGAGTTTCATTCATCGCCAGCAGCCACAGTAGGAGTGATAGAACTCCTCCTTGTGGCGTGCCCCTAGTCGCCAATTTCCTCAGGTTCACGCCTCCCATACCTGAATTGATAATTCAGCTGCTAAGCATGAGAGTTATCCACTCCACCAGAAAGTTGCTAATACCGAGCAGCTCTAACAACTCCCTAATAGCCTCTATACTAATATTGTTAAAGGCTCCTTCAATATCCAGGAACGCAGCCAAGGTATAATCTTTATGCTGCAATCCCCGCTCAATAACACTAACCACATCATGAAGCGCGCTCTCCACAGATCTGCCTTTTAAATAGGCATGCTGAGCACCACTGATGACGCGCGTATCAATCGTGTTTCTAAGATGCAGGTCGATCAGTCGCTCCAGTGTCTTCAAAAGAAAAGACAAAGACTGATCGGCCTAAAGTCCTTCGGCTTTGAGTGGCTCGTCTTACCCGCCTTGGGTATGAAGATGACCCTAACCTCTCTCCAGCCTTCGGGTATAAACCTTCTAAACAAGCATATCCTGAAGATTTTCACCAGAGACATTAGTACGCGCTCCGGGACATTCTGCAGCATGGCCGGAAAAACACCATCGGGTCCCGGTGACTTATAGGGCCCAAAAGTGTTTATTGCCCATGCTGCCCTTTCCAATGTCACTATGTCGTCTATTGTCTCACCTAACTGTGGTACCGCCAATGAGTCGAACTTAGCGCCAGCCGCTACCTCGTTTCTTACTTCTCTACAGCCAGGAAAGTGTGTGTCCATAAGCACAGATAAGGTCTCAGAGCTGGATTCCGTCTATGAGCCATCCACTCTTTGAATATGCCCAGGGGCCTTAGGGTCCCTGGCCAGTACTCGCCGAAACCTCGATAGCTCATTGACGGAATCGATCTCCTCACAGTATTTCCTCCATGAGGCCCTTTTCGCCCTCTTTAGATCTCCCTTGTACCTGTTGTACAACACTTTATGGCTGTTCCAGTCCTCCATCCTGCCCGTGAGTTTCGCCCTATTGAACAGCCTCCTTACCGAGGACCGCAGATCCCTCAGATCCTTGGTCCACCACGAAGGCTGCTCCCTATTACCTCGATAAACCAAAGGACAGGATAGCTCATAACTTTCTATGCTCCACCTCCTTTTCAACTCCCCTTTGTGTCTCTACACCGCGCAGAGTGTCTCTTGCTCTAATGTCAACGGTGGCCGTGGATATAGATAAAAATCTGAACATTTTAAAATATATATCCTATACTTTGTCCGTTATGTGCACTAAGTGACAATCTGTTATTTCCATTTGTTTACAAGATATGATTTTAATATATACATATGTAGTATTCAGACTTTAACAATTTAACAATTTTTGAAAGACCTTTTGCAAAACTTGGTGGAAAATTTTATTATGGTGGTGTCTTGTGCATATTATGTTTTTTGTAAATGCCATAATAACGTGGATTATTGATAATTTCGAATGAAATTATGCAGCTATATAGTAATTCATAACTGGAAGAAAAAAGTAGTAAGTTTTGCCTCTGGGAACCCCGAAACTGCCAAAGAAATTCCATAAAATCCCAAAAATAAGATTTTCAGTATTTTAGCTGTGTTTTTCTTATTTTTCGCCGGTCGCCAATAATTTTTTGGGAAATATTTAAGGGCACATTAGGAATCAAAATGATTTAATACCCTTTTTGATTACAGCTTTGCGATTTGAGAAAACGCGCCTTAAAACTGACATTTGCAATAAAAATAGGCCTATTTTGAAAAGCTCTGGCTAATTCAATAACGAAAATTAAAAAAAAATTTTGCTGATATCTGCTTTATAGTATTACCTCTCAAATATGTGTAAATATGGTGAAAGTTTTATTGCAGAAAACTTTTATAATTACGAAATAATTAACGCACTTTTTTCAGAAAAAAAACGGGTAAAAATCGATTTTTTCAAAATTTTAATTGAAACTGCGTATAACTTTTTACTGAGTAGCTATTTTTCAACACAATTTTGTTACAATCAGCCTGTTCATAGAATCCAATTCGGATTGGTTTGCGTTCATGAAATCCGTTTGTACTTGGATTTGCGAAATTTCCGTTGAGAAATGGAATTAATTGTTCATGATTTGGAGTTCAGGAGCCCTTTAATTTATGCATTTATCAGGTAGAAAAATTTTTTCCAAGCCTCTAATTACTAAATACGCAACTTAGTAAACGATATTTTGAGTTCTAAACAAAAATAAACACTTTTTGAACAAAGCAATTTCGTTTAGTTTTCATGAACGCATTCAAAATTCGAATTGGAATAAAATTCCGTTTCCAATCCAATCCCGTATCGGATCCTGTGAACGGCACAATAGTGGAGTTCATTGTTTGATGCAAATGGTCTTGCGAAAGTGCAAATGCAAAATATCGCAGCTTTTGTCTCAAATCCAACAACAAAATACCCTAAATTTCTTAAAAAAGCTACAATATTTTGCATTCGCATTTTCGCAACACCATTTGCATCAAACAATGAACACCGCTAATAATTTTGTTAGTAATAAAAAAAAGGGTTTGCAAACGGAAAAGATTTTACTTCCCCGTTAGAAGAGATGTGGACCAAGGTGGGTAACAAAGTTAGAGTTAAAATTGTTTTTTATCGAATATCTCCTAAACTGTAAGCTGAAACCCATAAATGTAGTAGAATTTTTTTAACTCTTAGATATGGAAATCTATGTGCAAAAGCTCTTTTTTATCAGATCAATAAAACATCAGCATAGGTCTAATTTTTTTTGAAGCTCGAGGTGACCCACTTCGGGGTCTTGTGGCTCCGCCCACTTTAGAGTCGAAACTCCAAAGTTAAGCTGAAAAATATTTCTTTAAATGCTGCATGAAATTTCATAAGAATTGAACTGCGTGTTTAGAAACTGCACATTTATTTATATTTTTTTCCAAAATCCCCCACTGTGTGTCGACAGTGTTTAACCGACTTCAAAAAAGAAGAATGTTATCAATTCGTTTGTATTTTTTTAACTTTTTTTTTTGTACACGCATAACTCTGGCATTTGTGAAACGATTTTCGAAACTTTTTTTGTTGGAAAGGGTTTGCCTGCAGTTTGGTTCCATAATTTTTTCGAAGGGGGAAATTTGCTCCCCCTATGATCTGTCATATGTAAGCCGATTATCAAAATTCTTTTTTTGTGTGAAAGGGCTTGCCTGCATTTTGGTCCAATAATTTTTTTTTCAAAAAGCGGAGGGGGAATTTTGCTCCCCTCATGCATAACTCTGTCAGTTGTGAACCGATTTTCAAAATTCTGGTTATGTTTGAAAGGGTTTGCTAGAAGTTTGGTCCCATAAATTTTTCGAAAATGGGAGGGGAAAATTTGCTACCCACATGCAAACCTTTCTTATGTGTGAATCGATTATCAAAATTCCTGTTTTGTTTGCAAGGGTTTGCTGAAAGTTTGGCCCCATAACTCTTTTCGAAAATGGGAGGGGGAAGTTCACTCCACCCATGTATAACTCTGTCATTTGTGAACCGATTTTCAAAAATTCATTTTGTTTTAAAATCAGGGGGGAAATGTGCTCTAACACCCCCTTGCGGGTTGTTTGCAGATTGTTGTGCGGCATTCCCCCTTCACCCCGAAATATTGGTTTCTTGCATAGCTCCTCTAGCTATGGACCGATTGTTTGAAAAGGTTTGCTTGGAGTTTGGTCGCATAATTTTTCTACCAAAATCGATGGGGAAAGCCTCCACCCAAAATATTTATTATCGCACAACTCCCCCATTTATATACCGATTCTTAAAATTGTTTATATGAAAGTATTTCGCTCTTTGTATTGAAGTCGGTTTTTTACCAGAATTATTAGAAACAAAAATCTTAAAAATATATTAATAATAATTGAGGGGCTTAAAACCACAGAGATACAAGTGCAAAAAACAAAATTCTGAGTAATTGAGCTTCAAAGTTTTTTGTTCCTAGACATTTTATACCTAATATTTTTGGTTTCTAGTACATAGCGTTTTTTAGGTCATCCTACAGGTCTGAATTTTTTTATAGTGATAGATATTAGTATTATGTGTTGATTAGAGTCCTTCAATTACAATAAAAATTACTACACAAGTTACTAGCTATGTAGCCAACATTAAAAATTTAGTTTTTGGCAGATTTTTTGTCCGATTTTTTAAAAACAATAAACTTTTTTTAATTAAAGTATTTTAAAGTAGTGTACCAAATATCAAAACTCTTCGACAACTCCTTCTATTTTTGCCCCATCGTTATATGGGATCAAAGCACTGTGCTTAGCAGCGTTGTCTGAAAACCCCATCTCGCATATAACACTTTTAAAGCATTTTCCAAAAAAGTTGGCATTGTTTTTTAGCATATTATCCAGCCAAAATTACCGCCTGCCGGAAGCAGATTCGTAAAAGCTTCAGAATTACATGATATTTTTTAATAAGACCAGCACTCAAGAGCTGGCCTCTACTCATGCAATGCATTGTACAACAATTAGAAAATTGGTTATGGGAAGGAAGATAGAGGGATTAGTGCTTATGGACATTTGGTTTAAGCTTTCCAACATTGAAAGTGACAGGAAAGAACTCTACAGGTAGTTTATTCCGAACTGCTTGGCCAAAAATTTTCTCTGCTGGTCTTGAACCTGCTGTTATCATTGACTATTTGATTAAGCAGAATGATAAAGAGTATATCGTCATATAAAATGCAAAAGGGCCAATATACATTTTAAAAAATTTTTCAGGAAAGGTAAGAAACTGAATAAAAAGCCAACTGTTGTGGTTATAAAAATTTCGTTTTCAGAATAGTTTCATTAATTCAGACTTACTTTATTAATTATACTACCAAGAAAAATTTGTTTTTATATACACAATAATTTGCTTTTTATTAAGTTTTGTATCTCTCCTGAAACATTTTTAAAAACGTAGATAGGCCCTTTTGCATTTTGTATGACGATATACAATGTTGAGGCTATGAATTACGCTAATGCATTTACAGCTGGTATGATTGATCAAAGATTGTTACTAGATCGCGATTAAGTGAATCATTAATGTTTTGCCTCAGACCCCAATCTACGATGGTCTTGGTCTATTACTGAATGAATATGAACGGCAGATGGTGCTGTCAATACGGTAGGAGAAAGAACGATGCCTTGCGGTACCCCTGAATTAATCTTGAACTCGTTTTATAAGATCTCATCTATAACAACTCGTATAGTGTGATCTCTGAGAAAGCCCGATATGAATCGAGAGAAGTTATTACCGACACCGTCAGCGTAGAAGAGCACTTTTTTAACAACAGTGCTGGAATACTATCCGGCCCAGAAGACTCATTTATGTCGAGATCCGCTAAAACATTTTAAGCTACACTCGGTCGAGCAGTGTTTGATTGCTTTCCGACAAGTGAGAATTGCTGGCAAATAGTTCAGCCGGAAAGTTAGCTTTATCAGTGAGGATCAGTGAGGATTTGGTCAAGTTACGGGACTGATTCCTGAGTGACATGGCGGTCTTATTGGAGGGAGCAATTAACATTATTTAGATACTATTTGGTAGGTCTTAGATCGAGCCATATCGAAGTTTTTCAGTGACATTTACTACAATAATAGACCGAGTACTAACTGAATTGACTGAAAATTAAGACCACACATCACGAAAATGGTTAATATGTAACCATTTACACGATATGATTTTTTCACCATTCACTACTCCATGTTCTTGGTAACACTCCCATTTTCTCAAGTCTTAGGACTAGTACGTTTGGATCATTTGTTACCAAATTTTCCGCAGGGCTTATACGAAGATTATGTGCAATTAAGTAAACTATCTTCACTATCTTCAACGGTGGTACTAAATTTTCAGTGCAGTATAATATCAAGACAAGTAGTCACATCGCAGTGATCAATGAACAATTAAGTTACGTTGTTGCTAAAATATGTCAATATTGGTCTCATAATAGTAGTGAGGGACCATTATATCAATCTTGGCCTTAAACCCCCACAGGACTAGTTAATATCATCCTAGCACATCGTTAGGCGAAATAGTCCACGTTTGCTCCATGCATTTAGGTTACCTTAACAGCGCTCCTTACGTTGAATACACCCAATCTTTTTAGTATATAATTCTGGCCAAAAAAAACCTACCGCAATACAAAGAGTGAAATACTTTCATGTAAACAATTTTGAAAATCGGTATATAAATGGAGGATTTTTGCGATAATAAATATTTTGGGTGGAGGCTTCCCCCATAGATTTTCGTAGAAAAAGTATGCGACCAAATTCCAAGCAAACCCTTTCAAACAATCGGTCCATAAATAGAGGAGCTATGCGATAACCAATATTTCGGGGCGGCATTCCCACACAGATTTTCGAAAAAAATTATGGTACTAACCCGCAAGAGGGGCTGTTGGAGCATATTCCACCCCACCTTGATTTTTGGAAAAATACTGGGGAACAAAACTGCAGTCAAACCCTTTTAAACAAAAAAAAAACAATTTTCAAAATCGGATCATAAATGACAGAGTTATACATGGGGGGAGCGAATTTCCCCCTCCCATTTTAGAAGAAAAATTATGGCACCAAACTGCTGCTAACCCTTTCAAACAAAACAGGAATTTAGAAAATCGGCTTACAAATGAAAAAAATTATGCATGGGGTGAGAGAATTTCCCCCTCCCATTTTCGTAAAAATTATAGGACCAAACTGCAGGCAAAGCCTTTCAAACAAAACAAGAATTTTGAAAATCGATTCACAAATGACAGAGTTATGCATGACGGAGCAAATTTCCCCGCGATTTTCGAAAAAAATTATGGAACCAACTTTTGGCAAACCCTTTCAGACAAAACAAAAATTTTGAAAATCGTTTCTGAAAGGGTTTGCCAAAATGCATAACTCTGTCACTTGTGAACCGATTTTCAAAATTCCTTTTTGTTGAAAAGGGTTTGCCTGCAGGTTGGTCCCATAATTTTTTTTTCGAAAATCGGAGGGGGAAATTGGCTCCCCTCATGCATAACGTGTACAAACATAAAATAATTAAAAAGAAGATGCAGTCATTGACAACTGCCGACAGTGAAAACTTAAAACTAATAAATCTCTGTTTTTAAAATGTTTATTCTGGTTTTCATATACTATTAGAGGCCGTTTCGGACGATAATGCAAGTATTAATGTTTTTAAGCAAAATGCAACACTTACATGATAAATTGGTATTGTTTTTTGAACATTTTCAAACAACAAGTAGATCAGGGAAGCATTTTCTTCAAAAGTATTAATACTTGTATTATAGTCTGAAACGGCCCTAGCTGTTTGCCTCGACTTCCACCGCGTAGGGTACTTAATAGCTTTCATGTTAGGAGTACGCTTCTCCATAATCTTAGTCATCCAGCCTTATTCTTCTTGCTTGCGCACATTACTTTTAAAGTAACATACACAAAATTTGAGGACTGTCACTATTGCAGCTTCCCAGATGTAGGATAACTAAACATTTTTTTGCATGAGGGGTACCCTTCTCCCCGCTCCTATCCCACATTATTTAAGAAGTAACCTATACAAAATTTTAGGATTCTAACTATTGCAGTTGTCTAGATATGGGACAACAAATTTTTTTAGCATGTCGGTGATGCCAAAATGAAACATTTTACCCATAGAAAAAATTAAATATTTTATTCGTAGAAACAAATTGCCTAACATGCCTATAGAAGTTTTCAGTTCAAAAACACACACTAATTGATAAGCTTCTCTTTTGCTCTTTAATATGTTCTTAATAAAATTCAATAAACAGTTTTGGAAAGTCAAAGTTTCGCTTAGATTGTAGGATGTAACGTTAACCTTTTACACTTTATACTTAAAATCATTAAACAATTTATTACAACTTTATGACACGTGGCTAAATAAAACAAACTTATTTAATTTGATTTTCTACTATTGTTTTTTTTTTTGTTTCCTTCACATCCTGCACTCAACCAAAAACAACAAAATTTTTTTTTTGAATTGGAACTGAATAAAGAAACAGTGTATGTATGTATGTAACATGTGCATGTGAAAGGCTAATATAATATGTATGATTGTATACATCTCACATAACTAAAAGGTAAAACGGTTCCTGAAAATGTAACAGAAAGAAATACACATGAATCTACCAAATTACAGACAGAGGAAAGGAAAAAACAATATATCGATTTATAGATACATCCAATTACGTACTTTTTTCCTCGTTGTTGTTTTTTTACACACATACATACATGCATACACAGAAAGAAAAACGCCGCACTAAATTAAAGTATTTTCAACTTACTTTGAGTATTCTTAAATTGTGTACAAAAATTCTTATTTTATGTACTACTATTAGTATAAACTTTTTACACAGTCATAATGTGTTGGTATTTGTTTGCTTGTTGATACCCTGAAGGAAGCTAGGTGCCAAGTGTCTCCAAGTCACCACTTTTGTCGACAAGCTTGCTGACTTTTTGGTGACATTGTCAACGAATCGTCTGCACTTTTTATTTTGCCCTTGATGGGAAGAGAAGTTTTTGATAGCTACAAGACGATTTTTTATTGTCTGATTTTGTTGTATTGAAAATAAATGCTGCTGCACGCAAAACTAAAAATTTTCATAAAAAATCCAATATGTGTTGACTAAAATCATTAAAAAAAGCATTAGTGAATCTCTGGAGCCAATGTCTGAATGTGGTCCTATAAGAATCACCTAGTCTATAGTAAGTCAACATTTCCGAGATCACTAGTACAATCTCAATGACAAGTACATCCTAAATGTCTATAGCGGAGAACATTTCCTGGGGTACAATTAGTCAGTAGTACTGGGGACAAAGTCAATAGTGAATCAGTACAGTTTTACTATCGACGTTTCCTTCAGGGTAGCCTCAGTCGCATGTTGTGCTTATGTTGTTGTCTTGTTGTTGGTTATTCTGTTTGTTCGTTCAGTGCCGACTAATAGCCTACAAACGTCGTATTTCATGCTGCTGGCTTATACTGGATTTTAGCTGTCGTTCTTTCTATATTGAGTTAGCTGAGTGGTCTAAGGCTTTGGTTTACGTTGGTTGATGAGTTAAGTTCAATACTAGGAAGCAACAAAAATAAATTTTAAATTAAAACAAATCAGTGTTCGGAAATAAGCCGAACGTTATTTTGTGTACTGTATACACAAGCAGAAACGATATCTATTTTTTAATGTTTGTGTATATTTACACAACCCGATCACAACACATAACGATTTTTTAATGCAAGTAACAAACATTATTCCTGTCGGATTTTTATTAGCTAGGTCAAAATATAGTTGACTTCTTGCTAATTTATTTACAACTGGCTTCTGGACTAAATCACAAATTATGCAGATGTGAATCAGTTGTTTTTTGTACAACTGGCTTCTTTCCGATACGTATTGACCTAACTTGTAGCTAACTTCAAACTTATGCAGAGTTTAATGAGTGGTTTTTGTAGAACTAATTTCTTCTCGATAAGTTTTGAAATAACTTTTAGTTAACGCAAACCTTATGCAGAGATGAATTAGTTGTTTTTAAACAACGTTGTATAAACTTATCTCGGTATCACTTTGAGTTAGCTAAAAGTTAGTTCAAAGCTTATCGAAAAAATGCCAGTACCGACTTTTATATTTAAACTCATTCTGTGTCGTCTATAATTTATGTGGTGCGTTACCAAAGGGGTAAGCATGATGGCTGACAAGCAAGCGACCACGGTTCGACACCCAATCTTGTCACTAAAAAAGAATTTAAGTTTGTTCCCCATTTAAGTTGACTCAAAAATGTTTATCATTAATTAGTAAAATCATATCTAACTCAAAGCACCCTCTTTTTCATGCGCCACAAGCTCACTCATAACGAGCTAACTTGTGGTTAGCTGAAACTTATGCAGGGCGAGTGAATACTGACTTATTCTGATGACATTACGTTGAAAAACTGAATAGCGGTTAACATGGAAAATGAGTTAGCTTTTGAGTCAGCTGCCACTCATATCTGATTAACTATGAGTTAGATTTAAGTTAACTCAAATTCCGACAGGGATGTAGCGTTTTGTTTTCCTTACATACATACATTATACATATCTTATTCAAATAACATTCTTTCCAGGTTGGCCATGTCTTTCAGACATCTTGCAAGACCGATGCATGACTATGTTAAAGCGTCGATGACCTGTTGGTGACAGCTCAAACAGACCAGTGAAGAAATTTTTGAACAAATGGCCGCTAAGTTCATATATGACAACAAGTGACAACATCCTCATTTTTTTGCTTGTTTTTTTTTACATGTGTCCTACAATAACAATTTGAGGAATTTGTCGCTCAGAGAGTATTTCATACAAGAAGTTTTATAAGACATTGTAACAGAACTTTTCATCAGCTCAATTTCGCTCAACTTTAGCAAGCAGGAATGTATCAAAATGATTCGAACTGGTGACAGACTGAGCGGCAATGTCCACAAGAAGTTCATTTGGCTAGTTGGCAGGACCAGTTGAGTAGTTTTTCTTTTACCCATTATTTGAGTACGGTTTCTGTTAGATTGTCTTAAAAGAAACTATAATCGACAAATATCGTGAATGACAAATATCGCAATTTCTTTAAGTAGTCGTTGATGAAATTGTCCTCTAGACGAGTTGGCCAACCGGGTTGTTTTCTTTTGTTTTTTGTAATTTTTTTTTTGAACACATGCTGTTCATAAATATTAAATTAACTAAACATATCAAAATTTGTACAAATATGTTTCTCTCTACTATTGGCATTGAAAATTTTCGTATGAAAATGCAAAAATTTAAACACGTTCAATTTGTTTTACAAACATTTGCTGAAATGAAAATTAATTCGCTCCGGAAATGTGCAATGAATTTTTATTGTTTAGAAATGCAAAGAAACTCCCAAATGATTTTCGCCTTAGAGAATTTTAAAATGTCATTATGAATGTTATTAAAGTGTTTGATTTTTATTATTTTTAATAATTGGCATAATTCCTGTGCGGATACAAAAGTATTTTATAGTGTTGAGATTTGTACAACAAATCCTTTTGAGTGTTTTTTTTTCATGACAATTGAGGAGTCTTGTTAAATGTACTCAATTCGAACCTACTTGTGCCGCTTGAATAAAATTTCAAGAAGAAGTGTGATTTGAAATTATATATCGTCATAGAAAACGCAAGAAGCCCTATCTTACATCTTAAAAGTTTTACAGGAGAAGCATAAAACTTGTTTAAATGAAAAATATATTGACAATTGGTGCAAAATTTTACAATAAATATATAAATTTGTAGGTCCTCTTTTACTTATCGCGACCTCATTGCTGGTTTAGCTCATATGCCAAAAAGTCGGAATGGAGAAAAACGATACAAAAACTTTACATGAACTTTTCTCAAAATATACACGTTATAATTTTTTTTGTATTTTCACCACTGCTTCCGTCATATGTTAAGAAGAAAAATGTAAATTTTCGTGAACTTTCATGAATGCATTTAAAAGTTAATATGTTTTTACTGAAAATAAAAAATCTTGTTTTGTGCTGCATTAGCCACTTTTTTATTTTATTTTTTAAAAGTTATTTTTTGTGCTGCATGTGTATACTAACAGCTGTGTATTGAGTAACTTGTTATTGAGATGAAATTTTGTACTGTTTATGAAAAATAAGTGTATATATGTTATTAGAAAATATATTTACATGGAATAAAAAGTAAATATTGATGAAGCTTGGTATTTTACTTGATTTAAAATTGTCAATATATTTTTCATTTAAGCAATTTTATGATTCTTCTATAAAATTTTTAAAATGTTAGAAAGGCCATATAATAATTCTGGCAAAAAAAACCGACTTCAGTTTTTTTATTTTTATTTTAGTTAACGTTTTTGGTCTATATTTTTAATTATGGAGAACAAAACACGTCGCTCCAATTTGGAGCATCTAGCAACAACAGGTAATTAAAAATACTGTTACATTTACGTGATTTGGCTTAACCTTGTAGGGATTTTATGTTGTTTACAAAGACTTGACAAAATTTTTAAATCTAATTCGGTCGAGAGCCATGGTTTTTATCTGGGGCCATGTCAATCCTTTTGCTGATAATTCCATTTCTACCGACCTGCGCCATGTTATGCGTGGACGACCTCTGCTTCCCTGTGGATTCCATTGGAAACTGTTTTCCTCAGAGTGTGACCGATCCATCTCCATTTCCGTTGCATTATCTCGGTGTTTACGAACATCATATTACATTTCTGTAGTAATTCCTGATTACTAATACGTACAGCCCAAAAAATTTTAAGGATACGTCTCATGCATTTATTCAGGAAGACCTACAGTCTATAGGAAATTCTATGCGTTACCTTCCAGGTCTCACTGCCGTAAAGTAGTACTGATTTCACACTTGTTTTCAAGATTTTTAATTTGTGCTTTACCGACAATTGTGAGGACTTCCATACTCGTCCGAGGGAAGCATAAGTGTGCCGCGCTTTGTTAGTGCGGTTCGTAACATCATCATCTGCACCACCGTCTTTGCTAATTATGCTACCTAGATAAAGGAATTTATCTACCTCTTCGATGACGTTTCCGTTCAGTGTTATAGGGCTGGAATTGTTTGTCGAAATCTCCATAACTTTAGTTTTTCGGAGATTTATTTTCAATCCTACTTTCTTGCTGTTCTCATGAAGTCTGTTAATTTTTTCTTGTATACCCCTTATTGAGTGCGACATCAAACATATGTCATCTGCATAATTTAGTTGCCATTGTATATCTTCTCTTGCCTCAGAGTTCGTGTTAGCCATAACGCTGTCCAGCACCAACAGGAATAACAGTGGTAACAAAACACATCCCTGTCTAACTCCGCTGAGTACCTCAAATTCATCGCTCTCATGACCTTTAAAGCGTGCTTTGCATGTCGCTCTTTGGTAAAGCATACGTATTATATGGATGATTTTTTCTGGAACTCCAATGTTGCTGAGACAACCCCAAATTGCGTCTCGATCTATAGTGTC
Organism: Panzeria rudis; assembly: GCA_956483635.1. Lineage (NCBI taxonomy): Eukaryota > Metazoa > Arthropoda > Insecta > Diptera > Tachinidae > Panzeria > Panzeria rudis. The sequence continues at coordinate 87,867,853 of OY101448.1, read as the reverse complement.
AAATGCTCGCTCAAAATCTACGAATATTAGGTATAGCGGGGAGTTCCATTCAGTAGATTGTTCGACAATTATTCTCAATGAATTTATATGGTCAATGCATGAACGATTTTGTCTGAAGCCAGCTTGTTCTTTGCGTAGGTTTCGTTCCACTATCGGTGAAATGCGGTCCAGTACCAAGAAGGCCATAATTTTCTGGATTGTGTTGAGGAGTGTTATACCTCTCCAGTTTTTTCAATCAGTAAGATCTCCTTTCTTCGGTATCGTTACAATTACGCCCTCTTTCCAGTCGAAGGGGATATTTCCAGAGTCCCAGGCCGCTTTGATTAGGGCAAGATGTGCTCAGCCAGTGGTGGGGCCGGTCCAGATGCTTTGTTATTTTTTAATTTAGGAATGGCGCTTGTGACCTCTAGTAGGGATGGTGCTGTGGTTAGAACATCTCTTCTAGCATTCCTACGTGGATGGTAGACTATAGAGTTTGGGTTTTCGTTTACCTGTCCCTCCCATTTTCGAAAAGAATTATGTGGCTAAGCTGCTAGCAAACTCTTTCAAATAAAAAAAATTTTGAAAATCGGTTCACACATGACTGAGCTATGCAAGGGGGGTGGGGTGGAACAAATTTCCCTTTCCGCTTTTCGACGAAAAATTATGGGACTTATCTGTAGGCACAGCCTTTTCAACAAAAAAAAAGAATTTTTGAAATCGGTTCACAAATGACGGAGTTATGCGTGTACAATAGGGTGATCGACTCGGCTTTTCAGCCGGGTTTTTCCGCAATACGGTTGTCGGTTTTTCAAAATGTTGATTTTTCGAATGTCGAATAGTCCGGTTTTTTTAAATTAAAAAACCGGCCCAGTCAAATATTTTCCGATTCGTATATTTTATTAGTTTTTACTATATTAAAACTTGACGAACTTTTCCTAAGTATTTTTGTTCAAGAGCATTTACTGAAGCATGCAATTAAGGTGAAGTAATTTTATAAGATGGTAGCAGGGGCGAATTAAATTGGCCTTGTGATGTAGAATTTATATCAGCTTTATATTTTATATAGAGTTCGACATCCATCAGAGACAAAAAATGCTTGTTGAGTGAGTGTCAAGAAATAAACAATAAAAAGAAAGAATCTCTGTGCACTAGGGTTCCCCCTATATGTGTGAATAAATTTTTTCGGATTGTGATTGTAAATCCTCCGGGAAAGGTTTTTAGTAAAAAAAAATTGTGCCGATCACGTAATGGGAAGGCGTTCCGCATACAAAGGGCACTATAATGCGCAATTAAGAAATTATGGGAAACTATAGCGATGGAAATTGTAGTGTTGTACCAAATAAAAAATTTGCAAAAGAAGTCATATCCGCACAAAAACATTAATGAGAAAATAAGGCCAAGCTCCTATCCAAAATTTTTGGTCGTTAAAAGTAGTGAGATCAAAATGAAGACCAAGTTCTTGATAGGTACAATACCATCTCAACTTGCTATTTGGCAATATTTTTTAAATTTCTAATATTTGGAAGAATTATGGGGAAAATGTTTCCAATTTAGCTTAGAAATTAGATGGTATCATACTTATCAAGAACTTGACCCTCATCTGATCTCAGTACTTTTAACGGCTGAAATTTTTGGATAGGAACTTGGCCTTATTTTCAAAGTTAAGTTTTTAAGCGGATAGTATTTACATGAACTGTTAACTCTTTATTTTAACCAAATTAAAATCATAACTTTTGCATTATAATTTTCTCACAAAAAAAACCGGCCGTCCGGTTTTTTCTGAATCTTAAAAACCGTATCCGTTTTTTTCTGAATCTTAAAAACCGTAACCGGTTTTTCTAAAATTTCAAATAGTCGAACTATTCGAAAACCGGTTTCTGGAAAATTTCGAGTAATCGATCACCCTAGGATGGGTGGTTGATGGAGTTTCATCTCCTGTAATACGCAACCAATACGGTGTTTCTAAAACCATTATTTCTAAAACGTTTCTAAAGAATTATTTACAAAATTTCGACAGAGTTGAAAGTCACTATTGTCGAAAAAAATAGTAAAAAGTATGTGGCTGCAACTTTTGCAACAAAAACTGATGTATGAGAAAATAATGAGAAAGGATGTATATAATGAGAAAATTATGTATATAATGAAAAAATGATGATAACATATATCGCCAACTGTTTTAAAAATATCTGGCCTTTAACACACCTTGTAGTCTACGTCCTTCCCTATAATTCATAAATACATTTTTTGTGGAACAGACCTTTCGTTTGGAAGATTTAATTTTTCCGCCGCAAAATTGGTATTTTTTCCGGTGTGCAATATGGCGAATAATTCTGCATTATTAACTCAAAAATTTCATTTTTTGAGTTATGACAAGGGTATTCATTTTATTCGTATTTTAAATTGCTCGATTAATCAATTAATCGAAATTGAGGTTTTTAAATTACTCGAACAATCGAGTAAAAGTTTTATTTCGTTCCAGTTATTCGAGTAAGCTTTACTGCTAAAAATTATTCGAGTTAATCGGAAAATGTTTGAATTTACTCGGTTTTTTGTAAAATTTTGCGGACACAACCCTACGGTAAATGGAACTGCCACAAAAGAAGTCACGTGACCGATCCCCAGGTGATAGGCACGAGTCCGAGTTCTAACACTTCCTATGAAGCGGACCAGCCACTTTTACATGGGGATGGCCTAGGATGGGGTTAATTGATACTTTGTATGCACCTTGTAACTTGTCTCTGAACTATCTTATGGAGTCCTAATCGGTGTAGAATAATAATATTATATATAAATATTATTCCAAAATTCGACTGTAATTATCGAATAACTTATTTTTTTTTTGTTGTTACAAATCCAAGTAGAAATTGTATTTTATTTTTAAGTGGTGTCTTTGATAGGACTCGAACCGACAACCTCCGGCATTACAGGCTAGTACTATACCCACTCAACCACAGGGGAACTTATATGTATTTCAATGTTATAAATACCAGTTAAGCTGGAGTTAATATCTGAATATAGTTACGGAACAGGTTCCTGAGTGGCATGGCAGTCTCATTAAAGGCAGACAATTAATATTATATAGACACTATGTGATAGGCCTTAATCCAGGTGCATCGAATTTGTTCAGTGCCGTTCACTACAATACTAGCCGGAGTACCAACTAAATTGACTGAAAATAGTTAATATGTGACCATTTACACCAATATGTCTCTTTTCACCATTCACTACTCTTTATTTTTGGTACCAGTCTCATTTTCTCAAGTCATAGGACAAGTACTTTTGGATCATTTGTCACCAAATTTTCCGCAGGGAAATTAAACAAATCAAGTTTTTTCGCGCTTTTATATATATATATTTAAAGTAATAAAAACAAAAGAAAATCAATATTTCTACATATGTAAATTTGATTATAGTCTGACCATTTAAAATAGCTTTTTTCACTAATCAAATGTTTCGCTTTGAGAAAATTTTGCGCCTGCAAATATATAATAATATGCAGACCTGTTCTGTATTCAATGTGGAATAAAAATAATCGGAAAGGGCATATCATTGTTGTTATAAATATTAACTTGTAATAGCAAAGCTTTTATAATTTCGAACATTTTAATTTCGCATAGAGAATAGAACAAGATAGTACATTAAATAATCGAACAAAATCAATACATTTAGTCCTAAAAAGTAATTTTTATTAATTTCATAGATATTTTTTCTATTGAAAATTGTTTCCATTATTAAGAATTATCTTTCACTACTCATTGACGCTGGAGAAATTTATAAAAATGAATTAAAAAGCATTTTCAATTTACCTGATCAATTCTTTGCTTTTTTTCTAGATCCATTAAGTAATATTTTACACGACAAAATTAATCTCTTTGTTCTTTGATTTTGTGAATGCTTTTAATTTTGCATTGAATTTCGCCGTTAAATTACGTTCGATATTTCAATACGAAAAATTCGGTTATCTAGTTGCTCTCGGAATATCTTCTTTTATGCATTATTTACTTAATTCTTTGGTCATGCGATCTATTGGTATTAAATAACGTTCGAATTAAGTGACAAATTTCATATAATTTAAAAAATGTTGCCAGTTTTTTATTAAGAAATCTGCAAAAAATCGTTCGAAAAGAGAAAATTTACGAAAAATTTGCTAGACGATTAATCAACCTAAATTACTCGAATACATTTTTATTCGAAATTGAAATTTTTTGTTTGATAGAAAATTATTAATAGCGTGTACGTTGAAAAATTAAGTTGATGTTAATTTTTCCCCTGTTCCTTGGAATATTAATCAGCCCAATTCTTTCTGAATATAACGTTACGAACATTAGCCTAATAATCAATTTAGATTCACAAAGCAAATACGTTCGAAATAATCATATTAATGAACATTATTTGACTCGAATTATTCGATTAGTCGAGCAAACATTATTCGATTGAATACCCTAATCAGAAACCAATTCATTGCAGAGAAAAGTGCTTTCGCTCGACTCGAGCGCAACGGCTAAAATTTTATTTAAAAAAAAAAACATATCCATATACGGAAATTTTCGAAATCTACAATATCGAATCAGTTCATACTCAGTCGCTATCTAAGTTTACCCAAAAGTTTAAGAATAGCGTAAATTTTATTACGATTCAAAATAGTCATAATAGCTTCATAGAACCTCTAAACGTCGAGATCTGCAACTTCCTATTTTTTAATTGCGGGAAATTTAAATAATCTGAAATTTAAATTTGGGCGAATGTATTCTACGTCTTAAATAAAAAAGGAGGTTGTATTTACTTGTTTCATTTAAACAGCGTTTGATTTCGATAAGCTCCTTTTTCAATGTAAATGCATTTTATTCATTATAAATATACGTTTACAATTTTCTAGTGCTGTGTTTTAAATAAAATAACTTAGAGCTGGACAACGATTTTTGATAGAAAAAATAAGAATTTTCTTCTTTATTTTATAGATTTTTTAGAAAAATTTATATCGCAATACCACTCGTAACATAAAAAGATCAAGTATACAAACTAAATTTCATTTATTATAAAGATATTCATGTAGAACTAAATAGTAATATGACTAAAGCGGAGATCCCACTTTTCTCAATTAATTGCGAAATAAGACCATATGGTTTTATTACTAATACAGCACAGTGCAATTAACGCTTTCTTACTCAATTAGGTGAGAACTAAAACCGTTTAGCTTCATTACATATGGCTTTATTGCAGTGATCCGACGAAAATCGGTACATTGCGCCGATAGTGTGAACTCCACTTAAGCTTTTATTAGTACACACAAAAAATTTTAAAAAATTTTTCTCAGACAAGAATTTTTTGAAAATTGCTTTAAAATCAATAAATATTTTATCTGATTCAATAAGTGTTTCTCATATTTACAGTAAAAAGCAACAACAAAAACAGTTAAATTTTCAGTTAATCTGTTGTTTAATTTTCCAAAAAAAATCACTGTTAGGTCCTATTTCAATAAAAAAATTTCAGTTTATAAGTTTTTTTGCTGATTACGAAAAAAATTAGACAATTATTTTATCTAAGTCAGTAAATTATTTTGTTTAAATTGTCTTTTTTAATGATGAAATAAAACAAATTTTCAAGATTTTTTTCAATAAAAAAATTTGTAAATTTGGACAAATGTTTTGTCTGAAGTTATATGATTTTTAGTTTTTTCCTTGTAGAATAATACTTGGACTCTCATAGTACAGTCTCAAACAAATATTGAAAATTTTATGAATTTAAGAACATAGCAGATAATATATTTAAAGTCGTACAAATAAAATTAGCTTCTAGAGTACTGACCTAACCCACTTAAGCTTCATTATCTGCATTACGCTTCTGAGGTCGTGTCTCGCTCGTCATACTACGCCATATGATGCTTTTTTCGATAGCATTACTATTCCAAAGCATTTTCTTCTTTTGTCTGAGCTCCTCATGTTCATGCATAGTCCGCTTCAACTCTGAATCGTCGAGGCAGAACCTATTTTCAATTATTTTCCCATTACCGTTACGCTTATCTAACCACCTTTGATGTTTGTTCACCATGCTGCATACCGTCCGAACGATTACTATCACCCTTTCGCACTTGAATTGGTTCAGAACTTCCGATGCTGGCACCCATTAATCCCTTTATTGGCTCCTATACGAGCTCTTCCTCGCTAATATGTGGATCCTTTTTTTCAGTTAGATTATTTATTCTTCGTTTCAGCAACACTTAATTTGAAAACAGTACTATTCGGTCTTTCCGGGGCATCGCTGTTGTCCTAAATTCCAAGCCTTAGCAAATTTATTTGTAAGAAAAATAAAAACATTCATATCGAATGCATTTTGTTTGGTCTGTTGCTTGTGTAAGTTTCTTAACTTCTTCAAGCCTGTTTCAAAGAGAATCAAAATATTCGGAAGAGTCAAATTATTGTTGTTAAAAATTAATATTTATGTATTTTTAACCCATGGTCAAAAAAGACGGGTGTTATAAGTTTGTAGTGTGTATCTGTGTGCTTGTCTGTTCCCTCATAGAGCCTAAGCGGCTGGACCGTTTTTTATTTATCTTTTTGTGTTTGAAAGGTATCTTGATCGAGAGTGTTCTTAGCTATGTTTAACGAAACCCAATCCAACCGTTTAAAAGTGATCACCTATTTTCTAGCGGTATCCTCTTGAGTCTGTTGGTATGTGGCACCGTAGCTCCCAAATGGCTAAATCGATTTTAATTTAGTTTCTTTTGTTTGAAAGGTGACTTCGTCTAAAATCTTTTAAGCTCTATTTGAAAAAATTCGGTCCAGCCGTTTTGAAGTTATCATCCATTTTCTTCGGGGGTTTTAAAATTTTATGGCAATTCTTTTACTTTTTTCTTGGAGAGTTGTTATATATTAACAACCAGATTGAAAATGGTCAAATATACTCTTGAAGGCCTACAGATGAGCTCCCATTAGCGCAATCGAAATGCAAATAGACTCGATTGTAACCCACAAAAAGAAAAATAATTCGCTAAATCCCAAGTTTTAATTTAACAATCGTCTCAGTAGCAATCATATACAAATATTTCAACAACAATTTCAATAAAATGTATTCTGTGCTAAACTATGAAGAAAAAAATAAAAATTAGTCTCTAGAGGTCCGTCCTTTTAACATCCATCACCTCATGTTTCTTCGTTCTTTTATGTAACTTTTCACCTTCACGATTAAAATTTTTAAATTAAATTTGCTTGTTTATTTACAGCTGAAAGGGAATTTCAAATAACATTCGCATTCATTTCCAGAAGATATTCCGCTGATTATTTAGTCCAATGCTAAGCCCTCATATTAACTTTCATATCTTATATAACAATAACAGCAACAACAACAATTGCTGCTAGTTATCAAAGCGCTTATTATAAATTAAAATAATCATCAGCAACATCTACTACGTTCTGCAATTTCTATCATGCCTTAAGTAATGGCAGCAAAAATGAAACAAAACAGAAGCAAAAACAGAGCAAAGTGAAAATGTTAAACAACAATAATGTGTAATTTCAAATTTAAGTTCCTTTAAGGATTTGCTAGTGATGAGCCAGCCATGTGCCAATAGTAGGAAAAGAACACAGAAATACTGTTTAATCACCTTAAAACAGCAAAAACTACAACAACTGCAATATTTTTTAAACACATCGTCGTCATTGCCATCATCAGCAATAACTGCAATATCAACATCAGCAACAACCAACAGTGGGACCAAAAACTAGTAAATATAATTTATTTATTTTTTTGTAAAACTATATAAAAATTATAAGTCGGTATTTAAGTTTCAAATTACTACAGCGTTATTCCATATCAAATCGATGAATTGTTGGAACTTGAGCTCTGTTGCCTTTGTAGTAGTGTTATCAATTATTCGAGTTTTAAAATCGTTCGGATAGAATTGCATAGTATTTTTCTTGTTCGAACACCCAAGTATTTTTAAACTTTTAACGAATAAAAATTTGATTAGAATAAGCACATTACAACCACTATTTTAATATATTCTATCACTATTTTCGACTTGTTAAAGGCGTTAACAGACACTCCTTCTTCAGGAAAACTCCTTCCTGCATTTGGCCTTTTCGAGCAGCATATGGCTGTATGAAACTATGTGTTCTTTATAGTTGAAGTGTTGAGCAACTTTGTAAAAAATATTAAGGTAAATATTTTTGTTATATCTTTAAGAAATTTATTATTTGATATATTGGATAGTATTTATGAGTAAAAAAGTATTTGTTTTTTACTTAAAAATTTGTTTTAAAACCAAAAAATTCTTAATATTTTCTTTCTTAATATTTTTTTTTTCTAAGTAAAAAGCAAATACTTTTTTTATTCATACTACCCATTGTCATACTTTTATTTTAGATGAAATTTATTTGCATTGTCTATATGCATTTCATTGGTGCTTGGCCAAATCGTCAGTAGACTTCAAACACAATTTTGAACAATTTTAAACATAAGATAGAGGGTTCGTAACTGTTCAAAATTGTGTTTGAAGTCTACTGACGATTTGGCAAAGCACCAATGAAATGCATATAGACAATGCTTAAGCACCAGCAAATAAATTTCATATATTTTTGTTATACATATTAACACTCTATTCTAACAAATTGTGAAAAAGGCCCATAAAAAGTGGAATGGCGTTGATGAAATGTTTCACAAAAATGTTGGCCATAAAATTTTACTACATATTTAGCTTTCTAAAGACGATCAAGCTCTAGACCCAACTAGTACGAAAGAAATCATTGAAAACTTAAACTGCGTTTAAGGTTGAATTTCATACTTATTCAGAATTAAAACTCAGCATAGGCAACCTTGTAACCCATACGTTTAAGCAATAAGATGTATTTAACACTTTTATGTAAAACACTATGAAGGACAAATTTTGTAAGGGAGGTTTTTGTCCCTAATTTAAGAAAGAGACAAAAAGTTCTATACCATGATGAGTTAAAGGGTTAATATGTTCCACAAAAATATTTCTCATGGTGTTTTACATAAAATTGCTCATCTTATACCTTAAACGTACGGCATACAAGATTTCCTAGGTCGAGTACTAATTGTGAATAATTATGACATTGCCCCTTAGCACAGTTTAAGTTTTCAATGGCTTGGTTGTCTTTAAAGACCTATAGTAAAATTGTATGGCCAACATTTTAGTAGAACATTTTATCCTCGCCCTCCCCCTTTTTAAGGATGTTTTTCACAATTTGTTAGAATAGAGCTAAAAATTACTATTATATGGGGGAGTTAAAGGGGTAATATATATTTAAAAATATTTGCCTTAATATTTTGTACAAAGTTGCTGAGCATAGCCTACGCATCAGATGTAAAGTACACATAGCTTCATATACCGATATGCTACACGAACAGGCCATTTTGGGGGAAACTTCAACCCCCATTAAAACAAAATTACTATGTAATCTTTCAAAACACCGGTACACGTATATTTTTTTGTCTCCTCTACTAGAATCGGTTCTCGGAACCCCGTAATTTTGAAAAAAGTGCGAAATTGTTGTATACGGCCCTGTTCTATAAACCGAATGTCCCATTCTTAAAAAATTTAGCTATTAGGGCATTTAATTTTTTTAAATCTAGTAATTTTAAAACGAATCGATTTACAGAACGTGCAGGTAGTGTAATTATACCTACCATGAATTATACTTGTCATGTTTTGTTTTAATTTAGGCCCCTATTATGATTCACAACTCAACTAGGTTGAGTTGTCAATGCTACGACCCAACTCAACCATTTTTTTTTGTATTATGATTCACAACTAATGTTAGTTGTCTTCGAAAAAATGTTCAAAAAAAGGTTCTTATCTATACTCTCTGTTTTTTGAAACCATAGTAGCCATCACAAAATATTTTAAATATTTTTAGTTTTGGCCTCACTATTTTTTCTTGAGATTTTATATTTTATGGATATGGGTTGACAAATGGGATAGATTGGCGCCTAAAAGTACCATTTTAAAAGTAATTAGTAGTAACACAATAGTCGAAATAAAAACCAAAACACAACTGATAAAAAAACTGAGACAACTGCTTTGATGAAGTTGTATTCCATAATAAGAATTTGACAACTACGACTCAACTATCAATTTAGTTGTGAATCATAATAGGGGCCTAAGACTTTTTTTATATTTTACGGAAGAGTAATATATTAACTTGTATTATTATACGTCACAGAATTAATATTAATTCACGTAGTTTTTTTTGTAATATTTGAATCAAAAAGTCACAAATTCATATTATAGAAATTATAAAGGAAATAGTTCGAAAATTTAGGAGCATATTATTAAGTTGTAACCCTGGTAGCCCTGCTAATAACTCTTTATATACAGGTAGGTGATGGAAACCGATTTCGAAAACGATGCAATTTTAAAAGCAGTTGTTTTTTTTAATAATATTGCTTTATTAGAAAGAACATTATCACAAAACATCATAAAATATTTCTTTATTAAAGAGAATTTCATAACAAAAATTATAATAATTGGATGGAAAGTGTATTAAAAAGGGCCTCCAAAATTGCTTCGTTTTCAAAATCGATTTTCATCACATACCTGATGGTCTTATTTAAAGCGAACTAAATATTAATTTCATTACATTTTAAAGAATTTTTTATTTTTATTCACAGAAAACGTCTTTCGGCCCACAGAGCACCATCAGCAAATATCTGTGACTGTATTTACAGGATTAAAACATGCAAATTACACATATACACTGCAGAAACACGTACATGTGTATGTACATAAAACAATTGGAAAAAAGGCAAATAATAATCATTGAGCTGTCAAGCTAAATGAAGGTATTAAAGGCTTTGAATGATGTTTTACCCGATGATACAACCAACCAGCAACTACTCGTATAATGCAAATCCATGTACTAACGTCTACAGCACAAGCAAAACTAATAAAGCTATATATATGTACAAAGGCCTGAATGTTGACAGTGCAACAGATTTTCTTGTTTTTAGAAAATTTTATTCTAAAATCATCATGTCATTATAAATACCTGACAATTTCAGTTTTAGCAATGGTATTGGCAACATGATAAGTACATGCCGTAGCACTGTGCGTTTGGGGAACCCCACTCTATGGGGGTAACACGCTGTATGCAGTACCTCATGGTAGCGTGGAAACCCGCATGTTTTCAAAATTAAATTAATAAACTTTAACTCATTTTAAAACTTAATTACTTGGTTTTTATTTTTACTGCAACAAGAAAAGCACCTAGAGCAAGCAAACAACAAGATGTTGACGATAAAGGTTTGTATGTATGCAAAATTAAATTGTTGCAACGTCTGAATGTATGCTTGTATTATGCCTTAAAGTAAATAAGTATTAATATTGTGGCAGTAATATTAACACGAAGTTTTTAATAAAACAATCAATTTAAATGACATTTTTAACAGCATTTTTACATGCAAATAAAGAGTTTAATTTATAAAATAAATTTATAGGGAAAATGCGTTTTAGCTTCAAAAACGTATTTATAGAGTTAAGGAAACATTTTATTATTAATGACTTTTCGTTTTAATTTATATGTTTTCGACAAAGTGAAGAATTTTAGAATTAAATGGTATAAAACTGTAGTGGAAATTTTTCTAATACCATTGCATGGTATGGGATACAAAATGCTGCTTAAAGAACATCGTCAAACGTGTATTATATGTGGACTTCGTAGCCAATAGTTTAAATCAGCAGTAAAATTAAAGAGGTACTTACCAAAAAGCCCTCTATGAAGGCTGACTTTTTTAACATCCGATTTTCACTTCTTTTAAAAGGTACCACCGTTCCGAGAATCAGTTTATACTTCACAAAACGAAAACATCAAAGAAAACGTTACAATATATTATTATTTGCTGTGGGTTTAGCCAATCCACACATATGTCTACATTCTTATAATTCTCATTTATTATTTCTCAGTTTTTATATAAGCGTACGAGGTTGAAAGCTTTATAAGTATTTGGTTAAATTTCTGTTATAAAGTGGAAGAACCACCAACAAAATGCGAGCATATAGACTGGCTTTACCCACAACAAGCAATTTTTTTTAATATTACACATAGATGGAAAGCTGCAGCAAGTCTCAAAATATTTGACACCGCAATTCAATCAGATCCAAATATTTAATACTCACTGGGCCGTGTGAATAAAAAGGTAGCACAAGCGAATACTAGCAAATTTGGAGTTTAAACTAGCTTTGAGGTGAATAAAAATTTCAGTAAAAGCTAGTACTGACTAGTAGAAACTAGTTTTTCCAGCGTTAACTAAAAAAAGGTGTGAATAAAAACTAGCAAATGCTTAAAATGACTAGTTTATGCTTCGAGTTTTGTAAGCATGTGATTGAGGTACTGGAAGTTGGCATTTTGCTGCTTTATTTAACAAAAAACGTGTTATGGTTTATTTTCATTTAACTATTAATATTTCTACATCATCTTTTATTGATTTTTTGAAGATAGGTGGGATTTTTGCAAAAAATCTTTATAATTCTTTTAAATATCAATCGTGTACCTTTGTGAAAAAAGTGGTAGCTTATAAACGATTTCTGCCCGCTGTTTTAACAGTCACACCGTAGACTACCATCTGAACCAGGCAACTTACAACAAAATTATCACGATTATATGAAAAGAGTAGCCAATCTTATTGTTTCTAATTTGGCTATCTCTTTCATGCTATGGTAGTAATGCATAACATATGATTATATGCATTTTTAAACGTCAAAGTTGTGGACTCTGTTTCATATTCTGTGTGTCATATTTTCCAGGTTTTACTACCACTTCTCAGCATTAGCAAAGATTTATTCACACTTTTTGTAGTTTATACTCTTCAACATAGCTAGTACTGAAAAGCTAAACCTAGTACTAGTATATACTTAGTACTATGTAGTATAAACTTCTTGTTTATTCACTCTACCCAATAGGGAGAAACTCCAAGATGGAGACATTAGAATTTTAAAGTGATCACAGAACAGTTTTCAGGCTACGCTAAACACATTTCTGCGCAAAGAATTCAGGAAAGGAAAATTCTATGAAAAAAGTCTGAAATCTGTGTTGACAGTTTAGTAGACATAAAAGCTGGAGGTACAAGGCCACTAGGTCAGGCTGTATCATACAGTTGAGGATACATTGTGACTTAACTTGCTACAATCAAAGCTAGCTTGCGTGTCATAAAATATTAACAACAAGAGAGTTTGCATTTTAGAGAGAGTTTTTATTTTATTTATTTATTTAATTATTTTTTTGTTGTTAACGTTTAATTTATTTATTGAATCCTAAATTGTAAATTGAATTAACAAAAAGTATTCAAATCTTAAAACTAAAATTGTTAATTTCAAAATTTTTAGTTATGTCATAATGACAAGGAAGCCAAAATGCCTTTGATGCATCTTTTGCAGGTATTAAAAATTTTTTAAACAGTGGATTAACCTCTCAAAATTTTCTATATTTTTGTCTGTATATCTTGGCAAAGGAAAATATTTTTAAATATCATTTAATCAAAGAATTATTTTATTATTTCCATTTTTTATTTCAATGCGAACATACTACAATATATCGTTAGCTGAAATCCAAAATCACGTAACTACACTTTTTTAAATTTTACAGGAGAGAGAAAAAACTAAATAAATTACTTCTTTGGGAATGATGTGCAAGTTTTCGTTTCAATTATGAAGTAGCGAAAAATTACTAAAATTATGCTGTACTTGGCCACACATAAATTCACCCGATAGCGTGTTCGGAGGACTGAATTTTTTTAAAATACGACAATAAAGCCAAGCAAATTCTGGGATTTGTTCACTGAATTCTCTTATGTACGCGAAGTTTGGGGAGGTTATTCTATATATGATTGGAAAACAGTTTTAGCTCATGTGGTGAAAGTAATACTCAACTACATTTTAAATTCAAACCTTCAAAGTAAATGATCATAGAAAAACATGGAAAGAAATGTTGACTGTGCAAGGAGAGATCGACTACAGGATCAATTCTTGAAACGATAAAAAGAAATTCATGACATTATTCCAGGACTACTTCCCATCAATGAGGAGGTTAACAATGAAAAGCAAAAATATGTTGGAATCCTTTCACACAAATACGTTGGGGATAATTGAAGAGACAATAAAGATTTGCAACTATATGTTTCGGTCTTGGACAATAATATTATTGGTAATGGCAAGGAAGAAAACAAAGAGGAGTACACTAAAAATTAATGTTCATTTAATATGATAAAAAATTCATACATTTTTCTAAAACTTTTTAAAAAAGGTAGCATTACCATTTTTTTTTTCTTTTTTTAAAGAGAAGTAACACAATCAGACAATTAATGCCTACCAGTTAATTTATTAATGTGTTACCTTCTTTGGGAAAGGTATAGTGTAGAGAGAAGAGGTGGTGAAGTGGGAGAGAGATAGAAAGCTTAATTCATTTACAACCCTGCTATTGCGCGTTTTTTTTGTAGAACACCGACGAATTATCTGGTGGGCTATAGTTACGGTGACCAACCGTACACTATTATAGTGAATAGTACACTTTTTTAACCTCTTGTCCACTTTTTTTTTATACGCTATTTGTAAATTTTTTTAATACATGCCCCTTATGTACATTCTTTTTCTTACAAATGTTCACTTTCGTTCACTTTTTTCATTACTTCCAACATATTAAACAAACAATTTGAAATCATAAAAACTCTATCTGTAAACCCAAAACGTTTGATATTATTACATTTAACAGAGCCACCTGACAAGTGGTGATAAGCAAAATACACATGAGCACTAACAATGGAAGAGTAGCAGCTTCCGAAAGTGGCGCTACTCTGTTCTGCTGTGTGCGTTGTAAAATTAAGTTGATGTTAACTTTTCTCTTGTTCCTTGGAATATTATTCATGCCCAATTCTTTCTGAATATAACGTTACGAACCTTAGCCTAATAATCAATTAGTTTTGTTATGTTTTTTAAGCCATAAAATGTGTACACTATTTTTCCATGGAATTAATGATCACCGTAGCTATAGTGAGTTGCAAAACTAGTCCAATCCCATATGGTTTATAGCAAAACTAGTTTGTTTCGAAAATTCGTAGCAAAACTCGTTCGCTTCAAATTTAAATCAATTATTTTTCTATATTGCAGTTAGCTTCAATTTGTCAACTGTTGAGTTATTAGTAAAGAATGGCACAACATTTTCATCAGGCGTAATAAATTAATTTAATCAGGCGCAATAAATTCGATTAAAGTGTAACGAGCGAGTTTTGTAACTCAAATACTCCAATATATTTAATTATTAAGCATTAAGTTTGTTCAATTTAATTTTTCAATTAAATTAATTAGTTACATTGAGAAAACATTTTTCGAAGTATGTAAAAATTTAAAGACAAAGCCAAATTCTTTACTGTATAAGGTGCGAACTAAGAGCCATAATGTTTTAGAGATCAATCATGATATCATTATCAGAGCTGTTGTTATTAGTTTATCTACTTGATTTCACGGTGGAAAGGTATAAACCTTTTCACCGTGAAGTCAAGTAGATAAACCACTAAAATTAAACCAATTCGCGTTAAGCTTTTTATGAGTGTGGAGATTTTTCCAAACTTACTTAAGCTCTTTTGGTGGCTTAGAAGTTTTTAAACATTTGGTTTTTGTCAACCCAGTTGAAATCGTTGTGATATCGATACTAGTTGTACTATGCTTTTGTGTTTATTTATTTGGAACAAACAAACATTTTTAGTTCTACGTGCCTTTGGTGTTTTAACAATTAAAGTTTTTCTTATTTTCACTTTTGCTACCAAATATTTATGATAAACAAACATTTATGATTGATGGTGATTTTACGATCAAAGTTCTTGACAGCATTACATGTGCTCAAGCACGAACATTTGTTTCAGTATAGTCCATGACTGCATTCATAGGATCACGCTTGTAATCACTACGATGGGCCACGTAGTCCCAATAAGTTTTGGAAGGATGAAAACATAAAGGAAATATATAGTCACGTATAACTGTTCTCAATGCGAACCACCCTAATAGTTGTCTAAGATTTCATAACGTACGTGAATTTGCTTTGCATGCAAATTCACACAATATGAATTTCAACTTAAGTTTAACGTGTGAATTTGCTATGCAGGTAAATCTCATGATATGAATTTTAGTTTTAGTGTAATTCTCTTAGTAAGCAAATTTTATTTTGGTGAATTTTAGCTTTAAGTTTAGTTTGTAAAATTTTAAAAAAGTAGAAAAAGAAAGAATTCAACAACAACTGGTCGTTTTAATACCAAAACTGGCGACGAGGACAAAAATCTAATTAATCAAAAAAGAGTTTGATAATTAAATTAAAATAAAAGAATGAGGACAAAAATCTAATTAATCAAAAAAGAGTTTGATAATTAAATTAAAATAAAAGAATGAGGACAAAAATCTAATTAATCAAAAAAGAGTTTGATAATTAAATTAAAATAAATTAAAAGAATAAAGACAAAAATCTAATTAATCAAAAAGAGTTTGATAATTAAATTAAAATAAATTAAAAGAATAAGGACAAAAATCTAATTAATCAAAAAAGAGTTTGATAATTAAATTAAAATAAATTAAAAGAATAAGGACAAAAATCTAATTAATCAAAAAAGAGTTTGATAATTAAATTAAGATAAATTAAAAGAATAAAGACAAAAAATTTATTTAATGAAAAAAAAAAGAGTTTGATAATTAAATTAAAATAAACTAAAAGAATAAAGACAAACAAATTTATTTAATCATAAAAGAGTTTGAATAATAAATTAAAAGTAAAGTTGATGAATAAACCAAAATGAATGAAATGCAATATAAACATGTGCAGTATAAATAACTCACAAACAACGACTTGAAAAGGTGTAAAGTAAATAAAATAAATACAAAGTACAAATACAAGGAAAAAAAGAAATTTCAAAACCGAAAGCAGATTAAAATCTTTTATATTAAAAAGAAAAGAAACAACTAAAGACAAAAGTGCAAACGAATTGAACTAAACAAAAGCATTTTCAAGCTTAAGACAGCAATATCAAACAACAAACAAAGGAAGAGAAATAACAACAGCGAAATTGTAGACAGGAAGGAAGAAGTAACAGCTGCAAGAGGCAAAAAAGTAACTCATGTTCTATTATATTTATACTAAACAGTTGATATAAGTTATTAACAATAGTCAAAAATTTATTACTTACTTAAAAATTTAAATACTAATATATATATAATTTTTTTTTTGGGGAAAATTTTTTGTTCTTGTTTAAGTAAAAATAAAAAAATAAAAAATTAATATGAACGCGAATAATATCCAGGCATTCAGTGTAGTTTTAGATTGCATTAAGAACTTAAGCACGTTAGATGGCTCCAGTAGGTATCAGCTACCTGAGTTCATTAAGCAGGTAGAAAACATTCTGCCTACTATACAAGAGTTCGACGCTGGACATAAAAATATTTTAATGGACTATCTGAAAGGCAAAATAGTAGGACGATGTAAGGAAGCACTACATAGACAGGGAAATCCGGACAAATGGGAAGAAATTAAAGAGGTACTAAAAAATAATTTCGGGGAAAAAGAAAATAGTAATAGCCTAATGGACAAACTTAAAATGTGTCGTATGACAGAAACTATAGAAAAATTTTACATGCAAATAACGGAAATAGTAAGTAGGCTACAGAACAGAAACTTAATTTTCAGTGATAACTTATACTCCACATCAGCACTAAATAGAATCGCACTTCAAATCTTTCGGGAAAACTTACCCGAACCAACAAAAACAATGATTTTTACAAGAAACCCCAACAGCATTGAGGAAGCATTCAAAATTATTACAGAAGCAGGACATTTATACTATAGAGTACAAAAAAAAAGTAATGGATTTCAATATACTAGGTATAATGATAACTTCAGTTCCAAATATTATGGACAACACAAAGAACAAAACCAAACAACAAACCGACATAATCAAAACCATCAACATCATTATGAAAATAGCAACACACAATCAAGAATTACTAATAACAAGAACAATTACCAATCAGGAAATTTTTATAGACAAAATAATAACCAACCAGGAAATTTTTCCAGACAAAATAATAACCAATCAGGAAATTTTTACAGACAAAATAACAAACAATCAGGAAGCTTTTACAGGGGTCACAACGACCAATCAGGAAATTACCACAGGTACAACAATGATCAATTAGGAAATTATAATGGATCAAATCAGAGCAGGAATAGGAACAGATCTCAGGATATAGTTCCCATGGAGATTGGTTCATCCAATATAAATTTTTCGAGAGAAGCCTTAAACAACTACCCTATATAATTATTGACACCCCAGTCAGGAAATTGTGTTTTGTCGTTGACAGTGGGGCAGAATTTAGTATTATAGATAAGGGAGTATGCTCTCCAAAGTGGAAAACACCAATATCTCTGCAGGCTAAGGCCTTGGGGAAAACATTCCTTTTGCGATCACTTTGTAGATTCCCTCTTTTCAATGAATTTAAAATGGAAAATTGTTATTGTGAATTTTTGGAGTGTGAGTTAAGCAATGGATACGATGGATTAATAGGCAACAATATTTTAAAAAATTTAAATAGTATAATCGACTTCCCGAATCGACAGCTAATCACCAGAAATGCGACTTTGCCGTTGTACATGAGTAAATATGAGGAAACTTACCACACCATATCTTATAAAGAAAACGTTATGGATGTGGGGAATAATCAAATTGTTAGGGAAAATTTTCTTGCATTCATCAAAACAGACCACTTAAATGAGCTAGAAGTGTCCAAGTTGAGGCCTATCGTGCTAAAGCATAAAAAAATATTTTATAAAGCAGAACAAAAACTGCCGTTCACGAATGATATAAAACATAAAATAAATACCAGACATGACATGCCAATATATTCTAAAATGTACCGCTACCCGGAGATTCATAGGGAGGAGGTGAATCGGCAGATCGAAGAAATGCTTAAAGACGGCATAATTAGGGAATCAAATAGCCCGTATAACAGTCCTATTTGGGTTGTACCAAAGAAGCTAAATTCAGACAATGTACAACAATGGAGAATTGTTATCGACTATAGGAAATTGAATGACATAACAATTGAGGACCGATTCCCTATGCCTAATGTTGAAGATATATTTGACAAATTGGGAAATTGTCAATATTTCTCCACAATAGATCTCGCTAAAGGATTCCATCAGGTGGAAATGGATCCTGGCGACATTCACAAAACTGCGTTTTCGACCGCAAACGGTCACTATGAATTTCTGCGAATGCCTTTCGGCCTTCGTAATGCACCAGCGACGTTCCAACGGTTAGTTAACAAAATTTTGGGAGATTATATAAACAAAATATGTATAGTTTATATGGATGATATCCTTGTATTTTCCACTAGTTTAGAAGAACATATGGAGTCGTTGAATAAAATCCTTAATCGTCTACAGAAGGCTAATTTGAGAATTCAACCAGATAAATGTCTCTTTCTATCAAAGGAAACTGAGTTCTTAGGCCACATTGTTACTGCTGAGGGAATTAGAACAAACGGAAAGAAAGTTGAGGCTATTGACAAGATCCAACTGCCTAAAACACGAAAACAAATAAAAATCATTTTTAGGGATAACCGGTTATTATAGGCGCTTCATTAAAGATTATTCCAAGATAGCTCATCCCCTCGTAAAATGTTTAAAGAAGAATTCGAAGATTAACGTTAGGGACATTGACTATGTGGATGCATTTAATAAATTGAAGCTATTACTAAAAAACGATCCTGTATTGGCTCACCCCGATTTTAAAAAACACTTTACTTTGGTAACCGATGCCAGTAACTACGCCTTAGGCGCTGTCCTTATGCAGGACAACAAACCACTCTCATATGCTAGCCGTTCCCTTAATGGACACGAACAAAGATATAGTACTATTGAGAAAGAGCTTCTCGCCATTGTATGGGCGACGAAACACTTTCGTCCATATTTGTACGGTCGCAGATTTACAGTGAGAACTGATCACAGACCCCTTGTATGGCTAACTAATATGAAGGAACCGAACTCTAAGTTGCAACGCTGGAAGATTAGGTTAAACGAATTTGACTTTCAAGTCGAATACATAAAGGGAAGAGAAAATGTAGTCGCAGACGGTTTGAGTAGAATAGTGTACGACCCTAGAGAGAATAACAGATCGGATGAGACAACCGCGGAATCAACTATCTGTATTAATTTAAATGAGTTATTTGACCCATTGGAGGACAATGCTGAGAACGACATTGAAACGGTTCACAGTGCAGAAACTGATGATACCAATTTTATATATGTTACGGAAAAACCTTTGAATTTGTTTAGGAATCAGATTATTCTCGACTACGGAACCAGAGAATCATCGAAGTTGAAGATAATACATAGGAAAAAATTAAGAAACCTTATAATGGTAACAAGGGAAACTGATTTAAGAAATATAATGCTACAATACCTCCCAGAAAAAGGATTAGTAGCCATTTTTTGTGCGAATGACAACCTTTTTCTGAAATTTCAGGATATTTATAGGATGTACTTTGCAAATAACAAAAATCTGAGAATTTTGAGGTCTAAATTGTTGTTGGAAGATATTACAGACAAAGAAATTATTCTAAAGAAAATTGAAACTGAACACCTTAAAAACAATCATCGTGGAATAAACGAAGTATTCACAAATTTAAAAAACGTTTGTTTTTACCCAAACCTGCAAAAAGAGATTCAAAAATTTATACATAACTGCGAGGTATGTAATCTTGCAAAGTTCGATAGAAGCCCACTAAAACATGCTTTTAACGTTACAGACACCCCTAACAGACAAAATGATATAGTACACATAGACCTTTGGTATCCGCAAAGGAACGTAATGTACCTTACAAGTATAGATAAACTTACCAAATACGCCACGGCTGAAAAGCTAAAAGACAGATCCTGGCCTTCTATTATTAACGGATTGCAAAAGCGAATTCAATACTTGGGAAGACCAAGGCTAATCATAATGGATAATGAGTTCGACACGTTAAATACAAAACGGTTTCTTAACGATAATGGAATAGACTTTCACTTAACAACTACTTATTTGAAAACTGGGAATGCGGACGTTGAAAGACTGCACTCTACATTAAACGAACATATTCGATTGCTCAACGCTGATCCTAATAACGAGAGTGACTTGCACGGCAACGTATTTAAAGCAATAGCGGCTTATAATGACACTATCCATTCAACGACAAAACGTAAACCAGTTGACTTCCTTAATAACTTGATTTCGAGGGACGACTTGGAGGTTTTTGCTAGGGAACAACACGAAGCAAAAAGAAAAAAGATTGAAGTATTAAACCAAGGAAGAGCTCAAGTGGGTGATTTTTCAAATAAATTTGTAGACAATAACAGAGTGAGTAAATCTCGACCTAAATATAAAATAGTTCAAAACTTTATTTTCGAACGATAATAAATTTAAAAAGATTTATAAAACTCAAGTGAAAAGGCGACAAAAATATCAAAATCACTAGACGAGAAATAGGCAGAACATGTTTTATATCCTTTCTTGAATGTCAAGTTTTACTGAGAACACCTTCGTTTTATCTCTCCCCCAGATGGCAATGTTTCATGTTACACTGATGATCCTTTTACAAGTGATATTTGGAAGAAGAGGCATTGTGCTGTGTGGCTTGCTGGTGAATCCTGTTAGTGAACAATCGGGCTTCGCCAGAATACATCTATTTAATACGGAAATAGCAAACTTAACCAATACAATAGTACATATAATAAACCCATATGAAATAAGAGACATTATTAACCAGATAGAAAACAATATAAATAATATAGACATATATAATAGAGATATTTTAAAGAGCGAAATCCGAATCATTAAGACTAAAATAAAAAGTATTACTCCATTAGATAATTTGAGAAGCAAAAGAGGTTTATTAAATGCTGTGGGTTCGATCTACAAATGGGGTTTTGGACTAATGGACGAGGAGGACAGACAAGAGATTCTAGAACACCTAAAAATTACTGACGAAAACAGTCATAACGCTATACAAACCCTTAATCAACAAATTTCTATAAATAAGCATCTCAATGATAGTATTACTATTCTCAAAGAAACCATAGAAAAAGACAGAACTAAAATCGAGCAATCTTTCCGTGAAATTAAGACCCGTAACAATGAAATTGTGAAACATCTTTTGTATAATGACCAAATGCTTAAATTAAGATACTTAGAAAACAAACTTAACATAATACTGGACAGTATTGCCTCAGCACGTAATGGTATAGCCCATCCAAGTATTCTGACTTCCGAGGAAATTGAAAAATTCCAGATAGATTTTATAAAATTAAAATTAATTAGAGTGGGAGTAATGTTAGATGTATCAAACTGTATCGTTATTGCAATAAAGATACCCAAAAACTATATAAGTGTCGAGGTTCTGTTAGTAACCCCAATACCCAATAGAGAACACTTTCAAATTGTCCAAGCAAATGAACTAATACTAACAATAAATGAAAGGCAGTATACCTACGATAAAAACCTATTAATAAAAGAATTAAAACCTGCGACAAACTGTGTTTATCGAAACACTTGTAAACTCGAATTTAATAACAGAACTGAAATAGAATACATAGACGATGAAACTATATTAGTCAAGAACGCAATCTCTACGGAAATAACACAAGACTGTGACAATAGAACACTAACCCTTAACGGAAGCTACATATTATCTTTTGGAAATTGCAAAATAATAATCGGGAATAATGTATACTTTAATAAGAAAACTGAAATTCGAAACACTTTCTTTTATCCTACAAACAATATTAATTTGACTGTTAACGAAACTATTAGTTTCGAGAAAATTACAATGCCGTATTTAGAAAATATAAAAGAGATCAGGGAATTGAAGTATCATAGGAATGTATCATATGGTATCAGTATGGGTTTGTATTCATTTCTCCTCGGACTTTCGATAGCGTTTTGCCTGGGATGCAAGTATAGGAAAACTAAACGGGATGTTGGAATTAAAATCGAAATGTCTTCCACTGCTGACATTGCCAAAGTCGAAGGTGATGGAGCAGTACAGGGGCCTTTAAAAATCAAATAAGATACGAATTTAAAAGTCTTGTTATGCTAATATAAGCAATTAAATATAATATGTATTAATAATGATAAAATTATTAAGAAAAAAAATCCATATTTAACTATTAATTGTGAAACATCCTCAAATCAAAAACTATGAAAAAATATATAAATTTATTTCTTTATCTTCAAAATAAAATGTAATTAACTTTAAATTTTATCTTTAATCAAATAGTTATGTATAAAATTATACTGTTTCAGCAGGGACTGCTGAAACTGAGGGTGGAAGAGTCACGTATAACTGTTCTCAATGCGAACCACCCTAATAGTTGTCTAAGATTTCATAACGTACGTGAATTTGCTTTGCATGCAAATTCACACAATATGAATTTCAACTTAAGTTTAACGTGTGAATTTGCTATGCAGGTAAATCTCATGATATGAATTTTAGTTTTAGTGTAATTCTCTTAGTAAGCAAATTTTATTTTGGTGAATTTTAGCTTTAAGTTTAGTTTGTAAAATTTTAAAAAAGTAGAAAAAGAAAGAATTCAACAACAACTGGTCGTTTTAATACCAAAACTATATACATAGTTTCTTAAAAAGTACTATTGGCGCTTAAAAGAAGTATACAGTTAAAATTTGTAATGTCAAAAAATGTTTATTTGTGCAAAAAAGCACGAAAAGCACTATGAGAAATTGCGGAAAACACTGATAGTATCCACTTTTTAAATGCTGGTATCTAACAAAAATTCACGCTTACGAAGAGGCAACAAGCACCAAAAACTACCCGGAAAGCACCATAATACCATTACAGGATTTGGGTGCAACTCAAGTTTTTTATATATATATAGTAGGTTATGTTAGGTTAAGAGGGCAGTCACGACTGAAGAAGTGGCGCACTTGGGTCCGTTAATTCGGTATCTTTTTGACACCCTAGAGCAGACAGGGCGTAGATTATCGTTGATTACGATTGTCCTGCCGCCGTGTCAAACCATCCCGATTGAACTAAGTACGAGGATAGCCTGACTAGCCCTATATTACTCAGACTATCTAAGTCTGGGAATATTTTAGCGCCCAAGATTCTTGTCCTCAAGCTGGCTAGAGCCAGACATTTACATAGAAGATGAAGAACCGTTTCCTCCTCTTCATCATCATTACAACCTCTGCAGTAGTCGATGTGATTTAGATACATCCTTCTAGCATGGGTCGCAATATTCCAGAGCCCTGTGCGCGCTGTTACTAATAGTTTCGTTCAACCTTTACCGACCCTTAGCAGATCACGTGTCCTGCTGAGGTCGTAGTGGGGCCACGTGCACCTGGCCACGCGACAGGTGCTTTCAAGTTCAGACTTGTGTTGTGCCAGCAGGTATGATTCAAGCTGTATCAGTAGTTTGCAGTGTGATAGAGGGATGCCAAGGAAGTATCAGATCATCGAGTAGCTCAATGTCACAACCTGTTTGGCAATTCCGTCCGCAATATTGTTTCCAGGAAAATCTGAGTGTCCTGGAACCTAACCCAGTGTTACTCTCGAATGTCTCGCTATCTCATTTAGAGATACCCGGCATTCGACAACCGCCGATGAAGACAGCAAAGCGGCTGTCGCTAAATATATAGATGTCCTCCGATATCCTATAGTCCCTAAGCCGTCTTGCTGCCCTAGTGATAGCTGAGATTTCTGTTTGCAATACATTACAGTCATCCTGAAGACTGAAAACATTGAAGTTTTCCACATAGAAACCTCCGCCGGTTCTGTTACCCCTTTTAAAGCCATCCGTAAAGACTTTGGTCGCTCCGTCAGAGCTAAGGGATGAAAAATACTGTTCGCTGCTTGGAACAAGTGACAGATATAGCCCACCAAAGTAAGGCTTCGGTGTGCAATAATCAGCATTGTTGTGGATTCCTTGATGCTGTCGCAGAATCTTGGAGTGCATATAATCAGTTCGTGACCATGGCGTTTAGTCTGATCACCGAGAATAAAGCTAGCTGCTTGGCCATAACCTCCACCGTAAGTCAATTCATAATCGTGAAGAGTGCTTTGGTTGGCGTCTACCCGAGCGCAACTGTTATCAGGGTCGCTGCCAACCGAAATATTTTATCAATCTAACGTTTCCACCAGACTAATACACCATAGAATAATATGGACTTGACTACCACTTCCAACCTAGCTGATCCCTCTGCGCTCTATGTCCCAGCTGCGACCAATGGCTCTTTTACACGTACGCGCTAACAGTTTGCCACACACCGAAAAACATCAGAAGTGGCAAACGTTGCCGCTAGTACACACTATCATGTTTGCTTGCGATGTCATAAAATGGTATAGCCTGTACGTGCTTCGTACACATTGGACATTTCTTTTGTTGTCATTTTGTGTCGTCATATTTGAAATTAACAACTCAATGCGACAAATTGACAACATGCTGTAATTTGGTTTTGTGATTGCAATATTGTCGCATTATTGTGACAACCGTACACATCAGACGTACACATCAGACAGTTTGCCACACAGCGAAAAACATCAAGAGTGGTAAACGTAGCCGTACATTATCATGTTAACTTGCGATGTCATAAAATGGCATAGTGTGTACGTAGCATTTTATTCGCCTAAGAAGCTTTGAATTTATTATTGTTCTTGAAAATTTATTTTAAATATTTTCAAAATAACAAAAAATTAATTTACTTTCAAATGTCAATAATTTCTTCAGTTAAGATCTTAAACTCAAAAAAATTAAATTGAATAGATAAATCAGCGTTATGTTAATGAAGTTTTATTAATCAAGATTTAAATTTTGGGTTTGGTGTTCACTGTAATTTAAATATTTATTGTTAACTGCCCTTAGTCGAACTGTATGGTTTTATATCCAAAATAATTTAATTAGTTTTTAATTATTTCGGCCTCAGTTCGGTTTTAATTAAATTTTTCAATTAAGTTATATTTATATTTAGATATAAATGTGAAGCATAGAGACAAAGAAAATTTTGACTGCACGGAGGGTTGAACTGACGTTTCGATAGCTCCCGCTAATCTCTTCAGAGTTCTTTTTGGCGTAAACCACTCGACCAATGTCGTTGGTTTGCAGTCAAGAGTTGAATATCATCTACTTTTAATTAATTCATACTTTCACTCTTAGAGCTGTATTTCATTTGATAGTTATTGATATTTTCTTTTTTCTTATGACTAATGTTAAGTTTCTTGTTATTTCTCTATTCTGGTATGAACTATCAATTATAATTACAAGTACTAGTGTGTGAACGTTTGCTTGTTCAGTTTATTTCAACATGTACATCTTTTTGCTAGGTGTCTTTAGAATTTAACAATTAAGTTATGAGTTTTAGTCGAAATGTATGGGTTTATATCGAAAGAAATTTAATTATTTTGGCTTCAGATCGGTTTTAATTAAATTTTTCAACTGAATTACATTTTTATTTAGAGATAAATGTAAAGCATGTAGACAAAGAAACATTGTCTTTGCTTCACATTTATCTCTAAATAAAAATATAATTTAATTAAAAAATTAATCTAAAACCGAGCTCGAGCCAAAATAATTAAATTTCTTTGGATATATATCCCTACATTTTAATGATTTAAGCAAATCTGTCATTTTTTCCCTACGGTAATTTTTTTTATGATGTATCCCTACCAGAGTCTGACAACAAGTACTAAAAAAAAAAATATACTTAAGTATTTACTCTTAATTTTATTAACCCTTATGTGCGCACCTAGGTACCCGGGTACCTTTGGTGTGTTCAACTAAAATTTTTTAATTGAAATTAATGATCTGCATATCTGGAACTTTTTGAGAACTTCTAACTTTCAAAAAAGTTTGTATTTTTGCACCCGTATAGTTAAAAAAAATTTTGTAATTTACGTTAGAGACCAATTTACTCTTAACACCCTTAAATACGCACCAAGGTACCCGGGCACCTGTACGTGTTTTATATGGGAATGAGGCCATTGTAAGTACTTATATTTGTTGTTAGTTATTAGTAGCTCTGCATAAATAAATAAAAGTCTATATAAACGTGGTAGACGTAGAAATTTCTAATCATATTAAGCATCATTTATGTGCACGATAAAAAACACCTTCTATTGCGCCGCAAGGTACCCGGGTACCTATATAAAAGTTACGTTGAAAAGAAGTACTTTCGCACTAAATATCAAGTTGAAACCTAGTAAAATATATATGAGATTGGCTACAGATATATATTGTCAATCCCATATTTATTTTATAAGTACATATTTAGTGCGAAAATAATTGTTTCTACGTAACTTTTATATAGGTACCCGGGTACCTTGCAGCGCATTATAAGGTGTTTTTTTTTTGCCGCGCACATAAGGGCTAACTGCGTATAGTCATAATTGTTGCACAAATAATCCGTACGCACATATATTTGCTTTCAAACAAGTATAATTATATCCGATTCCAACACACAAACGCATCTGTACTTCATTTATGCGAAAAACTTAAATACTCAACACCTATAAATAGAAACGCACATGAGTATTGGAAGTATTAAGTATCTGTCATAATTGTAGTTAGAGTATTTTTATACTTAGAGTATATGTATTTATTCGGATAAAATAAAAATAATTGAGAGCATTTATTCAACATACGCCCCCGTATGCGTTTGTGTGTATGAATGGATGTTTGAAAACATTAATCAGGTATGGGACTATTTCTTCATTTCCAATTAAAATAACTTATATATAAATTACAAATTTATACATAAATAAAACCATTTAAAAAGAGAATTTCAAATAAAATATTATGAGGCAATACGGAAATATTAGAATTATGTATTTGTTTTCCATTAACTAAAGCGCGTTTTCTTGTTGTGGCGCGTGGGTTTTTATTTTACTTCTTAAAATTTGGAAGCTAAAGTTCCCCAAAAAATTATTGGTAACTCATTCTTAGATTATATTTACAAAAATTACAACAAAAGAAAATCAAGTAAAAAATACGTACTTGTAAGAGTAATAATGTTCAATTCATACATACACAAAACGGCAATAAAAAAATTAGGTTTTGACCCGTTTGTTCTCGTAAAAAATGCTCAATGACTTGATTTGTACAAAAATAGATATAAACAAATATCAAACCACAATAAAATTGCTCTTGCCATAGACAAACTTTCAACAAAATACATAAAGGAACACTGTTTGCATTTCGCACTTTTGCGATTTGGTTTTAATTTCAAAACAAACATTCCCAATGACCTGATTTCTACAAAAAATGGTTACTATAAAAATTAAACAACAAATGCATACATCCTGCTGATAGCGAAACTCAAAAATATAACCACGCAACAATAGCACTCTTAAAATTGTTTGTGCCTACTTTATCGAAAATCACCCTTTTCAGCAAGTAGGAGCTGCATGCAATGCTTTTGTTGTTGTGAAATTAGTACACTTGCACACTTGCTGGACAAAAGGATTAATGAATATGACTCGACGGATTGTCCGGCAATTAGTGTGTTTGAAATTAATAGAAAAAAATATTAGCTCACATTTATTTATTTATGTAGTGATCAATGTATTTCAAGCTTTGGTGCTAAATAGATCAGTTTCAGTGTGACTTAATAAGAATCCTTAAAACTAGTTTTGTTAGAATATATAATTTAAAAATTCAATGGAGGAGTTCACGCAACATTCGGTAGCTGCTTACTCGTTAAATTGGTAAAATTTCCCGTATAGTTTTCTGTCAACAATTGTTTCAAATAAATTTAACAGCAAAAGTATATATCGAAAATTTTACCAATATAACGAGTAAAGAGTTACCGAATGTTACGTGAACTCCACCAATATTAATTTGTGTAATTATAATTAGTAGAGAACTCATATTTTGTAATTTGTAGTGTGATAAAATATTTCGAGTAAATATATGTATACACACAAGAAATAATTTTTTGAATTTGAACAAGTATTTGTGAAATTCAAATAATTTTTTGTTTAATTCAGGACCTATAAATAAATTTGTGTATTCAAATACAAAAATTTGTTTGAAAAAATCCACTGATTTTTTCAATTAAAATAATTATATTATTGAACAAAATTTTAACCAAAATCACAAATTTTTTTTTAACAAATTTAAATATTTTAAAAATGTACATACTCGTATATGGTAAACCATGGTGTTTACTAGAACAAAACGCATAAGAAATTTTCGAAAAACGTTATTTTTCGAAAATTTTTTTTTTTTATTTTTTTATTATTTCGGCTTTCTAGTTCAATAATTGAATTAATGTAAATTCAAATTATTTTTATTAAGAGTGGAGTGCTGGAATATTCAAATCAGATTAGCAGAACGGATCAGTACTACTGATTTCGACGGCCGCTACGCTCGTCATCATCAGCGTTCTTGTTCGCTTTTACCACTTATGAAGGTGGATGCTTTTTTCAATGAAACATCAGCTATTTAACTAATTTTTGCCAGTAAATAGAATACAATCAGATAGGTGAAATTTCAAAGCTGACTAAATTTAGTTGAAATAAAAATGCAAGAATTTACCATGGAAAATAAGTCTTGTATTCTATTTACTGGCAAAAATTAGTTAAATAGCTGATGTTTCATTGAAAAAAGCATCCACCTTCATAAGTGGTAAAAGCGAACAAGAACGCTGATGATGACGAGCGTAGCGGCCGTCGAAATCAGTAGTACTGATCCGTTCTGCTAATCTGATTTGAATATTCCAGCACTCCACTCTTAATAAAAATAATTTGAATTTACATTAATTCAATTATTGAACTAGAAAGCCGAAATAATAAAAAAAAAATTTTTCAGACTTTACCTATTAGTTCAAATAAAATAAAAAAAAACGTTATTTTTCTTTACAATATATTAACACCCAAAGATTTTCGGTTCTATTTTGCTTCAAAAATTAAAAATTGTCAACATTACTATCAAAATTAAAATCTAACAAAATTGTTGTTAGAAGCGAACAAAAACATTAATAAGATATAAAAATAATTCCCAAGAAGGGGTTGATAAAAAATATGTTTGGTATATTTTTTGTGTGTATGTAGCTACAAATGTTTTTAGCAGTCAAGCTTTATTAAATCGCACTTGCCATCCCTGTCATGCAATCTGTTGAACAGCAAATACAATATTCCTGTAAATGTATATCCGGATAAATACTTGAGAGTATTTTTATACTTGTGTGTATGATTGTAGCTGATACAGAGTATAACTTTACTTATAGTCGTTTGTGCAGCGTAATTTAAATAATCTGTATGCAAATAATCGTTGGTTGTTTGTATTTATACGTATTCGGCTTAAACTTGAAGAGTATTTTTGCATATGCGGATGATTTTTATTTTTAATTGTACCCTTTTATAGTTATTTGACAGCCAATACTCAAAGAGTACTTAAAACGATAATTATGTCATTCTCTGATCCCTACGTATAACATCACTGCATGACAGCAATCTGATGATCTGGGATTAGGGTTTGGGATTTCCCGGACTTTTGCTCTTCCCGAGAAACGGGAAACGAAAAATCGCTTTCTCGGGAATTCCTGGGATTCCCTGGAAAATTTGATTTTCTAAATTAAGTATATCAATTAAACGAAAATTTTCGAAATTTTGTTCGGTTTATTAATCTAAACATTCTTTTTAAATAAAAATGAATATGATAGCAATTCTAAAACAAAATTTTAAAAATTTTGAAGTGAATTCAGGCAAATAGAGTTTATAGTTATTATTAGTGCCCGACCGAACGTTCACGAGTTCGGTTGATGTTCGGCGTTCGGTAAAACGTTCACCGAACACCGAACTTTGTAAATTTTTTTTATATACATATTTATATATCATCAAAAGTGCAACATACTATGAGTTTCTTCATTTTGTATTTGGGTAAAAACGAAAATTTTTGACATGGTCTAGATTTGTATCCTCTCCGATTTTAATAAAAATCGACATATATCTTCTACTCCTACATGGCGAAAAATTATTTCCATACATGTTATGGTTCCTATTTTATATGCCTCTAAACTTTGGCATTTCGGTCATTTTTGAGAAAAGTTCGTCGTATTTAAGATTGAATAACATTAGAGCGCGTCATCGGATAAAAATAAATTTGATTTCATTCGAAAGGTTTCAGTCTCCTGTTAACTAATAGTGATTAAAAAGGAATAAGCTTCCTGCTACAAGTGCCTCTAAAATTCCAAGGTAGTCTTGCTTTTTTTAAGAATGTAGTCAATTGACATGTCTTTATTGTGTACAATTTTCAAGATGGGATGAAAGCAGATTCAAAACTTATAGTTGTTTCCTTATGATAACTCGAGAATTTCTATGAAAATTGTGTCAGCAATAACAATAAAAATAACCATAGCCGTAGTATTTCCTAAAATCTCGATTTGTATTTTTTGCACAATGTATTATAGATACATATTATTAATAGATTAGTTGGCTATCTGCTGCAAAAAAAAATAGAAATAAATACCACTTTTCAGGATATTTAGGGATAGATTTTTTTATTTGTGATGGCCTTGTCTTGGATTTGCCAAGGGTGAGTTTCGACCTTTTAAATGATGTTATATAGCGTTTGCAGCTAACTTTGATTTTTTATATGAAAATAACTTAAAACTGCCAAAAATATGTTAAGTGTGCATGTATACAAAGTGCACATAAAAAGGATTTTGAAGGGTAATCACTAATATTTTTTGCAGTTAAGTCAAAATGCTGCTAAGATTGATTTTTTTATATGAAAATAGTTTAAAAATGCCAAAAATTTAAGGCATTTATCTTAAAAATGCAGGTATAGAAATGCACTTAAAATATGAATTTGTATGGAGTTTTAGGCTACAGTGACAGAAATTAATAGTTTTGTGCAGTTAAGACAAAAGTGCACTTAAACAAAAGGCAGTTAAATCAAAACTACTGTATTACACTGAAAATTCTCTTGAATAACAGCTTCATGAGGCTTTTACGCCTTGTTGAATAGATAATTTTGTCATTTTACACATTTCAGTACACCCCAAAATCGGAAGTTATCGATCAAAATGATTTTTTGGGACTTCAAGGAAAAAAAAGTTCACAACACTATTTCCGAATTTTAGTTTTACATGGTGTCCGGTTATATATTTGTCTATCTATTAGTAGAGATTGGTATAACTTCATGGATAAAACTCTTGAAATTTGGCAGAGAAGAAAAACTGTTTGCTTCTCCATCACGCCGTAGAAAAATTAATCAAATCAGGCTCAACTACAGCAAATTGAAGCATGGATAGAAGAAAATCCTAATATTAGCATTAAAGAAATGAGAATAATAATCTAGGAAAAGTTCGGATTAAATATCAGCAAATCTACAGTACACCGCCATATGCAAAAGATGAAATTTTCATATACAGTACATAACGTACAAAATAAAAGTAAACAAGAGGAATATTTCGTGGAAATTTTATGAATTTTATGTTTTCCGATTTTTTTTCAATTTCGGCGGAATTTATGCATCACTTTGCTGGAAATGTGAATCTTTTATCGATTAAAATGATGCATAAAACAAATAAAATCGGTTGGGAATTGATGTGGCTAAAATTTTTTAACAAAACTTTAAACGCTAATTGTTGACCCATTGGTATGTGTATTGTTTTTGTAATTTATATTTATTCCATACAAAATTTATCAACACTAATCTTTGCGTTTTACAAAATAAGGCCCTAAAAGTATAAAAAAATCGATTTTGAAAAATTTTATATTACTGTATTTTAAAACTCCACAGTCGTTATGTGTTTTGGCAGCTTCGTGATTCTAAGCAAATTTTAAAATTTTTGAACTATTCGTTTAATCTATGTACATATATAATTCATAGGCAACCCCATTCTTTGTGAAGGAGGTTATGCTCTCATTATACAGCCGATTTTGATAAAACTTATACCGTTCTAAACATATTTATTCAAATGTGTGTATAATTTATATATTGTTAAAATCGGTTCAGTTTATTTTGGAGGTATAAGCATTTAAAGTTGCTACTAATACATATACACGTATTACTCATGCATGTAAGTTGAAAAAAAGAAACAAGAGGGATGGTTTTACAAAGAAAGTAACCACAATAAGACATTTGTTTCTATATTTTGATGTTGAAGAATTTTAGGAATTCCATAGGAACAAAAAGGAAGAGGAGTCATTGGGAGATGATTTTTTTTATGTTTTATATTTGACCGCTCTTTCTAGGGTTTCGTGCACTAAAGGTTTTCCTGCCACGGGCTTCTGTCTGGAGAACCGTAAAAGGTACATACCAGAAATTCTCATATCATATGTGTAACTTATGCATTAAACACATTCGCCACAGCAGGCTACCGACTACAACCTGTCAAAAATAGAATACATGTGTGTATATGAAAATGATTATTTTCACGACTGCACGGCTGCACGACTGCAGGTTGTTGTCCATGCTACTCCTGTCGTGTAGTCAAATTAAACTAATTTCTATTTTTTTTGGCTACAAAACAAAAACAGTGTTGACAATATAACAATATATGTTAAGCAAATTAGTGATAAGAAATATTTTTTATTGTAAAATAAAAAAGAAAGTTACAAAATTTAAATGTTATAATATATATGCATCAAGAATTTTTAAATAAATAAATTTATTTGTTTTATTGTTATATACCTGCCTGTTCTGTAAATCGATTCGTTTTAAAAACGTTCGATTTACAAAAATTAAATCCACTAATAGCAAACTTTTTTCATACTTTTCTGCAATTTCATATTTTTTTAGAGCTTAAAATATCATATCTGAAATTAATGTACTATATACGATTTAAGATACATCAATGGGGGCATTATTTATTTTTGGAAACCAAGAAATTTACTCGGATTCGGTTTACCGAACAGAGCCGACAGAGTAAGTAAAAAATTCCAACATTATTGAAAATTAAAAAAAAAATCACAGGGTAATAGCCCTTTTTAACCTACGAATTTTAGTGTAATTTATTTCGGCGCTCTCTCCTGATTCCGGAGTTACGGGGCTCAAAACTATAATGTATTATTGATCATGAGTCTTACAATATAGAACGGATATAAACGATATTTACTATGTTTATACGCACGGGTTATTTGCAAATAAAACTGTAAATTGTTGTCATATAATTGTTCTATTGCGACTTATTAACTCACGAAAACTATTCACGATTAACGCACTATTTGCAAATAAAATTTTTGGTGCTGGCTGCCCAGCTTTGTTAATAAAAAGCATTAAATAGAAAAATATTTCGCGAAAAATATTGATAAAAGAAAATAATGACAATTAAAACAAATAATTATTTGTTCTTTTATACATTTCAACTATTTTATTTATTTATTTTTTGTAAAAATACAAACGTCTTCTATAAAAGTGCTACCAAGTTTTTGTATTTTGCTATGCCGTATAAATTTTCAAATATTTTTATTTACGAATAGTCCGCGTATAAACGTAGTAATAGTTATCATTTCAAAATTCTCTAAAATACCTTTCTACTGGTATATACAATTTTGAAATCAATTAACACATTGCTAGCAAAATGGAATTTAAAACATTTTTTATATAACTTCTCACGTAAAAGTACCTTTATCTTAAAAACTGGCCGATACAATCGTTCTTAAATATGTATTTAGTTTTATAGAAAGCATTCCAAGCTTTCATTTGATGTATACTTAAAAGCTATCATCGATGAAATTCATCAGTTATGGCACTTTGAAAATAAATTAACTCATTTAACTCTTAAACTCGTCTTTAAAGTACCATAGCTTACGTATTTCATAGGTTACAGTTTTCAACTATACACCAATAAAAGCATGGAAAGTTCTCTATAAAACTATACATATGTATAGTATATATGAACTATGCATATGTACCGTTGTATCGACCAGTTTTTAAGATAACGGAGTTTCTGCGTGAAAAGTCAGATAAACAAATTTTTAAATTGCATTTCACTCGGAATGGGTCAATTGTTTTAAAAAATGTGTATACCAGTAGAAAGGTATTTTAGAGAAGTTTAAAGTGATATCCATATGAACCGCGTAACTCCGGAGCCAAAAGAGAACAAAAAGAATCACACCAAAATTATAAGGTTAAAAAAAAGCTACTGCCTCATAAGTTTTTTTTTTTAATTTTCAGCGATGTTGGTATAATTGACTTAAGTCAATATCCTATTTTATTAAACAGAAAAAAACATAAAAAAATTTAAGTATGAAAAGTGCCATAACAATCAATAGGTTTTAAAGAAATAAATTGATTTGTTTTTACATTTTGCGAGATGTAAGAACATTTTGAATTAGGGGTTTTTTATACAAGTAAAACTTTTGAAAGTGGCACCACTGAAATATGTACTGCAATAACAACATGTCAACTGGTTACGATGTAGCTGCCGCGTTCAAAATAATTAAGTAGCTGACTACCCGACGACGATTGCTGCCAACAGCATTTGTAGTCGTGTAGCCGTGTAGCCTGCTGTGGCGAATGTGTTTATAGCATTAGGTTAAAAGTTTAAGGCTGCTCTAAAGCAAGCAACGAAACGTTTTAAAATCCTAATGTAATATATATAAACTTGACATATTCAGAATTAGTGTATTATAATACAGAATACACCAAATAGTACTGAAATTTAAACAATATAAAATTTAAAGGGTACTCTATCAGGTTATGTAATTTTGACGATGTAATTTTGTCAATGAGCTGTATCTTGGAAGCCATAGTATTTGAAAGACAACAGTAACGAATGCTAAACATCAAACAAATTAAACATTTAATAGTAATGAAATTTTGAAATTAAGGTGCATCTTATGAACCGCAATAATTAGACAATTAAAAACAAAGAAAATTAATAATTAAAGAAAATCCCTTCAAGTCATAAAACGAACAAGCCGAAAAGTAAATAGCCAAAAAGAAATCGCTGGAACGAAAACATCTTCAAAAAACGCGGAAAATAAAAAATCGCTAAGCAAAAAAACGCCAAAACTAAAAAATCGCCAAAAAATTAAAAACGCAAAAAATAAAATCGCCAGAAGGAAAACTGTTAAAACAAAAAAAGCACCAAAAGGAAAAAACCGCCAAAACTTATAAAATTCGTCAAAATTAAAAAAAAAATTCTTTAAAACGAAATTAAATCACTAAAACAAAAAATTGCCAAAAACTAAAATATCGCCAAAAATTAAAAAGATCGCCAAAACAAAAAAGAGCCTAAAAACGTCAAATCTAAGAAAGTAGACAACATTAAAAAATCCGCCAAAACGAAAAAAGCGCTAAAGCAAAAAAAATAAAAGAACCAAAACGAGAAAATCGCAAAAACAAAACAAAAATCGCAAAAAATTAAAAAGATCGCCAAAACAAAAGAGCACCTCAACAAAAAAAAAAAAAGAAAAAACAATAATAAAAAAGTAGACAACATGCAAAAGTCGCCAGAATGAAAAAAGCGCTAAAACAAAAAAAAAACGCCATAACTAAAAAACACCAACACTAAAAAAAATTCAAAAACGAAAAAAACCAAAACGAAAAAACCACTATAATAAAAAATCCCCAAACCAAATAAAATGACATAACCAACAAAAGCAAACAAAAAACGGCAAATAAAAAAAAACTAACAAATCACCAAATTGAAGAAAATGTCTAAAGGAAAAAAGCTCAAAATGAAAAAACCTGCTAAGACTAAAATATCACTAAAATTTTAAAAATTGCCTAATTATACTAATTATACATAGTGTGGCTATTTTTAAAGAGATTTTTATGACGTTGAATAATTTTTCTGTGAACATTAATGAAATTATTTATATCTAGAATACGAACAATTTTTATTGAAAATCCAATTTCGCAATAATATGTTTGCAATACAATTTAATTTATTGTAAATCACAAGTAGTTTATACTTCTTTATCGCAGCATGCATTATATGATGGAATTTTCTGAGTACATTGCGGTTGTGTGGCATTTCAACTTGAACGTGAAAGTCTTAAATTTAATTTTCCCCATTAAAATAATTCATGTTTGATATTAATTTGAAATGCGAAGTTAAAAATTTATTGTGCCAAAGTAGAGGTGTTTAACGTAAAATATTTTAATTGTAATTTTACCTTCTGTATCATGACAAACTCGTACACTTAAATACCATGTCCACGAAAATGTTGCACAAACATAAATGACCAAATTTTAATTAAAAAAATCATATCCCAAATGAGAACATTTTAAAGAGTATATTTTTGCAGCCGAGATGACAAAAATGTGAAATGTGCTTTTCATTACAAGGAAATGAAAACATTAAAATTGAAATAGTTCATACAGACTTTCTCTGTCAAAGACATCATACTGTTTTATATTATTTTCACTTTAGTTGTTTCGTTTCGTTTTTGCTCTCCTTTTCTTTTTAAAAGCCTTAAGGCAGGAATCTTAATGAATACATGTATATCACAAACAAATAGTTTTCAGTTTTGGTTCTTTTTTTTTGTAGTTTTCGGTCATTTCTATATAAAATATTAAAATTTTCATAGGCAATGTTGGTTAACATGGAACGGTGAACACATATACATAGTAGCAAATACATATATACATACCTATACATGTACCCAGTTGGCCAAATCGTCGTACACGACATTGTCTTCGGTGTTTAACGTACGGCATGTCGTGTGTGAATTAGGTTTTCTAATCGACAATTTAAAGGAAATCGTCGTTCATGACAATCTGAGCGAAAATGTCGTACGTTTTCTGTTAAATCAAACGGTGTTGAGGACAATTTAAACGACAAAGTCCCACATTTGGCCTTTAACAAAACTTTGCTTCGGACAATATGAGCAACAATGTCTTACGTTTTGTCTTTAGAAAGCTTAGCGACAATGTCCCACGTTTTGTCTTTAATAAAAATTTGTTACGGATAATCTGAGCAACAATCTCTAGCATTTTGTCTGTAATAAAACTTTGTTGGGGAAAATCTTAGCGACAATTTGCCACGGTTTATCTTTAATAAAACTTTGTTGTGGACAATCGGAGCGACAATGTCCCACGTTAATTCCTTAATCAAACTTTGTTGGCGACAATCGGAGCAACAATGTCCCACGGTTTGTCTTTAACAAAAATTTGTTACGGATAATGATGAACTAAAATATCCTGCATTTTGTCTTTAATTAAACTTTGTTGAGGACAATCTGAGCAACAATGTCGTACGTGTTATCTTCAATCAAACAAATAAATATCTTGGTCTCTTGTTATCGTTGATTTAGGTGGTGCTACAGCAAGGTGGTATGCGCGATAACTTATAAATAAGGAGTCTCAGTTTGAATGCCAGCCATGTCAACCCTCTACATCAAGAGTTTAATTGAAATGGAAACAAACAAGAAAGTAAGAAGCTAAATTTGAATATTAAAAACCTTAAATAAAACCTGTTCTGTAACGAAAAGATAAACCAAATGTCGCTCATAGCGTCATTGAAGATACCATTAGGGACAATGTCGCTCATAACATCGTTGAAGACACATTGAGAGACGATATCGCCAAAAGGGTCATTAGTAATCAGATTAATATTATATCGCTTATGTAATAGTCAACGACAAGACGAAGTATATTGTCGGATATATGGTCGTCACTGACATTGTGGAGATACCATCTTTTATAAAGTCGTCGAGGAAATTGTTGAAGAACATGTCATTGCGAAAATGTCAACGAAAAGATGAACAACATTATCGCTCACACGATCATGTGTGACCTCGTCACCATTTGTATAAAAATTGTGTCGACGGTCTTTCCTCAGTATGTCTTCTACGACTTACTGTTATATTGTACCCCTCGTTAAAGATGCCTTAAAGAAGTGGCCAACCGTATATATATATATATGTATGCATGTGTAAATACCCTGCATCTAAATGTACAACTAGTTACGTTTTGGGACAGTTATATTACTAGTTGTAACGTTACTAGTCAACAAAGGACTGGAATAGTCATACAACTAGTTGTAAGGAAACTAGTAATTTAAATTATTTTTTATAAATTGACATATTTTCAGGTGTAAATACATAAAACAAAATTTTAGCTCTAAATATAATAAGTAGAAAGTGCATCAGTGGATAGAGTACATGCCTTGGAATATGAGGACTGTGTGTTCATACCCTGGTTGAGCTAAAGGTTTTTTTATTATTTAAAAACTATAAATAAAGAAACTAGTAAGCGCACTAGTCTATAATAATTAGTATTTCAACCAGCATATAACTATGTACAAATGAACTAGTTGGACTCCTATGACAACCTAATGTTAAAATCGATAGTTCGATATATGGAAAAAGGACAGTTAGGCAACTAGTCTGAATAAAAAACCAACTGGTATATTTCTAACCACATACTAGTCATTTTGTCTACAGGGTACATTTTCACTCATACATTTACAAAGATTGTTCACATGTTGTAAGTTTGTTATTTAACTACCAACACTTCAAGCATTTGTGTTGCTGGTTTTTCTGAACTTGTTTTAACGGCAGATGGTATTTAATTCTGGGCTTTGACTCAAAGCCTTTGAGACACAAAGGAATCTACATCTACATAGATTTTTTATTAAAATTTGCAATATAGTTCAGAGTTTTGTATAAGCAAAACAATGGTCAAAGCCGGTCATTAGGGATCCTACTTGTGTACACCCGAGTAATAAATTTTAATATTAAATGCAAACAAAAGAATGTGTTAAAACAATTGAAATTATATATTTATGTATATAAATAAAAGTAATTATACCATGATTCTGTAATTATGTCAACTCCGTAAATCTATTGAATGCATCAAACGGTTTACGTAGAGAGAACAACATGATTTTGGCATGGTTGCGACAACAATATTATATTCTCTGTAATAATGTATGGCCACGGAAAATAAGTTATTATTGTTTTAATAAATTAGCTTACGATAAACAAATTCATTTCAATATTTGGAACGATTTTCCGTCATCCCACGTCAAATTTGGTTTGTAAACAGACCGGTTTCGGCTATGTGCCATCTTCAGTGTTCTATTGAATACTGATTTAGTATTCAATAGAACACTGAAGATGGCACATAGCCGAAGCCGGTCTGTTTACAAACCAAATTTGACGTGGGATGACGGAAAATCGTTCCAAATTCAAAAAAACCCCGTCGGAAGAAAAACACAACACTCATTTCAATATATTTTTAACATTCATAGAAATTGTAACATGGTTGCATTTAACAAAATACATACTATCGGCCATGTCATAGAGTGACATACTATACATACTATCGGCCATGTCACTCTGTCTATGTGTATGTTTTATTACCATGCAATACCAGTTTAGCATCAATAACAATAAAATATTATGAATAGTCGTACCATTTTAAGTTACTTTATTTTTAATCCAATTTTATAGCCATAAAAAGACAAAGGCTGTTTGTCTATATACATGTCAATACATAATATAAAACTGTAAAAGGGGCGTGTCTGTATGTACATGAAATATTTTTTGAAAATTTTTATGGTGGCGTAAATAATAATCGATGTAGAGAGCAAAACACCAAATTTTGGAATATTTGTCTGTATGTCTGTCTGTCTGAAGACGCTTCACGCAAAAACCACTGAATGGATTTTCATGAAATTTGGTATGAAGGTACTTTAGACTCTTGATTCAAATTTACGGTACTTTTTACCGGAATAAAATGTCTCATTTCTAAGTTGAAATAGAAAATAACAAAAATATACCCTATTTTACTAATGTAAAAGTTGTTGAAAACTAGAAAGATGTTTTGTGTTTTTTTAAACGTTGCTAGCACTGTTTATTTTGCATAACGGGAACTTTAATCAACATATAAAGAACGTTATATTATTATATTTTACAGTTTACAAAATAAGTTATTGTTAAACGGTTTTTTAAAAAAATAACTATTTATAGGAACCAAATTTTTTTATTAAAAGAAACTACAATATTTCTCAATATGCACCAAAATGCGTGGTAATTAGCAGAGACATGGATTTGATGCACTAAAATATTGGATAAAAAACACGAAATATATACTAAAAACAATAAAATATGTACTTATTTTTTAAATTTTATTCAAACAAAAACATAACATTTTAATTCACTCTCATTAGGTAAATATAAATATGAGGTACAGAATGTAAAAATACAATATAAATAGAAATTAAAAACTGTTCTTATTTATTTACATTTAAAAATGACATTTGATTCATATTTTCAACTGTAGAGTTCAATCTATTTGAACTTAAAAAGCTTTTATACATTGAAAAAGACCTTTCAACATCTACGGATGTGATCGGCGCATATTTAAATAATTCTAATTCTCTAGTGGAACATATTTCTTTAACTGAATAATCACAAGGTATTGAAACAAAAACACCAGTTTTATTTTTTGAAATCCATTATTTTTCTTAATAACGGAATCTAGTTTGCTCCGAATTTGTTTACTAATTGTGCCTTGAACCGCATTAATTGTATTTATTGCTTCGTCAATTATTTGGATTTGGCTGCGTAATGAATTAAATGGTTGAATCTTATCAATTGTATTAATGAGAAACGCATAATTTGCATTAACAAATACCAATTGATGTTTCATTGAATACAAATTTTAAATTTTGTTAACTTTCTTTATTGCTATATAGCGTCTTCTTCATTTAAAGCTTCCACAACATCTTTAAGGCCCAAATTTACAGTCATTAGTTAATTATTAGTAAAGTAAAATGATAACTATTGTTTAACTAAAACTTCATATTTCCAGTGTAGGGTTTAACTAAAATTTTTAATATGGGTAAAGAATGGTAACCCTATCAAATATTAATAAACAAGCAAAAATAAAGAAATAAAGAATATTTCACATCTTGAGGCGGCAATTTAAAAACTTTTTTAAGCAGAAAAGCTAATGGAGCAAATATTTTTTGTCGCTCCGAAAAGTATGCTATATGAATGTAATAATTTCCAAAACATGGTGTAATTAGTATGAAGGTTCAACAAATACAAAAAAAAACTAGATAATGATTGTCAAAAAAATACACGTGCTAGACGTTACTTACATATGTACAAAGCTACCAGAACAAAAAATAATCAGCCCACGTTATGCTGCCACCTGTATACTTATTGCACCATGTTCCAATGCATCTAACTAATTGTTAACCAATGACATTTGACGGTTTAACTAATAGTAAACAAAGAAGTGTGAATAAAATATCATTGGCTAAACTATTGTCATTAGCTATCTAATGACTCTGAATTTGGGCCTAAATTGATCAAAGTAGTTTGAATAATAAGCGACAGCCTATAGCCACGTTCCCCATCTTGTTATCACAGGTTGAGGTGGAAGATTTAGACATTTTTCTTTGATACTTTTCTTTGAATAGCTGCAATCTTGATTTGATAAGTATTTTTTTCCAAAGATATTTTCAAAAGATTGATGTATTCAAATTGATTTCTATTTTCTTCTGCAACTCT
Source organism: Panzeria rudis (assembly GCA_956483635.1). NCBI lineage: Eukaryota > Metazoa > Arthropoda > Insecta > Diptera > Tachinidae > Panzeria > Panzeria rudis. Next base: position 87,825,408 of record OY101448.1, on the reverse strand, counting down.
GCATTGCATGAGACAGACAAGTGACATGAAATTGGGTAAAATACATTTAAATATTTTGCAGGTTCGATCATTTATTGAAATTGCTGCCTAATAACGCAATTGAGTCGTTAAAGACTCTGGCAATCAAAGCATGATTTGCTGTTTCTAATTCTGCCACATTAAGAAGGAATTTAAGTTTACCTTTCTCTTCGTCTGCATCCAATATACCAGCAATTACATTGGCAATAAATCGCCCTTTGATGTCTGTTGTCTCCTCGATAGAGACCCATAAATAATTTTCTTTTAAAAAATGCATAATTTGGTGAAGTTTTGTATCATACAACTTACTCACATACACTTTTCATATGGATTAGTCTCGTTATATATTTTTAAAAAATTTGTTAGATCACTATTGTTTAGTTTATGTAAACTCATGTCGACAGAGACAAATACCTTCATAGCTCGATGCTAAACGAACTTGTTTTACCTTTGTTCGGTCTACTAGACATTAATACCTGAGAGGCATTTCCAATATTTTGTGCATATTTATCTTTGTGCTTTTGATATTTTAGATGTTGATCCACCATAAACTTATTTTAAAAATATATTGACCTGTCATATATTTTACAGAAAAGCACTAACTAGTCTATTAGTTTTAAAGACTTCATGGTTTTCTGACACATATTTGTTTAAAACACTTCTGGTCGATGGCTTCACTTTTGGCATATTTTCCCCTAAAATCAAACATTTGTAGTAAAATGTTCAAATATAATGAATTTTTCACTAAATATGGCACAATTTATAACAAAAATATGCAAAAATTTTAATTTGTAAATGGTCTTACGAAAGTTTAAATGCAAAATATCGTAGCTTTCTTATGAAATATAACAACAAAATACAAAAAATTCATTAAAAAGCTGCGATATTTTGCATTTGAACTTTCGCAAGACCACTTGCATCAAACACTGAGCTCAGCTACACAAAAAAAAATAAATTTTTCATTTCAAACAACAAATTTCCTGAATCAAATATAAGTTTGTTCCACTTAGGTCCTACAAGGAAATTTTGAAATGTAAATGCAAAATGTTTTAATAATTTAATATTAAGTCAAACAAAATTATTTATCAAACAAAATAGAAACAATAATAAAAATTTCAAATTTCAAAAACATGTTTGTTTAAAAAAACTTATCACAATTTTGTCTGTGTATTGACTGTTTTAAAAAGCCATTTGCAACAAATAATATAAAAGTACAAATTTTTAAGTGCAGAGAATTTTCATTACATAAAGTACTGAATTTAATATTTTAAGACTACTCTTTAACAGCACCATTTACCCTAGACAACCGTTTAATCGCTTTTTGGATCACTTCCGCCCTCTGACAACCAAGTGCTAAATAAAGTTCATCACTGATTTTACTAATGATTTGTATGCTCCTCGTTTCAGTCTAAAAATAATTTTTATATACGAATTTCGCTTAAAATTTCAATAAAAGTATTCGGGTGTGTTATCTAGTCATATTGTCATAATGTCTTAATATTTTACAATAGTTTTAAAACGTTGTTGTTGTTCTTCAAACAAAAAAGTACTAATATAATAAGACTTTGTGTGCTGTGTTTATTGTGTTGTCATAACTACACAGTAGAAATCTGAGCCGAACGACCGAGTCTTTAGTGGAACCGGCGCTATTGATATATGATATATGTATGCAATATGTAAGTATTCCTGAAAATTGTTCACAGTTTTATATGTTCATACATATCTACATACTTATATTTTTATAAGTTTTAAAGAGGTAAAAATAAATAAGTTCAGTAAAGTGCGACTTTTTCTCGCACACGAAGGGTTCCGTACGAATACACATATATCCCTTTTCGTTTTTGCCCTTTTTTCATTTTGGCAATTTTTTCGTGTTGCTTTTTTGTTTAATTTTAAGTTTTTTCATTGTTTTGCGATTTTTTTGGTTTTGGCGCTTTTTTCATTTTTGTGATTTTTTTAGTTATTTTTTTGGCGATTTTTCGTTTTCTGCAATTTTATTTTTGCTTTTTGGCTCAAGTCAAGAATACAAACGCTGTTGAACATGGAAATCATGAGGCAAAAGCCCTTTTTAGAACAAAAATTTTTGCCAAATGTTTTTCGGCGCTCTCTTTTGATTCCGGAGTTACGGCGTTCAAAACTTTTATGTTGAACTGGGCATAACTCCTACAATTCTGCACGTATATAAACGATATGTATATAATTTTAAAGTGCTCTAAAGTACCTTTCTACTTGTATATAAGGTTTTTAACCCCATTAGCCCATTGTGAACCAAATGCAATTAAAAAAAATTTGCCCGACTTTTTAAGTGAAAACACCGTTATCTCAAAAAGTGATATTTTTTGGTTTTGGAGATTTTTTGCTTTTTTGCTATTTTTTCGTATTAGCGCTTTTTTTTTGTTTTGGCGCTAGTTTTTTTCGGTGTTTTTTTTTCATTTTTAGCAATTTTTTTGTTTTTGATGATATTTTTAGTTTTAGCGACTGTTCTGGGTTTTAATGCTTTTTTCCGTTTTGACGCTTTTTCGGACTTTGGCGTTTTTTTTAGTTTTTACCGATCTTTTTAGTTTTGGTGATTTCTTGCGTTTTAGCGATTTTTTTTAATTTTGGTGCTTTTTTCTTTTAGCGCTTTTTCCATTTTTACCACTTCCTTTTGACATTATTTTAATTTTGGATTTTTTTTTGTTTTAGCGTTTTTTTAAATTTCAAGATTTAGCCTTTTACGGTTTCCAAGATACATCAAATTGTCATAGTCAAAATTTTGTTTGTATAGTTTTGATTTCTGGCGGCCACCGATCGTTTTTCCACTAGCAGCCGTCCGGAAAATTAGTCGGCATAGTGAACAACAGCTGGCTTGTTTATGTTTATGTATTTTAACAATTTAATTTTGTATGTACGAAGGAAACATATCTAGATTTTAGTTAAGAGTTTACTGTTTAAACGAAAATCAGGTAAGGTCTTATGTATTTACTTGAGTCTGTATTTACTTGAGTCTGCCATTACCGGGTATTATTTATGTTTTTTCGCTTGTTCTTGGCATCTTAATTCCAAATGTTTTTTTTTAATCAGCTAAATTATGATGGGGTGCTCACACCAGTCATATTTTTTCGTGTTATTATTTTAAGCCATATGACTTTATGACAACCGTTTGAATCCCCCAATTGTTCTTATTTACCTAATCTACATTGAATATTTTTATTTTTGCTTTTTTATCTCATTTCTTTAGAAACTGTTTTGTTTAATACTTTTTAAAATAAAGCTAGTTTAAAATAGAGAATAATTCAATGATTCATTTTGTTCATATAAAAATTAATGTTTCCGGATATTAAAATTTTTGGTAAATATTTTATTACGTTTTTCAATGCCCGGGAATTCCCGGGGTCCCGAGAATTTCGTTTTTATTTCTCGTTCTCTTGGGAAACAAAAGGCCGGGAATAAAAACCCCTAATTGTAAGCAATCGGCTCGTTAATTTTGGCACTTGGCATATGAAAACATAAAAGATATGAAGTAAAACAACAAAACATCAAGCATAAACAAAAAAGTTACATTATTAATACATATTACACGCAAAGAAAATATGTGTGGTTGCGCCAACCATATTGTAAGAGCAGCATACTATTATTAAATTATACTTTTGCAGTTAAATCATATTATTTTTAAATAAAAAAAATTTACATAATTTTTTTTTGCGAAATTTGTTTACGAGAATGGGATCACCACCAAGGTTGGCAACCGTAACGAATAACGGTATCGGTATTGGTATTACAATTATTTTTATTTCGGTATCGGTAGCAGTATTTGAGCTATATCAGTATCGATATATACCGCTACCTCAACTCTACTATCGGTATAATACCGATATTATAATTTAGTATATGAAATCTAACAAAACGCTTAAGAACTAATAAGATACATTCAAAATGCATCGTTTCTAATAGACTTAAACATGCCAACTTCAAATTTGCAGTTTTTGAGATCGTGGGACTTAGTTTTTTTCAGAAACCGACCTTGAAATCACTATATCGTTATATTTATATGAAAGTTTCGTGTCACTGTGTTCGTTTACGCTAATCTCCGAGACTGCTTCACAGAATGGTATTGCTTTAAAGCAAAAATTTACCTTTGTAAGGGATGATACAATAATTTCTTATAAATTCAAATCCGTTCTTGAATCAAGCGTTCTGTACTTGGTTTAAGAAACGGATTTAATAACGAATTACTTGATTATTCTTTTTGGTGTACCATTAAGAATAAATATCCACGAAATACCATTTTTTTAAAAAATTATTTTACAAATTTTAAGATTTTTAAAAATTGGTGCTAAAAAGGCCAATGTAAAAAAATATTCACTTTTGAGAAAAATGCAATTTAAATTTAAGTTTTCTATATCGTTCATGTAACATTGGCTAGCAAAACCCTTATGAAGCTGTTCTGGGTTACATTAAACCCAAAGTCGGTATTCCGCTGGTACGATTTTGGATTAACAGCCTATCTGAAGTTTGTTCAAATAGTCTTAAGTAGAATTAGGATTTTATTCCTAACCGTTCTGTTTCGCTTAATCTTAGGCTTAATCCAAATTCTCTGATTTCGTGCAACAATTTGAAATTTAAAAATGCTCTCCTGACCACTTGCCGTAATCGAATTTAGCTGTTATTCCTTGTAGGCACAGATATAATAAATAATAACAAAATATTGAGAAAAAATTACCACCAACCCCCTTAAATTGCAGTTTTGTGCAGACTTGGACTTTTCTTGAGACTAGATACATTTTTATGAAATAATTAAATCAAATGATACTAAGAACACAGCAAGTATGTATGTCCGTTCCTTCACTACACATAAAATTTGCAATAGCGCAAAAATTTTAATCTAACAATAAAAAACATTTGGTACAAATGCATGATATTTTTATTGCTTTAGCTTGGACGAGTTTATAAACTTAATGGCTTTCAAAGGAGTTATTTATTTAAAAATGTAACTTATTTCAAAGCTCTTTTAAAACTAACAGGATACATATGTACACTCTAAAACACTACTTCAAATTTACGATCATATGTTGTCTAAATTTGTGTTGAAAATTTCTCCTTGTCTAAAATTACATCGATTTTGTAGATATTTTATTAAAGAAAAAACCTTTAAAATTAAACATATTTAGTCCAAATATAAAAAGTGTAACATAAAAAATAATACGGCTATGTCTGAATGGTAGATACGTCAGACTATCAGTCAGGAGGTCGCGGCTCAAACCTGCACGCAACCAATCGCTTTAATAAAAACATTTTGTTGAAAAATAATGCGTGTGTAATTTTAGGTCGATAATAATCTGTAAAGTGCTGCTGACTATTATCGACGTAGTTTTCAACAAAATTGTTTTAGAGTGTAACTCAATATTTTGTGATTATTTCCAACTAATTTGTTTTTTCAAATTAGTTCGAAATAATCACATTAAAATATACAACTACTGGCTTGAGTTTTACACACGTTCAATGAACATTGTTCACATATACATAAACACATAATTGAGTTTAAAAATTAAACCAAAAAAGTTTGTGATTTGAAGCGCTATATTTTCCTAATTATATATCAAGACTACGATTAATTTTGAATTTTATTTCTACCACTCATAAAAATATTTCCCTCTTGATTTCAATTTGTTTTCCCCCTTATTTTTTAGCATTGCATAAAACTTATTTTCCATACAAAAATCAATAAGGATTCTTTCGTGATTGGCATTCCATCTAAACTGCGTGATTTTTTTTTTAATATCTTGCCCTTTATGAAATATAACACAAGGCAACGCGAAAACGCATGTACAAATTGTTGTAGCCATTTTCTTTATATGTGAAAGAAACTTAACAAAATTTATTTATATCTGTATGTGGGAGGTAAACTACACCAAGTCACATTTTGAAAATTTTACATATGAAAGGGGCCGGACATAATTAACGTATTCAGTGAAAGATTCTGGAGCCAAACTTAAGGGTCCCGTGGTGGTTTCTTTAATAATAGTTATATTATTGTACTTTAAACTGGGGATGTAACCGATACCGATATATCGGCGATACTTCAGATTTTCCGATACATCGGTATCGGCGATATTTTACTGTCGATATGACGATAGTACTTTTTTATTTTTTTCAGAGTTTATTTTTTAACAAATAATTTATTTTTTTGCTGATTCTACCATGAATTAAATTCAATTCATTGTTTTTTAAATCTTATTAATATCAATTTTAAATACGCTGTTATTTTGTAAAAAAAATAATTAATTTTTTTTTAATTTTACATTAAATTCGTTGTTTTTTAAATCTTATTCCCAGCAAAAGAAATACACTAAAAAGAAATCATGAAAATGTAGAATTCGCGATCCGGAAGTATTGCAAATTTGGATAATTTCTAATTAATTTTACATATCCTTGTCAGTGCAAGAAGTACTCTTTTTCGATTACCAATCACCGAATCGGAAGCGATGTTAGGAAAAATTTCATTTTCGGTTTTCTATAATGACTTTTCCTCAAGGAAAAAGAATAATTTTTCACACATTTTCGCAACTTGTTTCTTTTTATGCGAATTCAAACGCATAATTGTTTTCATGTAAATTTAAGTGAATAAACTTTTAGAAGAATTTTAAAAATTAAGCTATTTAGAAGAATATTAGTTGATAAATTTCCTTTAAAAAATCGATTTTTTAAAAAACATTTCAAGTATTTTTTTAAAATTATAAAGGAGTTACAAATTTGTATATAACTTAAACAAACTTTTACTTGCTTTTCTACTAATTATCTGTATATTATTATTATATAGTATATTTTTAAGGAACTATATCCTTAAAACTTACTTAAAATTTTTTACACTGGGTTAATTCAATTTTAAATATTAATAATATCTTACACTGTAATTTTGTATAATAAAAAAATTGCCCTGCTTGAGTTTTGTTACTCTAAACCTGAACTCAATTTCAATAAGCGTATCGGTATCGGCGATATTTCTTTTTGAGTATCGGTATCGTATCGGCAAAACGGCGTATCGTTACTTCCCTACTTTAAACAAATATTTTTGATTAAAAAAATTCTGCTTGTACATTGAGGGTATTTTGCTAATATTTTTGTTATAGTTCGGTCACAACTCAGGAACATTTTATACCATTTATACGATAAGTACGTTTAAGACAATTGGTACAAAATTTCCCGTAGGGATATTATATATTGAGAATATAGTAACCCTAGACAATGTGAACGTTGTTATATTTTACCTTGTACATTTTTATATTCAAAATATGTACACACTCTCATTCAAATATTCAAATTGTAAAGACATTGTTCACTAATACTGAAATAAAACTTCATACTTTTTATTATAATTATTTTCTATAAAACAAAGGATTCCATCATTATAAGCCGGGTCGATGAAAATACAAAACAAAAAAAATTAACATCAATCATACCCTAGAATAAAGGTATATCAAAAACGTTTCTAGAACTGTAAATATTTTTTTGCCACGTCCAAAAATATCGAACTTTTGGTTGTTTATTTGTAGTGCCACCATTAAGAGTCCGAGCTTCTCATATCGCATACCGTTGTATATAGCTCGACAGTCAATTAATTTTTGCCTCCGGTGACCTTTTGAGCCGACATCAAATTCTGGGCGCCACTTATGACATTTCAGATCCTTCCCTCCTAATGTCTAGCTTTTAATATACTCGCTTTTATGCCACGCCTCACAATTAAAACCGTGATTGATATACTCTTCGCTTGCCTCAGCTTTTCATTACTCGCATGAAGAAAATAGCATAACCGCTCATATGGCGTCTCAGGTGATCCCTCAAACTTGATTTTGCCATCGACAGAATTATTTTAAAAAATTATTAAAAACTCCTTTATATTCCTACTAGCTTTTTTCGACCCGGCGATGCACGGGCTTTAAACATATTGAGAAGAAGTCCTTAATGCGTTATTTATTGTCTATCTGGTCTAGCATTATGGATGAAATAACTCTGCCAAAAAACCGACTTTAATGCAAAGATCCCGTTGAACAGATTGCAAGACGGACGAAATTTTGCGTTAGGTCAAATAGTGTCTACTAGTGATGTAACGAATATCAATTTTTAATATTCGCGAATACGAATACGGATATCTAAACCAATAATCGCCGAATTCGAATACGAATACAAATATTCAATCTAAATAGTTAATACCACTTAATATTTCATATTTAATTGAAAAAAATCTATCCTTTGCGTCAATAACAATAAATTGAGAAAAACTGTCACAATACTATAGGTATTTAACATTATTATAATATTCCGATGACGGAATTTGAAATTATTAACATAGCACCTGAATGCCACTTTTTTAAATTTTTGGTGGAAAGTAAATAAGGGAAAATACGCGCTTCTTTTACCTATACCCAGGCAATATTTAGTGACATCAGCGGCGAGTGTTCCGAGCGAGCGAATTTTTAGTGGTGCGGAGCTTATTTACACACTGCGCAATAGGAGAAAAGACTTTGAAACTTTTATTTTTAAAATTCAACTTTTTATATACCATGTCGTTGTGAAATATATTTTGTTTCTTTTTTCTTTACTAAAAGAAAATTATTGCTTTGCGTTATAGACAAATTATTTTTATTAAAAATTAATTTTGTTTTGTTTACGTTGCAGCATTTTTTATGTACTATTCGCTTGAATTTGGCGAATACGAATATCATGAAAGAGTCGAATATTCAGCGATTCGAATACGAATACGAATACGAATATTCGTAACATCACTAGTATGTACATTAAAGCGACTCACAGAAAACAATTTTTTCTTACCACTCTCATATTAAAAATCGATCTTTTTAAGGTGCCCAAAACATTTGCGGGGTCTAGCGATGACTGCCCATGAGCTGGACCGTGTCTAAAAGAGCTATGTTTTTGTAGTTTATTGCATATTTTTGTATTTTCTCCCAAAACAACATATAAAAAATTACATCGTTTGAAAGATCTTTTCAAGTTGCATCCAATGACGCATTAAACTTTATCAATTGGTAGCTCAGCCCTGTGTGCTTCGCTAACCCAATCTTGTGAGGATATAAGAAAATTAATGCATGATTATTTTGTACTGCCAAATCCTCCCTCCTATGCCACCAGGATTTTGTTTAAAAGTGTAATGTAAATCAAATTTGGAGAGTCCCACGTATAGGAAACTATAAATTACTTTGTATGGTGGGCGGAAGTCTCTCTCTCCTACTGTACCACCAGTTTTCTTTGCAAAGCGCAATTTGTTCTAAGTTTAAAGTACAACATATTAGAGTCTCGCTTTTGTGGTTCTTCAGATATAGGAACATTAATAGCTACTTTGTATGGGTGGTACCCGTTTCCCCACAGCTATAAGTTCAAGACTTTGTTGTAACTTTTAATATGTTCTAAGAGCTATCCACATCAAATTTAGGGAGCATCACTATTATAGTTCTGAAGATATAGGAAAATTAACATTTACTTTGTATGGGGGGTACCAGTTTCCCACTGCTATATGTCCAAGATTTTGTTGGAACTTTTACTTTGTTCTAAGACTAACCTTAAAAATTACTTTGTATGGGGGGTTTCCGTCTCCCCCCACCTATTCCTCGAAATTTTTTTTGGATTTTTTACTTTATTCAATTTTGGAGAGATTCACCATCAGCAATGCCTTATTCCATAAAAACCACGATTTTTAAGCGTTTTTATTGCAGGTGCTACTTAAGTATATTAAAATACATTTTGCTTTTTTTTGGTATTATATAATTTGAAGCCTTGTTTATTTATTTCTGTTTCTAGTTATTGCAAAAGTTCGCACGTTTCTAAGAACCGAAATAAATAAACAATGCCTCAAATCAAATAATTTCCAAAAAAAGGAAAATATATTTTAATATAAGGTGCACCTGTAATCAAAACGCATAAAAATCGTGTTTTTTATGGAATGCCGCATTGCTGATGGTATGAATGGTAAAGTTTGATGCACCATTGGATGCAGCTTGAAAAGATTCTTCAAACGATGTAATTCTTTTTATATGTTGTCTTGGAAGAATATACGAAAATAAACAAACAACAAAACATATAAATTTTTTAGACATGGTCCAGCTCACGGGGGACCATCGCTAGACCCCTCAAATGTTTTCGGTAACCTCATTAAAAACACCGGTCTTTAGTTTGAGAGGGGTAACAAAAACACGTTGTTCATCTTCATACATGTCGATTCGCTCTAAAGCCCTTACGACACTACATTTTTTCTTCATTTGTTAAGTTTTGGAGAACAGTGCAAATATAATATAATAGGAAATTTTACCGTTGTTAAATGATTTTGTTAACATTTTTTATTAAAGCATTTAAAGCAAAAGTATTGTAAATATAATATACATAAAAAAAACGTACACTTCAAACAAGCACCTTTCATTAAAAACAGGGAAAACACTTACAAAAGAAAGGGAAAAGCAAAATGAATAGATAGCAATTATTACATTCCCATGGGTGACCCTTACATTCCGTACACAGTAATTTTACACGTATGGAATAAATTAAAAATAAAGTCCATTAATAAATATTACACTTTTACAGTGAATGACAACAATACATCACGCAAATAAGAGAATATAAAAGAGTTTAAAGAAAGCCCATAATATATTAAAGCCATTTTCTGAATTTAAATTAATTTAGAAATTAATTTAATTATTTCACGCAATTTTTCCAACTACATATCGGCCGTATCGCAGAATACCATTTCGATCGCAAGTAATTTTAAAAGTTTCTTGATAATCAATTAATTTTTATTTTAATTTTTACGGTACACAGAAAAAATTAATTTTTTACTTCAAACACCAAATTTCCTGAATCAAATGTAAATTTGTTCAATTTAGGTGCTATAAAGAAATTTATAAATTCAAATGCAACAATTTTTAATACTTTGTTTGAAAAAAGTCGGATTTTTTCAATAAACAAATTGCTTCAATCAAAAAATGTTTTACAGAAATTTAAAAAATAAATCAAAGAATTTCATAATTTTATCAGGCTGCCGACATTGGCGGTAGCTAATGAAATTAAATAATAAGTCAAACAAAATTATTTATCAAACAAAACAGGGACAATAATAAAGATTTAAAATAAGTTTCAAAAACATGTTTGTTAAAAAAAAGATCGTAATTTTTTCTGTGTACACAGTTGACAAGTTCATTGTAGTTGACAAAGATTTTTTAGTAGCTTCTTTTTACAAAAAACCTTTGATTTTATTCCTAATAAATTAGCCCCCTATTATGAGTTGCATTCGATGTTCGATCTTCGCTGGCGTATTATGAGTTGGCAGCACTATCGAAAATCTCGTTGTATAACGAATTTTCAATCGAACACAATTTTGATTTTCAATTTTTTCTTTTATAAATTTGTAAATAAACAATATTTATTTATAGTGCCAGCTGATAAATACGTATTATTGTTAACAATCTAAATAAGAAAAAATCACATCATAGCGTTATTTTTATCGAATGTGCGCCATAATACCAAATGAAAATTCGTTCGATAAGTGAATTCGACCACAATCGAAAATCGAAAGCTGCTCATAATAGGCACTTTAGTCACATAGTTTTTCCAAATATTTACACTGTAAAGCAAAATCAACTTTTTTACATAACAAGGTTTATACAACTGATTCTGGTAGCAGTCACCAACAAATTTAATATAAAATAAAAGTTTACATCTGGGATTTATTTTAGGGGAGTTCAACTATTAGAGAACAAATAACCTACTTATTGATAATATTCTTATTCAGCTGTGAGAAAGACAGAGAAATGAATAAACATTTCTCGGTTTTTCTCACAGCTGAATAAGAAACTGATCAATAAGAATTGCATAGTGTGAATTGGGACTAAGACTTGGTTTTACTTCATATTATTTTATTTCAATAGAAAGCAAACATGTGACATTAAATTAATTTGTAATTATACCACGCGTTGGCTCAAACTAGCGCCAAGCACACATACATAAAATTAATGTCAAGCATTTCGAACTTTAAACTAGTAAAAAAATTGTCAAATTTTAATATCTAAAAATCGTCAAATTCGGGGCAAAAGTCGTCAAATCTTCAAAGTGCTAGTTGTATGGCTCAAAATCGTCAAAATGACGATAAATCGTCAAATCTGGCAGCTATGATTATGAATAAAATCAATATTTTTCCATCAATTTTCATGAAATAAAGCTTATTATTTTATTTGTAATATAAGTGGCTTTGTGATATTTTAATAAAAATTGTAAGTTGTTGCCATTTTCGACTTTTCATATATTTAAAAAAAATGAAAATTTTCCAATTGTGCTTAAAAAGATAAACATTTTGCATTATTGCGCTATGATTATCATTTTGCGCTATGATTATCATTAAGTCTGTATATAAAAAATAGTGTCAGAATGGCTTAAAGATAATTTTATTCCAAGGAAATCGGATAACATCAAGTTATGATAAAATCGATGGAGCGATGTCTCCAAACCTCGATATTTTGCAAAAATCAGGTAATTTCACTTTATTGTGAATAAAATCAATATTTATCCACCAATTTTCGTAAAATAAAGCTTATTTGATTTGTGGTACACAGAAAAAAATTGTTAATACAATTAATTTTTTTGTTATATTATAGAAATAATAAATTGATTTTGAGCCTACAACGATTTTTGTAAATACAATTACGAAATTGTAAGTTAAAGGAAAATCTGAAAACAATTTCTTTGTTGATTTCAAATTTATTTCAATTAAGATTATTTCTATATCAACAATGTGAATTGTTGATTTTTCGAAAAAATTTCAACTATCATAATTGTTGTAATAACAATATTTTTTTATACAATCACAATCCTCGAAGCGACTTTTTGCTTGTCTGCGAAAAACACTAAATGTCTTTGGGCGTAATCGAACCGGCGACCTCCGAACTAATAGACTGAACTAATAGACTAACGTTCTTACCTCTCAGCTACAGAGAGCTAAATACGCAAATAATGAATACACACAAAATTTGATTTGCTTTGTTTCATCTACGTGTATGTATTCATTTGTTATATCAACAATGATGATTGTCCATTTTTTTCACAATACATAACAAAAAATTTCGTTGGTTCAGTTTGTTGACAAAAAAATTTTGTGTTTGTCGTATCAACAACTCATTTTGTTATATTAACAAAATATATGTTTGAATTTAAATTACATATTAGCAATTGAAATTGTTTGTTGCAGTTTGATGATATATTTTCTGTGTAGTTAGGGGGCTATAACATATAAAAGTATACAGTGGCACTCCCCTGCATTTTTCTTGTTCCATAGTATTATCGTAAGAAAATTATTGACAACTAGAATGGGTCATATAAATATCAAGATAATCCTATCTAATCCAATTATACAAATTAGAAATACGTTCGCTGTAGTAAATTGAACAGAGTACATCATTTATCGGCAACAAATTGGTAAATATAACTCAAATGCATGAGACATTTAAAGAAACTCGGAGATACATATTTTTCATTCTGCTTATTGTAAGTAAACACTGTGACAAATAAAGTTAGACAAAATAAAGTTATGAAAAATAAAAAAAATGACCGCCACAGGTGCAGCAGCATCTGTGAAAATATTTTTTCCCAAACAACACTGAATTACTAAGTAAAAGTGCAAACAGAGTGAGAAAAATTAAATTTGAAAGTATATACATATGTAAGTATGAAAATGTAAAATAGTGGCATTCAGATGCGAAGTAGATAATTTCAAATTCAGTTATCGAAATGTCATAATAATGTTAAATACCTATAGTAGCGTGACACTTTTTCTCAATTTATTATTATTGACGCAAGGGATAGATTTTTTCAATTAAATTCGAAGCATCAAGTAGCACTAAATTTCAGACTGAATTTTTTCATTCGTATTCAAGGTAATGTTGTCTCAGATATTCATATTCGGGAATATTCAAGATTTATACTCGTAACATCACTAGTGGATAGTATATACCAAGAACCGAAAGGAAACACAACTCAGCATTTCCATTTTCCTGTTTCGATTTTCAAGATTCACACGGATGATGACTTGATGGGCAGCTCTCCGGCTATTTGCAGAGAAACTTTACAAAGGTTATTTTGCATCTAGATGGGATAAAATATACCATTCCTTCCTGTCAACATTTTCAGACGTCCTGCAGGGGCGGTATCCCTTCTTCTGTAAAAGTGTATTAATGCACTGCATAGTGCTCTCACCTCTCTATATAATGACAGCAGACCAGAAACGCGGGCCAAATCTCGAATGATGTTTTGTACATTACTATGACATGGTTTGCGATACACGTTCTTTCAGTCAGATAAGATAAGACTATTATGGAACTTTTGCTTTTAGAAGAAAACTTGATCGTGGGTAGTCTTGTTAAATGGATACATATTCCTTTTTCTTACATTTTTCAGGCTCTCTTGGAATCGCAATGTAAAATTTGTTACACTGAAAGCCAGCAGGGCAATATGTACATGCATGCATCCAAGGTATGAGCCTAAAAATGGTAATGTGGATCTACAAAATTAAAAGCAGACTGATTATCATGTACGGAGCGATTGTATGGTGGTCGAAAACTTGGCAGGTCGTAGCGACTATCAAGCTATGCCAGGGATGATAAATGAAAAAATTCATTTCGTACCAATGAGCCTCTAAAATATTACTTTTTCTGCTCACATAGTACTAAAATCTTTTTGAATTGTTGTAACCAAGTACACCACTCGATTTTGATTGGTTTTATGTGCTCATTATGTCAAAGATCCAAATATGACTTTGTTTTCTACAAACTTTTTTATAAATTCTTTTTCAAATAATGGTGCCAAAAATCAAATAATTTAAATGTCAATTCTCAATGAAACTTCACTTCTGCCATATGACAAGGAACCTACAAACCAATTTCTTTATTCTTATAAACTTGAAGTTTGCAAAATTCGTTCACAATGGATAAACAAGCCATTTCTTCGATTAAAATTTGAAATCCGACATTTCTGTGGTTTTCTTGAATAAATGCGTAAGTCGACTTACGTAGATTTTAAGTTATTAATGCGAAATAGCTCTATTTTTAGCGCTCTTTCTATGAGAGTAAAATTTTTTGGTATATCATGGATTAGTCTCGATATTTTGCATGCAGAACAACCTGACTTCTATATTTATTCCATAAATTTTCAGCAATAACGACTTAAGTATTCCTGTGATGGATTATTTAAACACACAAGATACGATGTTACTATCTAAACCACATTTTGAAATCTTTTTAAATATTTTGTTCAATTTTGCTTAGTAAATGTTATTTATGTCGACATATACAGTTTTATGCAACCTTGCTTACGTTCTTTTGTCTGAAATTATTAAACAAAGTTATTTTGGAAAATATATGCCGAGTGTTAAAAAAAATCAAAGATGTTTACACCGTGGATCAGCGTTGCCAGAATGATGATTTTATCATATTTTTGATAATTTTTAAAGCAAAATATGATTTGATGATTTTCTTTCCCAAATGATGATTTTTCATTCACCCAAATGATGATTTTTCATAGTTGCTTTTAAATATCTTAAATGGTTATTTGAGTTATTTAGATCAATTAATTTATAATTTTCCATAGTTCTTAACATAAAAGTTTATGGTAGGTTATTTTGCAGTGCGTGAACTTTCTCTGACTAAAGTATTTTGAATTTCGGATAAGAAAATTTCTCTGTTCTCCGAATTTAGTTAGTTCTTCTAAAATTATCACTTTTCCATTTTAGCGACTTTGAATGTGTAAAGGCGGTGCACATATTATCGAACTTGAGCGATGGTCAAAAATTCATCAGCTTTTAATGACGGTTTTGACTAACAAAACTACATTAATGTTGGGTGTTAAAAGCCATTCAATAAAATAATTTACTAGAAAACATAGAAAGTAAGAAAAATAATTTACTTTTTTTTTATAATATATAGCAACTCTGAGATGCTTTTGTTTTAACATCACGAGTTACACCTTAATCCTGTTATATCCCAAGACAACATTCCATATCATAGTACCAGAGAAATGCTTTTAACAAATCACTGTTAATAGCAATTTGTAATTTTTATGCTACAAATAAAACTCTTGGCTGACACTTTTTGGTACATACTATCAGTCAAAAACTAATATGGCCGCTGAATTGTAAATAAACTATGATTTATTTTTTTTTTTTGTAATTGACTGTTGAATGACGAAATTAGTGCCCACACTATCTAGCAAGCAAAAATTAGAGCAAAACTGTCACTCCCGTTCCATAGTGTGTACCCTGCTTAACTATTCTTCGCAATTTTTTTTACAAAGATATAAAGTGGGGGAAGAAATAATAGGGGTAGTTTCTTTTTTCACAATAGCGTCTCATAAACTTTTTTGAGCTAAAATTTTATGGAGTGACAGTCCCAATCACCACACTCGAATCCCATAGAGCGCCTCTGTAGAGCTCTAAAAAAATAAAACGTAAAAAACTTGCAAATAAACTGGTTATATGGGACACAATTCAGTAACCTTAGTACTCCACTTCTACGGATATCTGCGCCAATCTTCTGAGTTCAACGATGTGACGTTGTCAGCAAGTATTCAAAGAGGAGCTTCTACCAAATATTGGAATAATATTAGGATTAAATGGTAAAAGATAATTTTGTTCTGTAATATATAAAATCTCCCTATTATTTTTTCCAGGTACATATGCGTATATTTTTGAATTACATAAATTTCCGAATGCAGCAGGATTGTACTTTTTTGTTATTTTTACATGGACGAATTTAATTCGTATATTTAATTTTATTTATGCAAAAGCTTATAAATATTTAAGAAAATAATGAAAATTGTATGTGTCCCTATTATTTCTTCCACCACTGTATAAAAATATATGTTTCATTGATTTCTATAGTTTTTGGCTGCGTCAAAAATATCAAATCACATTGTGATGATGCAGTTTTAGTAAAACAGAGCAAAAAAACATTTATTTTACATAAGAAAACCCTTACATACTTCAACCATATGTTTTTGGACACTTTTCGGAACTTGTTTTTTCGTTACATATTTTATTAAGTTAATTTTTCCGAGGAAATTTTTTAACATTTAAAAGTTTTGGGAAACTTGTGAAGATGTAGAATAATGTAATCTAATATCTACTTGTTGAATTTTTTGTGACAAAATATCATACAATTTTTCATTTTAGTGATATTGATCAATTTAAAGCTTTTTTGCTGATTTTTTGCATGTTTTTAATATTTACTCGAGCTATGTTTACCTAACTTCTTTATAATTTTGTGCATGAATTTGTTCATTTTCGCGGTGGAAGTGACTTTGCCACGTTATTATATATTCCTACCATCATGGCAATTTTTGATATATTTTGGGGATTGCTCCTGATCTTAATTCTTTTTCACGAATTTTTATTATAGCATAAAATGTATAATTGAAAAAAAAATTACATAAAATTTTAAAACGTACAAGAATATTTTATATATTTGGTTACGAAAAAGGTATTAACTCTCCTATCTAGAAGGAAATGTAAATGTAGGGAAAACGAATAAACTTTTAAGAATGCGTTTTTGCTTTAGTTTTATAAAAAAGTTTCATTATTTTTCTTTGCTTTGAATAATATTTTGGAATAAAATATTTATGATGATTTTTTATATCAAAATATGATTTTTATTTCGCCAATTGATGATTTTCTTCGGAAAGCTTCTGGCAACGCTGCCGTGGATACAATTTCAGAAATATTTTGTTTTTGCTTTACTGAAAAGATCAGTTTTAAGACATACGCCTTTATTCAAGAAAACAAATGATTTGCTTATAGAATATGGAGTTTGACATTAAGCTACTGTTGATATTTGGCATGAACACTAAAAAGCAAATATTATAAGCTGTTCTCTCAAGACCACTTATAATATTCTCCTTATATAAATACACAAATCCACTCACGATATAACTGCCTAAGTAGACTTAGGAGAGAATTTAGTTAAGGGCCAAAGTAGAGATAATTATTGAATAATCAATGGATACCACCCAACAAGTTGGGAAAATTTTTAAATAGTACCAAATGATTCACGTACTTTTTTGCTTTCAATAGTACCAAAAATAGTACAATTGTACCAACTTTATCATCCCTGAGCTATGCTATGCTAAGTCCTATTCAAATCTGCATAAGATTCTCTAAATCAATCACGGCTTATATGATGGAGGTGGCTAAACCGTTGATGGAACCATTTCAGTATAGCGGTATCGTTGAATTGAACATAAATGACATGCCAATGGTTACTCTCAGGTAATTTCAGAATAAACTATGCTCTGTGGATAAGTTGCTAGAATGATGACACAACGCACAGTGATTCCAATTGGTAAAAGGGAAATAAATCTATACATTTAAAGCTTTCAATCCGATTACAAAATCATGTATAAAAGTGTATTATTCTTTGACTTTTATTGGTTTTAATAATCCATTTATTCGTACATTTAAATTGCAAATACAATTTGCATAAATGTATTAAAAACGTTTAAAAGTGTATTGAAAACTAACAATTAGCGTTGAAGCTATTCTGATGAGCCCAAAAAAGCACAAATGCGAACAATTGCAATGTGCTATTTTTCCGAAAAAAATGTGTTTCTTAGCCAGTTCTTATATTTATTACAGTCTTACCGATTTTTAATCCCTTTCAGACTTTTCTATGTTTTTAATGCTAACAAGTTTTTGCGAATTTTCGTCATATTCGCGATTTTTTCTGAGATTTTGGCGTTCCTTAAAACTTTAGCGATGTTTAATAAATTTTACGGCTTGTTTGCAATTCGGCAATTGTTCGCGTAAGTAAAGCGATCAGCGTTGCCAGAAGCGTTTCGAAGAAAATCATAATTTGACAAAATAAAAATCATATTTTTTATAAAAAATCATCACAAATTTGTATTACTAAGTTGAACAACAAGAATCTTTTTAATATTTGGCAACCAATATTAAAAAGACTTTTGTACATTTTAAAATTGTATGTAATCGTAAAAATTTGTGAAACAGTTTAAAAATCGGGAGCAATAAGCGAAGTATATAAAATATCGCCATGACTGTAAAAACATATGAAAATGCGACGAAATAACTTCCACCGCGAAAAAAAAACTCGGAAAACACAACTATGTCCACTCGTATGCAAAAAAAAATTTTTTTGTGCCTTTAAATAAGAATATGTGTAATATACAAACTTTAATGCACAAATCCATACTCAGTTTATTTCCTATCACTTACAGATTTTTTAATGGGCATGACTAATATTTTACCTAACTCGAGAATGGTTTGTCCAATTTGAAGAAATAATGCACCAAAATATACAGAATAAAATTACCTTTAAGTCATTCATATTTATTCTTTTATTTCCAACAGTTTTGGAGTTATTCAGAAATCGTGTTTCATGCAAAATCAAACTCTTTTTCGTTTTGAAAAAGTCATGAAAAAATTTAAGAGAGTAGCTACGTAGGTATATGAGGAATGTAATAAACTAAAAACCTTTAAAATCGCCTTTGCATTTTCTGTGACGATATACATACATATGAAAAGTATAAAATATCATCAATTGCGAAAAAATATGTCATCATTTGGGCAATAAAATCATCAAATCATATTCTGGTTTAAAAAATCATCAAAAATATGATAAAATCATCATTCTGGCAACGCTGAAAGCGATGTTTTCCCATTTTTTGCTGCTCGTCAAAGTTGTGAGTATGAAAAAAGTTAAGTGATTTTTTCTTATTCTCACAATCTGTAGAAATTTTTCGTCATTTTGGCTATTTAAAAGTTTTCCAAAAATTTCAAAATATAATTGAGTATATTGTACTTAAATTAAATTGTCCTTGTAATTGTAATTGCAATCATGCCAATACAAATTACTTGTAATTTCAATTGGTATGATTGCATTAACAATTAGTTGCAAGTAATTTGTAATAGGCTTCCTACAATTACAATTATTTGTAGTTGTAATTGGTGCTACAGCAATTACATCAGAAGTAACTGTATTTGGCAGTAGTCCAATTACAATTACAAGTAATTTCAATAGCACCAAACCAACTACAAATTACTTGTATGTAATTGAAGCGAAAATGTAATCATTACTCCCCAAGCCTGGCATCAAGTAATTACATAACGATGAAGTTGCCCCTTTTTTCACAGAAATCCCCTTTTGAAAGTTTTCAACGGTAACGGTGTTTACATATACAGGGTGTTTTTGTTAGAGGTATAGAACTTCGAATTGAAATAAAACACAAGAAAATCATTTTAATGTCCATCAATTTGGCTTTATTGGAAGGATAATTTTATGCCATTAATGTTTAAATATGATTTCGGGCATGTGGCCGCCGCGGCTGGCTCGAATAAAGCCAATTCTACAGGTCCAATTTTCAATTTGATGGACAAAGCTCCAATTGCTGTGCACGGTGGCGAATCGATTCATTCGGGTCCTCTTCAACACTTTGCTCTACAGCGGCAATTGTTTCTTCGGTGCGCACTGTTCGACGTCTCTGCGGATGCGTATTATCACATAGAGTAAACGTAGTGCGAAAACGATCCATGGTTAACCGAATTAATTGCTCTGATGGACGATTATGTCGACCATATGGACGGAGCTTGCGGTAAACTTCGCGAACTGAACCATTATTTTCGAAATAAATTTGCACGATTTGCAAGCGTTGTTTTTTTGTCAACCTGTTCATGATGACATGGCAAACCAAACTAAATATTAATCACTTGACAGCTGACAAAATGGCCGCCAGTAAAAAAAGTGATGCCAACTTAAAGTTCTATACCTCAATAAAAAACACCCTATATATTATTTGAATAAATGTGGTTTTCTTTGTGTGCAGCCAAACAAATGAATGTATTCTTGCTGCTCTTCAATATAGTAGGTATACCGCGTAAAACTATACTTTAATTAAACAATATGTACTGAACTTTTTCATATCTTTGTATTTCGTTTTGTTCCTTTAGTTTGTTAAATTTTAAACAAGATATCCTTAAAAAAATTAAAAATATCTCTTACAAATGTATGTTTGTATGTACATTCCAAAACTAAAGTCAGCTTTGTTTAAGGATTATTTATGCATTCTTCATACTTCTTGGCATTTTTTTAAGAAAAAATAAATAAATAATACAAAAGAAAAGGAAAAGAAAATTTGGAAGTAAAATCGTGATGTTTGTCTTAAATACCACTTAGAAATCAATAAAATCAGTTGCGCAGTTCGAGTGATACAAGAACGAACGAGTATTTATTAAAAATAGAACGGTTTTTCCAAACAGCTTCAATATTAATTTTGCTGCAATTTAGTTTTTTTTCATTCTATTGGATGTGAGTATGTTGTGCATTTTTATATATTTGAAGCATACACAGTTTATCAAGCAAATGTTAGCATTACGACATTTTTTATCATTTTGTCCTCAATAAGGAAATTACAACAACAAATTAACATGTTCTTCTGTTATACAAAAACTTTTGGGAAAAAGATTATTTCAATAATTTCAACGGTTTAGATTGATTTATGAGCTTAATTCAAAAATCCAAATAAAAGATACCTAACTATTATGGGTGGGTGTAGGTACTTGATTTTAAAATACTTTGTATACTTAAATATAAATTTTATATCATATTGTTTTCTGTAATTGTTTTTATAAAATATTTTCTGTTTTTTACATTATAAACTTCTGAATTAAAAAGACTTCAAAACTTAAATAAACTAAAATTGTATAAAATATAATTAATTTTATTCCTACAAAATTGGCGATCCTGCCAGGAGGTTATTACAAAAGTTTTGGATATTTTATAAAAACCACCTTTAACGCATAAATATGAATTCCTTAAAAAACATTTATGTGAAAGATTTTCTCTCAGTGAAGAAAGGAGATTGGAGAAATTGTCTTCTGATAAGCAAATAGGTGATCGAAAACCTTCAGAATTTTGCAGGGACTTGTCGAACTTATCTGGTTCAGTCTCTATGATAGGCAGTGAACTTCTATACAAATTATGGTTACGGAAACTTTCCAAAGAACTTCAGATTCATTTATCATCATCTAACTTAGAGAATATAGAAGATAAACTTTCTCTTGCTGATAAAATTTGGGATGTTTCCAACGGTAAAGAAATATCTGAAATTACTTCAAATAGCATTTTAAATATTAATTATGATATATTTCAACATATTTCAAAAATTACGTCTGAAATGTGTCAAAATTTTGAAAATCTTATGCTAGAGGTTTCTAAACTTAGAAATTCTAGATCCAGGGATAGGAGTTGTTCAACTTTTCGGCGAAACTCTAGAAATAGATCACGCTCAAAATTTGATAAATGCTGGTACCATTTTAAATTTGGCTCTAATGCTCACAAATGTATACCACCTTGTAATTTTCAAACAAATAGTTCGAATACTAATAATTTAAATTACAAAATGCTATCATGATGGTGACGGATGATAGGATAAACTTTACGCCATCTCGTCGCCTATTTATAAAAGATCGAATCAATAAACTAAATTTTCTTATTGATACCGGAGCATGTGTATCTGTCGTACCTGTTTCAAACTCCAAAAATTGTGAACAAAATTCGGAAATACTTTTATCGGCTGCAAACGGTTCGAACATTAACACGTTTGGTAATAAGATTTTAAACTTAGACATTGGCTTAAGAAGAGATTTTCGCTTTTCATTCATTTTAGCTGATATCAATACTCCAATTATTGGTGCAAATTTTCTGGAACATTTTAACATTTTGGTCGATATGAAAAATAAGCAGCTTCAGGATTCATTGACAAAACTAAAGATTGACAAAACTGGATATAGCTATATTTTATGTTTAAAAACTTTAACTTCCGTGAATAAATTCACAGCCCTATTAGATAAATATCCGCAAATTACATCAGAACCTAATTATGAAAAGGTTGTAGCTCACAATACTTTGCACAGAATTACAACAAATGGGCACTACCTTTTTCAAGACCCAGGCGTTTGGATCCAATTAAACTAGCTGTAGAGAAAAAGGAATTCGAATATTTTGTAAAAATTGGCGTTTGCCGTCCTTCGATGTCTCATGTGGCTTCTCCACTACATTTAGTGCCCAAAAAGGATGCTAATGATTGGAGACGACCTTGTGGTGATTATCGCCGTTTAAACTGTATCACTCTTCCAGATACCGTTACCTAATATACAAGATTTTAATTTTGACATGTACGGAAAGAACATATTTTCAAAAATTGACTTAGTAAGGGCGTATCACCAAATACCGGTTGCACCTGAAGATATTACTAAAACAGCAATTACAACTCCATTTGGAATGTTTGAATTTGTCAGAATGCCTTTTGGATTAAGGAACGGTGCTCAAACCTTTCAAAGATTTATAAACGAAGTATTTTTTGAATTTGATTTTGTTTTTACATAAGTAGATGATATTTTAGTCGCAGGTACAAATGAGATGGAACATTTAGAACACCTTAGGATGGTATTTGAACAACTCAAAAAGTATGGATTAAATATTAAATCCTCAAAATGTATTTTTGGTCAAGAATTAATAAATTTTTTGAGTTACCAAATTTCAAAGCAATTAGTAATTTTGAAAAGCCTTTGACGATTAAGAAACTTAAAAAATTTCTGGGAATGAATAATTATTACCATAGATGTTTACCTCATCTAGCGAAATGTCTTATCCCATTACATAATATAGTAACAGTGGGTATTAGGAATAAGATGAACTATATTAAATGGACAAGTGAGACTGAAGAGGCTTTAGAAATAGTAAAACAAAAGTTTATCAGAAGTACACTGCTGAATCACTACAATAAAACAGAAACAATTTCATTAGCTGTTGATGCTTCAAGTGTAGCTGTGGGATCGGTAATACAACAATTCAATAATAATACTTGGGAGCCATTAGCGTACTTTTCTAGAAAATTAGCTTCTGCAGAAAAACGTTATTCTACTTTTGATCGAGAATTACTAGCCATTTATCTCTCAATTAAACACTTTAAATATTTTTTGGAAGGAAATGAGTTTTCAGTATTTACTGATCATAAGCCTTTGACTTATATACTTCAATCAAAAGATCAATGAAAGATCTCCTCGACAAATTACACAAATGGAATATATAGCTCAATTCACTAATGATATTAAATACATAAGCGGAAAGGACAATATAGTTGCTGATACTTTGTCAAGATTACCAGAAATAGATTTAATATGTCATAATGTAATTAGTTTTGAGTGTTTGAGGAAAGAGCAGGAACAGGAGATCGCAAGTAATTTTATTAATGCTACATATATGACGAAATACAATATTAAAGAGATTCTTAATTGCCAACAATCAAAAGTCACAATGCATACAAAATCTCCGAAGGTTAAAATTGATGTACCAAAGTGCAGATTTGAACATATACATATGGATATTGTAGGCCCACTACCTGTTTCAAAGGGATATAAATATTTATTAACTATAATAGATAGAACGACGAGATGGCCAGAAGTCTATCCTTTGCGGAACATATCGTCTGAGAGCATAGTTAAATCGTTTGTTCATAACTACATTTCTCGTTTTGGAATTCCATTAAAAATTACAGTAGATCGGGGAGCCCAGTTTACCTCCAGTTTATTTTCTGATCTGTCTTCAATACTTGGAATACAGAAAATTCATACTTCTGCATATCATCCTCAGTCAAATGGAATGGTAGAAAGATTTCATCGTCAACTTAAGGCGTTTATAATAGCCTCGAACGATCCACTGCACTGGTCAGATCAACTTCCTATAATCCTGCTTAGTTTAAGAAATTCTGTAAAAGAGGACCTTAAATGCTCACCAGCAGAAATGGTTTATGGGCAAACCCTTAGAATTCCTGGTGAGTTAGTTATACCGTGCACAAATTTTGAGAACAATAATTCTAGTTTCATTCTTCAAAAATTAAAAGAAACATTTTCCAAAACTCTTAACTTCGTTTTACATCATGGTAACAACAGAAGTTATATTCCTCCAAATTTAATGGACTGTGAGTATGTTTTTGTTAAAGCTAATCAAAAGTTTGATTTAAATCCTCCTTATGAAGGGCCTTACAAAGTAGTAGAGAGAAATGATAAATATTTTAAAATTCGAAAAGATAATTCGGATGTTTCGGTATCTATCGATAATTTAAAGCCCGCTTTTTGTTGATAATGAAAGAAATAACGATGAAAATATAACTGCGGCACCGAAAAAGAAAGTAACATTCAACATAAATTATTTAATACAAAAACATAATTCTTTTATTGAAGAGGGAGTAGATGTAGGTACTTGATTTTAAAATACTTTGTATATTTAAATATAAATATAAATTTTATATCATATTGTTTTCTGTAATTGTTTTTATAAAATATTTTCTGTTTTTTACATCATAAACTTCTGAATTAAAAAGACTTCAAAACTTAAATAAACTAAAATTTTATAAAATATAATGAATTTTATTCCTACAATGGGTATCAGAAAATGGGTAAGAAAACATTATGTCACTGGACATTATGACACGCCACCAAGAAAACTATTGAAAAAAATTTGCTGTGATCGTGAAGGACAATTGCAAAGCCGAAGTTTTTTCTTTATTTGCAGAACGAAAAGTAAGCCACAACTAATTGTTCCTTTTTTTTAAGTAAGTAAGAACTATTATTACTTTTTTATAATCGAACATTGTAGTTCAGGTAGTTTAGTATCGTATAGATAATTTTTTTTAAACACATATGTATGTAAATGTATTTATTTATCTTTTTCCCTCGCGAGGGCTTAAAAACGAAATTTGTTCACATATGTGGACTTTTGAATTTCGCTAAATTTCATGAAACTGTTTTTTTAAATCTGTGAACAGCGAATATCAATGAAAAAGATCCGGAAAAATCTTTTGCGGATTTTTGAGAAAACAAGTTTTATACGTGTAGTTATCCCAGGGATACTATCCCTGCACTGTGTGCTATGCTATGTGCAGGCGCTTAACAGAGCAACCAAAGGCACTCTTAGTCAAAAAATATTCCGAATATTATATCTCTCCCACCTTGCGCAACATTTTTGTAAATGATCCGGGAATAATATCACATGCGTAGTTGCCAATAGGCCGACTATCCGAGGAAGCTCAAATAAAAAAAATTTAAGTTTTTCAGAGGCATTTTTCTCGAAAATGAAAAAAATGGCATTATATGAGATGCGAAGGGTGCCCTATACAAAAAAAAAACAAAAAAATTTGCTCATTAGAGTGCCTGGATGAATTAATCTCACAAATGGACACTAATTACCCCAGTGGACAGTGTAAAAATTAGCTGTAAAATTGCAGTGAAAACAGTCGTTAGTTTAGAAAATGTTAAGAAATCTAGTTTCCAAGGAAAGTGGGTAAATTTAAACTATTGCAAAGGAAAATGACCACGAGAAATCGCTGAGAGACTCTCTTCTCATGTCAAGGATAATATAGAGCATCATCATGTACTCGAATAGAGGAAGATTTAAATTTTAACAGACGACGAAAGGCAGATAAATGCTATTACCTTAACTCGATCAAAGAATCAACGAAATGGAAGTATAAAAACTGCCTTTAGGTCATACGATGCAAGTCTTATTGATCAGTTTCTTACTTTTTCGTCTTTGAACTTTCGTTGGCGTTCAGACGATGAATGTCTTATCGCTTGATTGGTTCTTTCTTTAGCATGAATGTATACACAATGAGAAAGCAAAACGAATTTCATGAGTATATGAGGTTGTGTACCCGTTTCTTTCCTCTTGTCACTCTCACCTACAAAATAAGAATACAGTGGTAAATGAAACGAAGTACTTATATAATAATCAATGATGTCAGGATGACGTTCTAAGAGAGCAATCTAAGTACATAGATTGTAATGTACGTGTAATTTAATATGTCACTTACATTGTGTATGTGAGAATTTCGTTGTATTTCATAGAATTTATACCTTTCGTAGTGTCCACACCTGAAGAATTTTCATCATAACACCGAATATAACGCCGGCAGAGAAATTGTAAAATTTTCATTCACATCAATAATAGGGGTAGACGTTGATGAACTTATGTCATGATGAATCATATTTTCCTCATCGTCGTACAGCTAAGATCGAACATTTACACCTTTATATGGGCAACAATAACCGCCAGCAAAAAATTTATATTTTTATAATAAGATTTATTTAATAAATATCATAAAATTTTTGGTTTTTCACTAAAAAAACATTTATTTCTTATAATTTTCACTAATTCTAATAAAGAAATTTAACATTAAAGCAAAAACAACAAATTAAATGACGTTTCATAACATAATATATTCATCTGAGCTTGAGCTCTGATGATTATATAATAACGCTGATATAACATTAATAAATTGAGTATATACGTGATGAATTTTCATCATGATATCAATTTGACATTCATCATGATATAAATTCATCAGGTGTGGATACTATGCTATATTTACAAAGTAAAAAATTATGGCCTACTTTTGGGCTATATTCAACAACAAGTTCGCTTACAGTTCCACTTATTATGTAAACGCACTGTAGCGAAACGCACTGACATCGTATCTTATTTTTTAAGCAGGAGCGCACCGATTAAACAGCCTATGATAAACTTATGTCAAATCTAAATGGGAAAATAAGCCAAAGCGTCATCACTAGCTGCCACTAAATATTGCTTAAATCAGCGATTACGTAATGGGTATTTTTCCATTTACAAGTCTTATTGATCAACTTGATCATTAAGACTTGCATCGTCTGCCACTCATTTACATTTTTGATTAGCTGCCCAGTGGTAAAAACACCCATTACGTAGTCGCTGATGTAAGCAATATTTAGAAGCTGCTAGTGATGACGCTTTCGCTTATTTTCCCACTTAGATTTATCATAAGCGTGTCATAGGCTGTTTAATCGGTGCGCTCTCGATTACAAAGTAAGCTAAGATGTCAGTACCTATCGCAACTGTGCGATTGCATAATAAGTGGAACTGTAAGCGAGCGTGTCGTTGAAATACAGCCCAAAAGTAGGCCACAATTTTTTTACTTTGAACATACATATAAGGGATAAATTATATGAAGTACGACAAAATACTCACATACAATGCAAAATAATCGATGCTTTTATTATTAAATGACATATTAGATTACAATCTAAGCACTTAGATTACAATCTAAGTACTTAGATGCTCGCTTAAAAAATCATCCTGACAACATTGATTATTATCTAAGTACTTCGTTTCATTTACCACTGAGTAGTTACTGTAAAACAGAGCCATGCATAGAGACAACTAAATAAGTGAGAAACAGGGATGATAAAGTTGGTACAATTGTACTGAGTACGATTGTACCCCCGTGATTCATTTGGTACTATTTACAAATTTTCCAAACTTGGGTGGTATCCATTGATTATTCAATAATTATCTATTCTTTGGCCCTTAACTTAGTTCTCTCTTAAAGGCTGATTTAGCCGACCGTAACGTTGATGTAGTTGCATGTGCTGTCTCATTGTTTCTGTCTCATAGCTTTTCAATGTGACAGAAACGATCAGCACATGCAACTACATCAACGTTACGGTCGGCTAAATCAGCCTTAAGTCTACTTAGACAGCTATTTCGTGAGTGGATTTGTGTACTTATTTAAGGAGAATACATAACAGGTGGTCTTGACGGAACAGCTTGTAATATTTGCTCGTTAGTATTCAAGCCAAATATCAACAGCGATGCTGATGGAGTAGCTTAATGTCAAACTCCATATTCTATAAACAAATCATTGGGTTTCTTAAATAAAGGCGTATGTCTTAAAACTGATCTCTTCAGTAGAGCAAAAACAAAATATTTCTGAAATTGTGTCCACGGTATGAACATCTTTTATTTTTTTTAGCACTCGACATATATTTGCAAAAAAAAACTTTGTGTAAAAGTTTCAGACAAAAAACCGTATATGTCGATATAAATAACATTTACTAAGCAAAATTGAAGAAAATATTTAAAAAGATTTAAAAATGTGTTTGGATAGTAACATCGTATCTCTGCTTGTGTGTTTACATAATCCATCACACAGGAATACTTAAGTCGTTATTGCTGAAAATTTATGGAATCAATATAGAAGTCACGTTGTTGTGCATGAAATATATCAAGACTAATGATATCCCGAACATTTTTACTCTCATGGAAAGAGCGTTTAAAATAGAGCTGTTTCGCATTAATAACTTCAAATATACATAAGTCGACTTACGAATTTGTTCAAAAAAACCACAAAAATGTCGGATCTCAAATTTTAATAAAAGAAGTGGCTTGTTTATCCATTCTAAACGAATTTTAAATTTTTTAGCAAACTTCAAGTTATAAGAATAAAGAAATTAGTAAGTAGGTTCCTTGTCATATGGCAGAACTGAAGTTTCATTGAGATAAATTGAAATTTAAATTATTTGATTTTTAACACCATTACTTGATAGGGACTATCAAAACTATTTTTAGAAAACAAAGCCATATTTGATCTTTGACACAATGAGCACATAAAATCAATCAAAATTGAGTGACGTACTTGGTTACAACAACTCAAAAAGATTTTAGTACTATTTTAGCCGAAAAAGTACTATTTTAGAAGCTCTTGGTACGAAATGAATTTTTTCATTTATTATCCCTGGTGAGAAATAATATGTTGTTTAATGGTGTTGATGTCGGCTATTTATCCTACAAACGCGTGGGTCATGCTAAGCAACCCATGCCTCTGCTTTAATCCTTAATTGAACTTTTTTCGTTATTGAAATATATGCTTGACATACTGTACTTTCTTCTTCTCAATATTATTTTTATATTACATATATATAGGAGAAAAATATGAACATGAATGACTTTCTGTTATTAATATTGTGTGTATGGACGGACATACATAGCTATATATGTATGTCTGTATGTACGTAAAATTTATATTGAACATAAAATTTATATACAACATACATCCTTAGAAAGAAATGTTTGAACATTACGATGGCTCCTGCTAAAGTAAAACTTGAAGTATTTTTAATCTATTAAAAACGTTGTCGTACAAAGATATATATTGCAAAATTTTTAAAAAAATCCTATATTTTTTTAATTAAAAATAAAACTTTTTATTGAAATTTAATTTCACAATTTAAAAAGCCTTAAGGTATTACCTGTTTGGTTATTTTAATTAGACAAAAGCCAAAAATATAATTTCTTCATTCCAGTTGCAGTTTCTGTTTAATGCGGCAAAAGGCAGCCCAGGTTGGGCCGGATCTGAAAAAAAGGACCTTACGATTTTTTGTCGTTGCTTTTTTTTTGTTATGCCAATCGAAAGAAGTATTCAATACAAGCAATATTTACTATAGCCTTTTTTCGAAAAATTAATATTTAATGAAATATGATGACAAATGTGAATTTTTTTAACAATGCACTATAGGAAAATGTACTCATTTTTGTGGCCATAATTAATTACAGCTAAACGACAGAACCTATCTAAATAATTTTTAGGATACGACCTTTGGAAGCCTCCCTTTTAAGGCCCTTAAAATGTTTTATCACTTACGCTCATGCCTTCTCATACGTCACAATTTTAAAGCACTCCTATTTTAAATCCTTTTAATTTGTTTAACCTTGCATTAAAGAAATTTTTGTTTTAAGCATGGTACTGTCATCATTTCGTACGAACTGCTGTCAAAAGCTCATATAAAAAAATTTTCACGAATTTCTCATGAAAAATTGTTGCAGAAGTAGTACTCTGTTTATTTTGTGAAAAACGTATGAAATGTATCCACAACATCTTGAGTCTTCATGCGAAATAATATGAGCACCACTTTTTCGTATGGAATTTACAACAAACACATTGGGTTTTTTAAACGTACATAATTGCAGCATACTTTCAAGGGCTTATTTAATTGGTTACTTGTCATATTTTTCGTATGAAAAAACTAATGTTGACCAACATTTTTCGCAAATTTGAACAGAGTACTTAGCTTTAAACAGAATTTTATAAACAAAATTAGATATTTGATTTCTGAGCTTAGTACGTTGAGTTACCTAGAAAAATTCGTTTCTTAAGCATGGAACTGTGTTCATCATTTCGTGCGAACTGCTGTCAAAAGTTCATATAAAAAAATGTCACGAATTTCTCATGAAAAATTGTTGCAGAAGTAGTACCCTGTTTATTTTGTGAAGAACAAATGAAATGTATCTACAACATTTTGAGTCTTCATGCGAAATAATATAAGCACCACTTTTTTCGTGTGGAATTTACAACGAACACATTGGGTTTTTTTAAAACGTACACAATTGCAGCATACTTTCAAGGGCTATTATAATTGGTTAATTGTCATATTTTTCGTAGGAAAAAACCAATGTTGATCAACATTTTTCGCAAATTTGAACAGAGTACTAAGCTTTAAGCAAAATTGCAAATATTTGCATGTGAAATAAATATTTCAAATTCGGTAGATAATTGATCGTCATAGAGAACTTGGATGGTATTATAGCTATCATTTCCCTGCAGGATATGCGAATAGTGAAATTGTAATGATTTACAAGTGACATTGTCAGTAGTACTACTGACCAGGTGTACCCTAGTCAATGTAATCATCTATTGACATTTAACATTAGCTTGTCATTGAAAATCCACCAGTAGGCTAAAGCACTACTGCCTAAGTAGTTCTTTTGGGACCACATGGAGACATTCGCACCAAAGATTCACTAGTAAATTTTAGGGGCTCTAGTCTACAATATTGATGTTTCTTCGCTCGATGCCGATAGTGAAATGATTTACTAGTGACTTTGTCAATACTACTACTGACCAGGTGTACCCCAGCCAACGTAATCGCATATTGACAAATAACATCCCTGCAGGAAATGTCGATAGTAAGATTGTACTGATTCACTATTGACTTTGTCACCAGTACTACTGACTAATTGTACCCAGGCAATGTTCTGTGCTATAGACATTTAACATGTGCTTGTCATTGAGATTCCACTACTGACCTCGGAACTCTTGACTTACTATAGACTAGGTGGTTCTTATGGGACCATATGGAGACAGTGGTACCAGAGATTCACTAGTCCATTTTAATGATTATAGTCAACCCATATTTTTACCAGCTAAGACAAATAAATTAGATTTTTTATGAAAATTTTTAGTTTTCCGTTCGGCCGCACATATTTTTAACACATCTAAATGAGACCGTAAAAAAACGTTTTGTAGCTGTTAAAAGCTTCTTTTCTCATTAAAGCTAACATAAAAAGTGTAGACGATTCGTTGGCAAAGTCACCAAAAAGTCACCAAACTTGTCAACAAAAGTGGTGACTTGAAGACACTTGGCACCTAGCTTCCTTCAGTGTATCAACAAGCAAACAAAAGTGGTGACTTGGAGACACTTGGCCCCTGGCTTTCTTCAGGGATAGGATTGTCATTGAAAATCTACCAATAGACTTTAGCACTATTGACGATGTAGCTCTTTTGCGACCAAATGGAGACATTTGAACCAAAGACAAAGACATTTGAACCAAAGACAAAGACATTTTAGTGACCCCCGTCTACAATTTTATAAGGGTTTGGGCAATACACTTAAACACATATATATATTTTTAATATTATTTTTTATATAAAAAATTAAATAAATTATTTTTAAATTATTTAGGCCGGAATATTTTTAAAATTTATATACCTTTTCCGGTTGTAGCTTAAAACATATCAATTGAAATTAAAAAATTTTATTCGAAATTAAAATTTTTTTTATTTATTTAAAAAAAATCAATTCAGTTTAAAAAAATAGCAATTGAAAGTCAAAAAAATCAATTGAAATTCATAAATCCTATTTAAAATTCAAAAATTGTAAAAATATATATGTATATATGTCTGTATATATTTTCGGTTAAAAAAATATATTATTCTACTAAAAACATTTCTTTAAATTGAAGCATTCAATCAGAAGCGGCAGCGGCTAGCCGCCGATCGGCTTGCAACTGTGCTATTGACTGCACATAATAATAAAAAAAGAAAACAAACTATTGACGCTTTCGTTGACAATGTCACCAGAAATACACTAGAACTGTTGTCTCTAACGTATCTCTACTCGCGCATAAAAGGAAAGCTGTCGACATTTTAACTAGTGCAATTGTCGCTAGAGAAAAGAGTGTTAACATAGAGACATATGGTTCTTGGCTGACTAGAGGGTTGCTATCATTTCTTTGGAAGTCCGAATGAAAAAAGGCTTTGTAATTCTATTAGTTTAACTTAAGGTCACTTCAGTTATTTTTATTTAATCTACCTAACAGACGAATTCCCCAAAATTATATTACAGTGAAACTTCGATATAACGAATTCCAAGGGGAACCAAAAATACTTCGTTGTAGCTATTGCTTCGTTATAAATATAATCAGCAAAGCCTTAATATAACGAAATTTGAAGATATACGAAAAAAATTTGTTATAACTATAGTTTTCTTTGCTTTAAATTTTATTCTTACTTCGTTGTATAGAGGCTTTTCTACGAGTACTTCTTTGTATAGAGGCTTTACAAATGCGCTTGTTGATACATTTAGACTTCGCTGTTTTTATAAAGGGACTTTACTATTCAGTACTTATTCTGATTTCGTTATATTGAGGCTTTTAGAGGCTATATAGAGTCTTTTTTGCTCACAATTTGTTCTTTATAGCTATAGTGTATTTTTGTATGAAAAACTTTGAAATAACGAGGGTCTCAATAAAACATACGTTATATTGAGTTTTTCGCTATAACGAAGTTCGTTATATCGAAGTTTCACTGTATATGTACATCAAACTACTCACTTTCGACATTATCTTCCATACATATATTATATATTAGAATTTATAAATTATTATTACTGAAATCGTCATTTGAATTTACATTTTATTCACTGCATACATTTAGAAACTGCATGGAAAACTAAACTACTATATATACATAAAAAATGTAACGGCAAAAGGCCAGTTTGTGCGGAAAAACAACTTTTTAGTTGAGGTTTTTTGTTATTGCGTTGGCTAAAGGAGTACCCTAGGAGATGTAAAATATTCATAGTAAGGTCCCTTGCCTCAAGTGCCCTTCATAATTTCAGTTTGCATGAGGTCTTCACCCGAACGGCACACTAATTAATATATGAATGTAAATTTCTAAATAGTAAATTGTTAGAAAGCGATATGTAAGGACTATTTTTCGTTTTTATTTCTCAAACAAAATGGATGTGTTTGAGTGAAATATATTTTATCCTGCTAGAACCTGCTCACTAAGCTATTGGAGATAGTAAGTAAAAGTATTCTGTGACAAATAAAATAAAACTCATCTGCCCGTAGCTGCCCGCTGATATAAAAAATGTAACTCCATTTCATACTACTATTGCCGGTAAAGAAGTATATTTTTGTTGAATACGATTTGAGATTGACAATGATTGATATTAAAGTGTGCAATTCATTAACTGATACAATATCTGCAATGCGTTGCTATCTGCATATGTATGTAATTATGCATCTAATCAGTTTAATAAAATAGATAAAATGTTAGAACAAGAAGTTGTTACAAATCACATACGATTTGGTTTGTCAGCTTTATATTGTTGGATTCGGTGCTTTGAAGTTTTACTACATCTATCATACAAATTAGACATAAAAAATGTCAGGCTCATGCAAAAGAAGAAAAAGCATCTTTAAAAAAAATAAAGAAAATATACAAGCAGCTTTTAAAAAAGAATTGGGTTTGATTATTGACAGGCCGAAAGCCGGTACTGGAACTTCAAACGATGGAAACACCGCACGAGGTTATTTTGCAAACTACAAAAAAGCTCCAAAAATAACAGGAATTGACGACGATATTATAATATATCGTTTTTGTTTTGCGCTTAAAGTTCGCTTTATGACTATAAGGTGTCTGTAAAATATAATAATATAACGTTCTTTATATATTGTTTAAAGTTGCCGTTATGCAAAATAAACAGTGCTATCAACGTTAAAAAACAAAAACATCTTTCTAATTTCCAACATTATTTATATCAGTAAAATAGGGTATATTTTCGTTTTTTCTATTTTAACTTAGAAATGAGATATTTATCGTGGTAAAAAGTACCCTATGTTTGAATCAGAGCTCTAAAGTATCTCCGTACCAAATTTCATGAAAATCCCTTCAGTGGTGTTTCCGTGAAACGTGTTCGGACAGACAGACAGACCAAATTTCCAAAATTTGGTGTTTTGTTCTCTACATCGATTACTGTTTACGCCACCATAAAAATGTTTAAAAAATATTTGAGGTACAGACACGTCCCTTTTACAGTTTTATTATATGTATAGATTACAAACTATTACATGTGGTCCTGCTCTTAATGAAGATAATTCTCGGCAGCCCAGAAATAATAAAATATTCCGTGTTATCTAGCGGCCAAATGTCCGAAGATGCACATGA
Source organism: Panzeria rudis (assembly GCA_956483635.1). Taxonomy (NCBI): domain Eukaryota; kingdom Metazoa; phylum Arthropoda; class Insecta; order Diptera; family Tachinidae; genus Panzeria; species Panzeria rudis. The sequence goes on along the minus strand of OY101448.1, from coordinate 87,789,978 downwards.
AGCCTGCAATAAATTTTTTTAAATTTATGGCATAAATTTTGCAAGTAATAAATACATACCGTCAAAAAATATGGAGGATGTTTTCAAAAGATTTTTAATAGCATCTGATCCTCAAGTTTCCAGCTGTTGAAAATTACATTGCTAGAACCTCTATCTATAAATAATCAAAGAAAAGATGAACAACAATATTTTGACAGTTCAGATACAGATGTAGACGATTGTGACTGTTACGAGATTGGCACTGAAAACTGTTTCATGTAATATATTAATAAATTTTTATTATTTTATTTGCGCATGTTCAATTTCAATAAAAATATAATAATCATTTTTTGGATTTTTTTAAATATGCAACATCGCCATATTGCATTCCACCATTTTAAATTTGTTAATTTTTTAATAAATTTTCAATTATATTCTTTAATAATATCAAAACAAAAACTTTTAATCAATTAACAAATTCATTTATATAGGACGGCCACTTTGAATTTGATAATTCCGATAACAGATTCGTAATCAGCGATCCCGAAATCCCCCTTATCCCATTTTTTGATCATTTTCCAAATTTTTCGACTTTTGGCCGCACTGTGCAACGGGGTGAAAAAATGTAAACAGAGAGGTTTATTTTGTCATGTGTTAGACATATTAAAGCAAAAATAATTGCTAATTTTTAATATTAAGTTCTTTAGTTTTGGCAGAAAAAGCGAAAAATTTCCTATAGTGCTATGGAACGAAAACTAAGTTGCTTAATGATCCAAGTCCGGCAATGATCAAGTCTTCTTTTTTCAAAAAATCTATTCTATAGACCCGTTTCTACTTAAGCATAATGCGGTTCTCAGTTCTTTATCGGCATTGAAAATGTGATTTGATATGACACACATAGAACTTTCGATATGATTCAAAAGTGTGTTCATATTTAGGTTTCTTATGAACATGATATGAGCAAATACGCCGCCTTATCGTGTTTGGCGATTTTCCACTACGACATTTTTGTAATAGATTAAAGACAGCACGATACATTTTTCTTTAATCTATTACAAAAATGCCGTAGTCGAAGGCGAAAATCCCCAAACACAACAAGGGCTACGATTTGAGATTAAGCATACACGGGGTATATGACTGTTTAGCTATCATACAGTGAAGAAGTCACTGACATATTGAAGGTAGGCACTATTTTAAAACATTCATAAAGAATAAAAATATAATAATATTTCGTTACTTTTCTTTAAGCATATAGAGTAATTCTAAGTTAATTCAACAAATAGGTGTGCCGCATGACTTTCAATTTTATAAATAAAGTTATGACAATATGGCAAATATAAAATTTCTTAAAGGTTTAATTTGGATTTTATTTTTCATTTTGCCCTATAAATACTTTTATTGTTATCCAATAGATTTCTAATTGTATAAGGCGAAGAAAAATAAAATAAACTCATATCGAATATAAATTATTTGCTGGGTTTTGTATAAGTTTCTAATCCTACTACGCTTATTTTATTCTTATCATCAAAAATATCAAATATTATCATTTATAAACTCTCAAATGATTTTTGAAAATCTGTATATAAGATAAGAGGTTTGTAACTGTTCAATGTTGTGGTTGAAGTCTACTGACGATTTGGTAAAGCGCCAATGAAATGCATATAGACAATGCTTAACTATTAGCAAATAAACTTCATTTAAAATAAAGTTATGACAAATAATAAATTTCTTAAAGATTTTAGTATTATATTTAATATACATATATAACTAAAATATTCAATATACATGTATAACTAAAAGCTGCTTAAAGCAGCCCTTTGGAATAATTTTAAATGTCGCGTCCATTAAGTATCTCCTTTGCTATGGTTGAATATTTTCTTTAACTAATTCAATAGTTTTTTGCGATGAAAATAAGCAAAATGTATAATCATCCTCTATTTACATGAAGTGAAAAAATGTTTTGGGTTTGCTACTTATTCCGAAGCCTGTCGAAACGCTTTCTAAGTTGAATGATTCAATTATGTACTTGAACCGCATTCTTAGGCGATATTATTAAATTCTTTCTTACGATGTACTGTAAGCCTCTTTGAATTTTTGGAAATGAAATATTGTTAGTCTCATCTTGTGTACTAATATATAAACAAAATAATTAACAATAAAACTTTTTAATTTAATTTCTTACCTTTCACAAATCTTACGGCGCGAAGATCTACACATTAGAGCTCATTGCCGTCTTGTCACCTCCTAGCGTTCCAGCAAGATTTTGACAATCGCTCCTTATTTAATTAACGGCCTTCAGCTCCTTATAATTTTCTTTTTCATTCTCGATTTATTTGTACAGACGTATTTGGTTACATTATTATATACCGATATTTTAGCATAGATATTTTTATAACAATTGGCTATTTTTCTATAACCGCTTATAATTTTAAAATTCATTGTTAATTAAGTTTATTAAATATTTTTCGTATTTTACAACGCAGCTATGTCTCAAACATAGCTGTTAAGTAATGATTAGTAATCGTAATGATTAATAATTAAATTACTTTTGTTCAAGAGGTAAAATAATGATTAGGATTACGATTATTTTCAGTTAGTAATCGTAATCCCATGACTACGATTACTAATAATCAAAAAATAATCGGGATTATTTAGAATTACTTTTAAATAATCAAAAGTAATCAAAAAATAATTCGACTACTTTCTGCGATTACCTTTGATTATTTTTGATTATTTTCTAAGTGTGTTGCATTTATTTGTTAAAAATACTAGCAAATTTGAAACGTAAAGCATATTTATGAAAAAAGTTGATGTTGAAAACTGTTATTTCAAACATAGCGTCAGCTGAAATGCAAAACCACGTAACTAACAAAAAATTGAAAATCGCTTTTCTAATCAATTATTCTGTGTTACATCGAAAAGCATGATCTAAAACTTCAAACCTTTATCATAAAAACTCCCCAAACTAATAACGAAAATAAAGGAACTTTACTTCAGTCACTTGAAGTATTTTATTTAGTTTTTTCTCTCTGAAATAAAGTTTAAAAAAGTGTAGCTACGTGATTTTAGATTTCAGCTAACGATATATTGATTTTTCAAAAAGTGTGATTGTCGTTTCTATAACTGTGCTTTGAAGAATCAAAGAATTTAAAACAGAGATGTTTTCACACTCGGCTTTCGTTTGAGCATAATTTTGCTGATGTATATAGTTTCAGGATACCTTACTGGTTGGTATTGCCAAACCGCAAAAATCTATATCAAGCCTTGAGGACAAAACATTGAAAAAATAATGCTTAAAGCGGAAATGGCATGAATTGTCAAATAATGGCGAAATTGGAACCAAAATCATAAACTATAACCGTAAGGAATGCCAAAAACTTGTGAAAGATCGTGAAAATTTGCTAAAACTTGCTAAAATTTTAAAGACCGCAGAAGCAATATTGAGTGACAGTCCCTACAAATGTAAGAAAGCCAAAAGCTTTGAAAAAGTCACATCCATCGTAAAAATACCGAAAATTCACTAAAAATTGCAAAATTTTAAACATGGCATAATATCGGTTAAAAATCGCTAAAACTGTATGGAATGCCAAAAATACGGTAAAAATAGCGAAAATTCGCAAAAACTTGATAACAGTTTATATTGTTTAAAATTCGTGAAAACTGTAAAGATGCTGAAAACTTGCAAAAAGCCTCTTTTACAGCGAACATTACTAAAATTCGCGAGAAGTTGCAAAATCGGAAGCAAACTCTAAAATTGACTAGATATCGTCAAAACTGATAAAAATAGAAACACTGAAAGAATGCGAAAAACTCGGAAATCCGCGAAAATGTATAAAATGTATTGAAGAGATTACTAATGTAATGTCTAGTAAACGTTCTTTTTGTTTAGTTTTGATATTATAATAAACCGCATCACGGCAACGTAAATTTCCTGATTTTTTCTTGTGAATTGAACATTAGAATAAAATTTACAAAAAATCTTTTCTTTAAGCTTTTTTCTCAAAGTAAATTTTTTATTTTATTTTTATTTTGTTTATATTTTAAAAATTTTTATTTTTACAGTTTAATACATTTTTTGAACTTCAACGATAAGTATTTTAGAAACAAACTAAATAAAATTCATAAAGAATCACCCTAACTCATTATTTTTTCAAAAGGAGTTTTTGCATAAATATTTCGATAGATCAATCTACCGAAAAACTCAATTTGAAAAAAAAAAATTAATGGGTCGATTATGGATAGCAACCGAACTTCAGTTGCGTTGCCGGCAACTGCAAATTTGTGTTTGTCAGAAAATTACTAAATAGCCACTGAAATTAACAGTTCTCAGTTGCCATCCGTAATGCCGTTTTTGGCAACTGGCAACCAACTGAAGTTCATTGCCATTTATATATCGACCCATAAGTTAGGACACTTCTATATTAAGACAACAAAGCATAAAAAATAATAGTTCAACCAATTTGAAAAATAAAATAAAGAAAAATAAATACATAACTCATATTAAATGTACACTAAATTGTACTAAAAATGTTTTCGTTTATATATATTTAGTCCCTGCCACATCAAACTATCCAGTATGCAAATTGGTGCTTTTTAAAACAAGCGTAAATACTAGGGATGTAACGATACGCCGTTTTGCCGATCCGATACCGATATTTAAAATTAAATATCGCCGATACCGATTCCGATACGAATATTGAAATTGAGTTCAAGTTTAGATTAACAAAACTCAAGTGCAATTTTTTATTATACAAAATTACATTATAAGAGAGAATATTTAAAATTGATAAAACATTGGAAGTAATTTTTAAGGAGCTACATTTTCTTTGCATCCAAAAAATCTATATTAAAATATGTAGATAATTAGTACAAAAGCAAGAAAAAATGTTTAATTTCTTATAAAATAAAAAATACTCGCCATGCTTTTTAAAAAATCGATTTTTTTAAAGGACATTTATCAACTAATATTCTTCTAAATAACTTAATAGTTTATTTATAAAAAGACTTCTAAGTTTATATATATATATATATATATATATATATATATATATATATATATATATATATATATATATATATATATATATATATATATATATATATATAATATATATATATATATATATATATATATATATATATATATAATATATATATATATATATATATATATATATATATATATATATATATATATTCACTTAAATTTACTTAAATTTACATGAAAACACAGTTCTGAGTTTAAATTCGCATAAAAAAATTGTGAAAATTTGTAATTTTTTATACTTTTTCCTTGAGGAGAAATCATTATAGAATACCGAAAAAGAAATTTGTCCTAGCATCGCTTTCAATTCGATGATTGGTAATCGAAAAACAGAACTTCTTGCAATGGCAAGGATATGTAAAACTAATTAGAAATTATCCAAATTTGCAATACTTCCAGATCGCGAATTCTACATTTTCATGTCTTCTTTGGAGTATCTCTTTTTTTTTGCTGGAATAAGATTTAAAAAACAGCGACTTGAATTTGAATTCATGGTAAAATTAACAAAAAATAAATAATTTTTTTACAAAATAACAGCATAAAATATTATTAATTTTTAAAATTGATATTAATAAGACTTAAAAAATAACGAAGTGAATAAAATCATGGTAAAATCGAACAAAAATAAATTATTTGTTAAAAAAAAACCCTGAAAAAAATTTTTCAAAGTATCGTCGTATCGACAGTAAAATATCGCCGATACCGATGTATCGGAAAATCTGAAGTATCGCCGATATATCGGTATCGGTATCGGTATTCGTTACATCCCTAGTAAATACTCGTCATTTGTGAAGTCAAAATCAGCATATTCCTAAAAGTGGAAGTTTTAAAATATTTCTGGATGAGTTTTCAATATTCTACGAGAAATTCAACATTTTCCAACGGAGCGTATCGTACCAATTAAAAATAGTATATTAAACATGATATTTAACTTTTTCATATTGAAATCAGACGAAAACTCAGAGGCTTTTGTATAAACTCATTAACGCAACAACTACACCGGCACACAGAAACAAAAAAGTTGGCTGTACATTAGAGTGCTTAAAAAAACTTTTTTTTTTCAAATTGCTACATTCTCAAAAGTTTCTAGTAGGCATAAAACAAGCTCTCCACAAGATCAGCTCCATATTTTGATTCTACGCGACGCTCAACGACTTTCTGATAACTTTTTTAAGTTTACGAAAAAATCGTGAAGTGCTTTTTGCGGAAAATTTTATTTCCTAAAATAATATGCGCATTAAAATGAAAAAAAAAAAAAAAATATATATATATATATATATATATATATATATATATATATATATATATATATATATATATAGTATATATATATATATATATATATATATATATATATATATATATATATATATATATATATATATATATATATATATATATATATATAATATATATATATATATATATATATATATATATATATATATATATATATATATATATATATATATATATATATATATATATATATATATATATATATATATATATATATATATATATATAATATAATATATATATATAATATATATATATATATATATATATATATATATATATATATAATATATATATATATATATATATATATATATTTATATATATATATATATATATATATATATATATTATATATATATATATATATATATATATATATAATATATATATATATATATATATATATATATATATATATATATATATATATATATATATATATATATATATATATATATATATATATATATATATATATATATATATATATATATATATATATATATATATATATATATATATATATATATATATATATATATATATATATATATATATATATATATATATATATATATATATATATATATATATATATATATATATATATATATATATATATATATATATATATATATATATATATATA